>CM064552.1:8244905-8309690 GCA_032716605.1 Paralithodes platypus | reverse complement strand
AAAGGCTTCTCATAGCTTGATACCTTTACTTTATTATAAATTAATATCTTCCCATTGACGATTATTTGGTTAATCCAAAGTAAAAATTATACAGTACTGTATGTAGGCTATAATTGAAGTCAGAAAAAAAAATACAGTACACCTGTATATAAACCTAATTATACTAACACTAGACTATGGGAAGTCTTCCTCTAGGTAAATATAATCCTATTTCGGGTAAACTAAAAAGTGAAAGATCATTCCTAACCTGAATAAATCATCCAAGTTTAGCCAGAATACAATAATATATTGAGAGTAAGCCCATGAAAGATATTGTAACCTTTAAATCTTTATGCATACTGTAATCATAATCATCAAAGTTAAAGCAAATGAAAGAAGATATCCTGCATTTTAACGCAACTAGTGTAACTTGGACTACAAAAACATTAACCGCTATATTAACCGCTTAAATTATACTAAGGATGTTACAATAATATGAACAGCTCAACCATGTAGAAGTGAATCTTAACTAAATAATTAAAATTTCAATCAAAGCCATTAAGCTACTGTAACCTTCCATAACTTATATACAATGTTGATACTTTAAATTACGGTAAAGCATACAAATATAAAATGAAACCAAGCCATCAAGTTCATAACCAATACAAATTTTGAGTACCAAAAAACAAAAAAAAGACTTCTTAGTGCAATACAACCATCCCTTTCCCCTCGTGTTGTGCCTATCAGTGCATCAGGGTGACGGTGGTCATGTGAAGACTAAGGGTACCGGCTCAAAATAATGTACACTCCAAGACGGAATACATGGCTTTAACTGAATCGAATCCTCTCATTAATTCTTTACCGAATTAAATTTTAATACTTGCAAAACAAACCAAAATAGAAACTGCATAATATAAAGACAAAAGAATGTATCAATATCACTAGGTGAAAATAACTCCCAGAAGATTAAGCTAAGTAAAATTAAATATAAACATTTAAATTTTGGATATTCACTTAGCCGTTCGGAGGGTTCCTAATGGGTCAGGATTTGTCTTGGAGTGAACACCATTCGTCCGGTACTAACCAATATTACAGAAAACATGCAGAAGTTTAAAGAACAAGCAAAAATAACATGCAAAAATAAAAACATGAAAATAATAAGAACATGCAATAAGAAAAAATAACATGCAGAAGATGGAAGAAAAGGATAACTGTACTGCACAAGAAGTCAATTCACTACTTCATAAAATTTAATAGCGAACTTGGATGGCTTGACCCTACAGTGTTTGTTTTAATTTAACAGTATTATATTACCTTGGTTATGGAAACAATCTGAATTTCTATCTATATATCTATCTATGCACTCTGGCACATACCCTATTTCATTTTCTTTTAATTTATTTGAATTTGATCTTATTTTGTATCTTTTAGCTGGGGGTGGCTGACTTGAGACAGAGCTGAATTTAGATTACTATTTTCAGCAGTGGGAACATTTATCCAAGATTCAATTACAATGTATCTTACATTTACGGTTTACCTTTAACTGATAGCGTAATGGTTAGGGCGCGGATTTTCGGTGTGAGTACCGGTATCCTAGGTTCGATTCCTTGGAATACCACATAAATTAATTAGTTTCAATCAATTAGTTAATTAGATTTATTTGCAATGTAATTGGTGGGTAGGTGATTATATGAGTAAACTGTTGGATTATTCTGGCTAAATCTTGGCGATAAAATCAGTCTGGCTAAATCTTGGCGATAAAATCAGTCTAAGAAAATCAGCCTGGGTCTCTAGGTATTTCTCCTGGACGAACAACCTAGATGTGTGTGATTTTGAGTTTTGTTTTGTTTTCTGTTGTGTTGTGATGTTCCTGTTCAGGCTTTTTCTGAGTCGCACCATGAACACCACTCCCACAATTAAGATAACAATCCTTCGATCACACCACTGATATAATACAAAAGCTTAAGGTTACTCCAACACTGCAACAATATAACAATAGCAAACATCAAACACGACAGAACTTTCAACCAAATATTGCTGTTACCCTTCAAACCACAGACTAACACAACCATTCCCTCAAGCAACTCTTTATTTAACCCGTGGAGCCCCGGCTAGTTTTGTAATGTTTGTTTACCAGAACCCGGCCAGTTTTCAATTTTTTTTTTTATTCCAGAAACAATAGCGAATGGGTTAGGAATGAAGGAAAAACCACGAAAAACCGCTCAAAAAGCTTAAAAAAGGGTCCTACAGAGCCCCCGAAAACGTATTTTACAAGAGTAAAAAACCAGGTTATTGCGCGCTCACGCGCACGCACGTGGACTTTGAGTTTTCAACCATCGGCACGGTTGCGTGGGATACGTACACAGTTCCCATACAAATCTGAGCCCGCTTGAGTGGCTACACCTGAGGTTACGGTCGGCGCGATTAGGGTGACGCGTCAGGCGCGTCTCTGGGGCTGTGCGTTACATACATCGCCGACCCGTCAGACGCGTCGCTGGGGCTGTACGGGTTAAGGGGAGGTATTTTTTTTTATTTTTTTTTACTTGCTCCCTAGACCTCCATCAAGCTTTAGAAAATACCCCATTAGACCCCCATTTTAGATAAATTTGTAAAAATTTTGGGCAGAAAAAGCCGGTTCCTCCTAAATTGCAGGCTCGTGAAAAATCCACACCTAAATGAGTCTTTAAATTTACAATCAAATGGGGGAAAAGGTCTCAAAATCACCAAACTAATGGGGCTAAACATGAAGAAGAAGGGAGTCCAGAAACCCCCCTTCCCCCTTAACTCATTCCACTATAGAAGCAACCCAATATTCCAGGCTTCACTCTACACTCTCATAATGTATGCATGTACAGTATATACTCAGGCACATACCCCATTGCTGAGGGTGGCCGACACGAGACAGAGCCCGAACAAAAATAACTCAAACTTTACACAATATCAACTCTCATCCTAATAGCTCAAGTACCGGTATTAAAAGAATGTACACAAAATTATAGCACAACAAAATACCAGCACGCGTCCCATATGTAGACAATAATGGGGCTAAACATGAAGGAGAAAACGGTCCAGAAACACCCCTTCCCCCTTAACTCATTCCACAATAAAAGCAACCCAATATGCCAGGCTCCACTCAATACTCGCATAAACTTTAAATAATTATCAACTCTCACCCATAGGCCTATAGCTCAAGTGCACTCAGATGCCATAGTCTCTAGCCCACTCATAGGAATTTGTGGATCCTGTTTTTCTTTATGCAATTATAACTATCTGGATTGAGTTTTGGATAGAAATTACTTTTCAATAAATAGTACCGGTATAATATACTTTTGCAGTTTATGTATAGAATATTATATTTATGAATTAGTTTCCAGAGATATACTTCCATAATCATAAATAGGTGAAGTACAGGAATATTTATGAGCGGGCTAGAGACTATGGTATCAGAGTGTACCGGTATTTAAAGAACTTACACATAATAGACTAACAAAATACCAGCACGCGTCCCTTATCTCCACAATCAATATTAGAACCATCAAACCTAAATCCTAGTTGGAGCCTTGCATATCAGGTGAAGATATTGTTGGATAAGCTTCATCTCTATGATTGAACACTAGCTAATGTCTATTAAGATTAATAAACCATTAGTTACAAATACACCTTCATACAGTACCTATCTAATGAATGTTGCTCATGTGGGACACGGCAACACATTAAAATAAGTATATACTATTTAAAAAAATTATGGATCGCTTAATTATATACATACGGCAAACACATTAAAATAAGTCATATTTAAAAATATTATGGATCACTATTAATTATCAGTCCAATATTTAATCAATAAAACCTGTCATGACATCTCCACCAAATATATTACACAATACCAGCACATTTGATAAAATTACAGTATATTCCTAATGGACATCCATAACTTTTCACAATATCACCAAATTAAATGAACTATAAAACAATCCCCCCCACCCCCTAAAAAAAGTGCAGTTGTAGAACAGGGTGTCAAACTAAAGCAGGAGTCCATTTACTTTAGTCTTTATTATTGTCTATATGAAGACAAAAATATGGTTTTAAGTTAAAATGATGTCTTCAGAAGTGATAACATGGCCAAAACAAGGTTGTTTCATGTTAATTATCTTGTCTTCATTCTCATATTCATGAAAGGATTCCAACTAAATTGCTCCGTTAGACACCCTGTTGTAGAAAGATTAAGCAGAGACAAGTGTTGGGGCAGCCTACCTTAACTTACCCACTTCCATTTGTCTAATCATTAGGCTGCCAGAGTGCAGTTGGATATATACTATATATGTACAAGCAAAGATGAATATGTCGAGAATGAATATGTCTTAGGGTTGTGCATAAACTTTTAGAAGCCTTGATAGCATAATGCTTAGTGCGCCAAATTTCGGTGTATCCTAGGTTAAGAGTCCATGGAGTACCACATACAGTACTGTATATTTATTAGTTTAATTGATTTAATTAATTAGGTTTATTTGTAAGTTAATTGGTGGGTTGGTGAATAAATATGAATAGCTTCCAACAACACTACTGCAAATATGTAAATCCTTTCATTAACCCTAAAGTGATGAACTAATCTGTGGACATCCTATCCAGTCCCACTTTCACACACCATGTCTTTAATGAAGATTCAATAGTCTTGTTACAACCGTGTGTATAAGATATCATTGACAACCTTATATCTATCTATCTATTGCCCGACGCCGTGATCCCCGAAGGGGTGGCCACGAACGAACCGCCCCATGCACCTCTGTCCCCAGTCAGTCGACGTCCCTCCCCCCAACCAGCACCGCCTTCGTTCATATACTTCCTCACTCCATCCTTCCACCTCTCTTTCGGTCTACCTCTCCCTCTCTGTCCCTCCACCTCACTCTCGTACGCCCTCTTAGTCATTCTCTCGCTTTCCATACGTTCCATATGGCCGAACCATCTCAAGTTGTTCCTTTTCACACTCTCCAGCACATCCACCTCCACACCACACCTCCTTCTTACTTCATTAGTGGACAACCTTAACATGTTATATAATCTATTTTCATTAAACCATTGGCTGCAGCTATGTTTGGGCTATTTAGGGCATATTCAGGCACCCCTGAATGATAAATCAAGCATCTGCATTAAATGAACTGTATTCTGCCGAAAGCTAGGCAAAAATATCTTCAAAATGAGACCAGAACGGGCCTCGTACGTGGTCTGGTTCACCCGCAGCGGTGCCAGTGAAACGCGGGAAACCCGCTATTTGGTAGCACTCGCTCGCTTGGCTACACTGTTGTGAGAGACAGAGAGAGACCCGCGCGAGACACAGTGTACCTCAGTGAGCCGCTCGCTGCTCTGAGGCACGGAGGTGGGTCCCTCACGCTCCCGCCCACTGACACTCGATTTTTTACGGTTTTTACAGGCTTTTAACCCTTGTGTAGCGGGCCCTCTGTGGCCGTTTTGGGCCTTTTCAGGCCGTTCTGACTGCTATATCAACCATCAGTATGAAAGGAACTGTATTGCGCCAAAAACTAGGTGGAAATCGCTACACAATGACGCCACATACAGCTACGTAGCACTCGTGGAGCACTGACAGTGTTACCTCGAAGATGGAAGTTTAGCTGATTTTGCTACCTTGCTCACTTTTAGCGAACTATTGGTTACACTGTCATCCTCCCGCGCGGTGGGGGAACTGGAGTTAGTGTGGGCCAGGAGGCCACAGATGTCGGACGTATGGATCATTACTATCCCACCCATTTTCACTCGATTTCAACCCTTTTTTCACCCGTTTTTTGCCAGTTTTTTCAACTCGACTTATGTTGCGCGCCGCTCTTTAAGGGTTAAAGCCTGGAAATTGCTGTAACTTGCCAGGACTTTCCAGAACATCACCCGCAGCGAAAGGGTTAATTTCTCTCCAACACCAAACAACCCAATGAAATTAATGAAAGCATGTGATCCGAACCTGGGTTACCACACTGATTTATAAAAACTAACCATTACACCATCAAGAAATTAAAAATAAAATAGTGACAACCTTAACATGTACAGTACTCCCTCCTAATATGCTAGTTTATGGCCTGCAAAATGTGTTGCATATTGCAAATTCGCATATTGTGAAGCTAAGAATCAATGGGAAAAAAGGTATATGGTCAGACACCATTTCCGGGCATGGTGCTCAGAACCCCATTATTGCCTACCGTACACACCCAATTTTAAGAATAACTTTTACTGAAAGAAAGATACATTAGAATATTAAATATAACTGCATGAAGAATGCCATTTACCTTAGAGGAATGCTAGATAATCGTAGATTCGGGTGTAGTAATAATATTCAATATTAAAAATAAGTTCTTGGTCAAGCGGATGCACCAAAAAATATTGTACTGGGAACCAAATATAGAACTTTAACGTAAAGATGGACTTTGCATTGTAGCAGTTTTGCATATTTAAAGTTCACAAATTAGAGGGAAGCACAGTACTGTATATACAATATTTAAACCTATAATTTGACAATAAACAAGTAAAACTAAGAAACCGTCATAGGGTGACTGGTAGCAACTGAACTGTATAAATTAATTGCTTTATTTAATTAAGCTTTCATCTAGGTTGTGGAACTTCAATCTGGCTGTACCACAATTCACATAAAAGTCCTATAATGTGGAAAGCAACACCCATTGGCCATGGCGAGTTATATAATGCGGCGGAATATTGGATGGCACAAAATAGAAGCTCTCAATTACTCATGTTTATCCCCAGAACATATGTTTAGGCTATCCTCAGAACATATCAATTATATAGAAATTGTGAGAAGAGTCTAACAACAATTAAATGTCTATACAGTATTTCAATGACACTAATAAAAAAAGGTCTATTTCAATAGACTACAAAATAGTTCCTTTGATAGATTGCAGAAACTTGACCTTCCAGATCACAGGATTTTCACTGTACATTATTTTGTAAGTTTTACATCAAAAATTTGGGGTACTAATTTGCGTGATGACGATTTCCGTGGAGCGAATTTTGCCGCGATGTTGACAATATCGGAGCTTTTCAGACACTAATTTCGTCTGACGTCACAACAATAACATTGATCCGGTCTCCTTATTGTTTTCGAAGGTGCGGTGACGCAACGATCGGCTTTGTTTACATGCGTCGGACGTACGGCATTCAGACGAAGCTGAATAGGCTTTCAAGCTTACAGATTATAACAGGACACCCGGGTTCCTGCCTATCTGCTGCGGTGTCCTTATAAAATGCTACCCGGGCAGGAAGGGTTAAACAATATCACATATCACACAACCACATCACACACTGCAGCTAACCGGACAACTCGACCAGTAGATCTCAACCAGTACTGTACTGTTAGGTGAGGTAAGGTAGGACTGAAAGGGGTAAGTACCGGTATCACAATCACTTAAACTTTTGAGCCACACCTTCATTCTGGCAACATTTTGTGAATATTCTGAACTGGTATACCAGTAATTTGCTTGAGAAACAGGTTAACTTCCTCATGTAATGATGTACACCCTATGTGGTGGATTGTGTTCTTTTATTTCAAAATTTGATCTTAAGCTTTATTTCCGCAGCGATTTTGAGTTCTTTTGCTTTTATCTTGTGTCATCCCCAGTTTTTGTTTATTTTGCAAGTTTTACATTATAATATTTACAACTAGAATGGAGGTACATTACTATAATGTAGGTGACAATTATTATAAAGGTGTACACACTGTACAGCCATGGTCTGGAATATCTGGACAATTTACAGAAGCACAAATATTACGATCGTGGCGAACAATATTGATAAACTGCTATTCACAATAACCATATTACAAGCATTTACTACGCAATGTACACTTTCTTCTTAAGGGGGTAGTGCTTGTTTTTTTGTCTATAACTTTCTGATCAAACACCAATAGCAATGCCATATTCTATTTAAATTTTCTTTAACTAGCTTTGTTTTTCAATTTTCTTAAACTAGCTTTGTTTTTCAATTGTCACTACTAAAATAAAAACTCTTAAAATGTTATGCTCTAGGATGACAAAGTTTCCGAATGACTACGTCTTTATGAATTATGATAAAAACCCAACAAGGTTTAATGTCAGGATGCTGCAGTGGAGCTATTGAATCATATACCTCAGGGATGCTTGACTGGCACTTCGTTTTTCTTTGGTTCATCTATTTTAGTATTATACAGCAACACCAATATATATGTCGTCACAGGATCTGAGCTGGGACTATATATAGGGATATAGGGTTTCCCATAGACTCTTTCAATCTTCTGATCTGTACAGTAGTACACAATGGCCTTCATTCAGCATGCCTGTCGTCTACGATGTCCACTGGAAGACGTGTCAAGCCGTGGAAGTTGTAGTGAAGATGAGGCCCGATATACGCACCAACCTGGAAAGTAAATAATTTGTAAGTTGCCATTTTTATATGGGGGGAACAAAGATATCACTATTCTAATACACTGAAATACATAAAAATGTAGACTTTAATAAGAATAACAATCGAACGTACAGGAGAATACAGTACTAATCTTTGTGCTTTTATTATACTCCTACCACTTTTTTTTTTATCAAAGTAATTGATATTTAAGCCTCAACCACATTTATAGAGCTTCATTGATAAGCATCTGCAATGAACTAATACCACACTTCAAGCTATTCAAAGTACAAAGGTACCGTTATTTGATTCTTGGGATAAATGGGAATCTTGAAAATGTCATCCACACCATTATGTAAGCAAAGTTTCACTTCTGGCATTGTGAGTGCATACATCTAAAACTCAATTGAAACATGAAGCACAGCTTTTCTGGAGGACGACATAACACCTTAACCTAGTCTTTATCTATTGGGACTAGTGGGGATTCCTTCTAACAATGAAGACAGATGGCAAGGTTGAAAAATGTCATCCTCCAGAAAACATACGCACATTGAAACTTGGAGTTTTGGATTATGCCGTAAGTAGGAAGAAAACCCTTAACCATACGTATTAGATTACCCCTTTCACTACGATTGCCGTACTGGAACGTCTTCGAAATATCCTGAAATTATTTGCTCATTAGAACCTCTATAGACGAGCGTAAATGATCAGGGGCGTGGCAGGCCCCCCCCCCCCATCTGTTCGCTCTGCAGGAAGCCAGCTGCGACACTGAGCCTTTCACCTCACAAGACATTGTGTTGCCAAAGGCAAATCTAGCAGAACATAGCGAATTTTTAACGAATATTGCTGATATCGACAGCAACACTGCGGGTTAACCACGTAAGGTAGAAATGTCAACCTGGTAACTCAATGAGCCCAAATATAGCGGATAATCGCCCGCACTGAGAGGGTTAAGTGACATCTGGCGGGTTAAATTGTGAAAATCCCAGTTAACCCTTACTTTAATCAGCAACGGCAAAATCGTCGTCATTAATAAAGTCATTTGTCATTACTGTACCAGCGACGGAAGATCGCTGTCAGTACTATGCGGTACGGGTCGCTATGGTCCTGTGGTCTAAGGCGCTGTACAGTGGTCTCGCGCTGACTGCGGGCACAAGGGTTCAAATCCACCAGAATCCTAAAGGTTTTATCGTCCATAGCAACGGAGAGAATTATATCGTGGTTACTCCCTAACCAAGCTGCTATCAGCCTGTGTTAGCCTACACATCTCACCAATACAAAGTGCATCTGTGTACTTGGGGGGGAAGACAGGCAAATCACGGTCGCCAAAGGTCACAGAGACCTCTTAGTTAAGGTAGAATAAGAATTGTGCTGTACCTAGGTTTAAGAAAAACTCTGTAGATTTTCAGCCTCTGGGCTGCAATAAACAATAAACCGATAATTAGACAAAATATAAAGACCAGTTCAAGTTTCTGAAGGGGTGGCCACGAACGAACCGCCCCCATGCACCTCTGTCCCTAGTCAGTCGACGCCCCTCTTCCCAACCAGCACCACCTTCATCCATATACTTCCTCACTCCATCCTTCCACCTCTCCGGTGCACCTCTCCCTCTGTCATTCCACCTCGCTCTCGTACACCCTCTTAGTTATTCTTTCGCTTTCCATACGTTCCATATGGCCTAACCATCTCAAGTTGTTCCTTTTCACACTTTCCAGCACATCTGCCTCCACACCACAAATCCTCCTTACTTCCTCATTCGTCTGTCTATCCCTCCATGTAACTCCGCACGCACTTCTCAAGTAACTCATTTCCACCGCTCTCACTCTTGGTCTGAGTCTTTTATATTGTGCGGTTATGTTCTAGTTTGTTTATATTTTACAAGTTTTATATTATACTGTACTGTACAGTACTGTAATATACATTGTCATACTCTCATTGCCATTACAACAGCACTCCGTTTCTTTTCATCGGACGGTATATTGAATCCCTTAGCAGCTAATTTCTCGATACTTAATGGAAAAATATGAAACCACTGTCTGTATTGCATTAAGACCAATTGTATAGAATTAGCACCATATTTCACTACAAAATCTTTAAAATAACTGAAATCTTGATGGGAACTTTGCAATTTACGGTCAGATGAAATTGAAACGACTATAGTTAACGTATGGTTTTGCCAGCCAGGAATAAGGTAAAACTAGAATAATTACACTGATAAGGCTTTTCAAGGATATGGGCCTTTAGGGGGCCTTACTTTATTTTATTTATATATTTGTTGTTAATTTTATTTTTCAGCTTACACCCTAGCTAGACCTTCATTGAGCTTGAAAATACACCCCTAAGACCCCCTTTGAGGTGAATTTTCAGTTTTTCAGTAGAAGAATTTCCCAGTCAAAGGCTGGTTACTAAATTAAAGGCTCGTTATTGCTTGCCAAGACAAACATTACATCCAAATGGCACAAAAGGTCTTCATATTGAAAATCTCCAACACTGAAATGGTTATAGTGACATCTGGCGGGCTAAATTGGTTAAGTCCCTGTTAATAAAACACACCAAGGTCTCGCCTGTAGATCCACAAGACGAACACAACATCACCACCGATTGTAGTAACAGGGGGCGAGGTGCATGGTGGCAATTCATTCATGGCCAACCCTTCGGGTATATGGTGTCTGCCAATAGATAGACAAGATATATAGAGCAGTCCAAGTTTCTGTAAAAGTTATAACTGTTTAAAACTTTATTACGTTGCAAGTGAACTGTGACTGTTTTACACTGAAGCATAAATAGAAAGTTTTTGCATGATCATATAATGCATACATTGCAATAATAATAATAATAATAATAATAGTTCTTAAAGCTAGCGCATGCTAAGCTAGCTAAGGATAGCTCAATAAGGCCGATTAGGCGTATTTCCATTGGGGTCCTGTACTACTACCCCATCCCTTTGCTCATGAGGGATGGTAACGACTCAGTGCTTGTGAAAAATCTTTAATGCGCCGAGCGTGGGCGCGAACCCGGGCCTTCTGGGTGGAAGTCCGAGACGCTAGTCACTACACCAAGCGAGCCGCAGTGCTGTAATCTCATTGCCATTACATCAGCGTATAGCGTATAGTTTTGTCTTTATATTGTCACGTGGGAGCATCTGCAGATGGATACGAGGGGGTACATGGAGGAAATGGTTACGGAAGGAGAAATCTAGAAGGCGAATATATATTGGAGTCCTGCGTTGCACTCAACATGGTTGTGTATAACACAAAGTTCAAGAAATGACAGAGCCACCTGATCACATATAACTCTGGGGTCTCCAGTAGCCAGATAGATTACTTCTTGGTTAACAGGAAAGACTGGAAACTAGTTCGAGATGTAAAGGTCATCCAGAGCGAAGAATGTATCCCCCAGCATAAGCTACTTGTGTGCGACATGAGCTTATACAGAGATCCTAAGCGCAAGAAGGTTTACATACCTAAAAGGAAAGTGTGGCTGCTGAAGGACAAGGAAGTTAGAGATAGGTTTCATAGTGAACTGGAGGAAATTAATAGAAATAAGGAGGCTAGGCCTAACAATGTAAATAGCCAATGGAACTTTCTTAAGCAGCCTTATCGCTGCCACTGACAAAGTCTGTGGGAAAACAAAGGGTCACCCCAGGAATAAGACCTCTTGGTGGTGGAACGATGAGGAAGAACATGCTGTGAAAGAGAAAAGGAGATGCTTCAAAGCATGGAAGAAAGGAGGCAGCAGGGAGGAATACCAGGCAGCTAAACGAACTGCCAAAAAGAGTTATTTACAATGCTAAAAAACGCATTAAGGACCTGGGCCGGTATTTATAAAAGAATTTAAACATTTCCCTAAATGTAATTTTAACTAAAAGAAAATCCTTAAAAGTTATTTATAAAACATTTAAAAGTAGCTTTTGGTGGAAGCGTTAAGAAAGCTGCCACAACCGCTATTTCGCTACATCTAGAAAGATTACGATTGATGAATAACGTTTAATAGGTAAGTATAGGCTTCTAATTTCATATACTAATTACTATAAAACATTAGGGTAATTATGCAATATTTTGTTATTGTGAAATCTATTATATATTGCTAAATTGAAAGGGTAATATATTTACCATACCAAAACAATTGCATACTCCGGTGTGGCAGCATCTGAGATAGTTGCCAAATTCGCGAGTTTTCACAATTCGTAAAGTGGGGTAATTTCGGACATTTTTAGTTTGTTTTCAACAATTTCTCCTGACTGTAAACACATTGTAGAGATTAACTAGGTCAAGTGATGTGTAGTGATAATGCACCGTGCGGCATAATCCAGGAAGCCTCCTAAAATTATCCCCCATAATATCCTTATCCTAAATGATGTCTGAAGTATTCTTGAAAAGTGGAAAACTTCGGACTTGTATGGTAAAAGCGTTTCCATTATATAATGACAATGGCTAATTACTTATTATCGCCAAAGTCCGAAATCACCCCAGTTTACGGTAATTTGCGAAAAAATAGGGTGCAAATAGGCTACTTGTTCTCGGATGTAATGAAATAGGCCTATCTTGTGACACTCGAATATTATATCTTAGTCCTTCTACACTCCTTTAATTTGGTCTATTTGTTAGTGTTCTTCCAACAAGTACAGTATAGGCGTTTGTCAACGAGGACGCTGGAACTGTCGAGGTTGTGGGCGGAGGAGGAGGATTTACCCATCTAAAAATAGAGAGATCGACCGCGGCAAAAAATGTAGTCGGACATAATTATACAGTATGAATCGAAATGTTTAAAGTAGGTTGATATATATATAGTGGTAGGTTATTTTCTAATAAAGCTTATTCATTGGAGAACACACAGTGGATCACCTTTGAGTAGTATGATGTGCGGGGTGGTATATGGATAGAATCAAGAGTTACCTAACATACTGCATTTGATAATATAGTTAACCTACAATCATGAGTTACTCATACAGTTACATTTTGACCATTGCCAAATAATGTAGGGTAATACACACTTTCATCTCGGGGTTAGGAGCTTTGTTCCTCTAAGTTTCATTCATGGTTTATATGGTATCTTTTGATTAACTCAGATTCGCTATAGGCCTATTAATCCAATTAGTCTTTTTAACATGAACATTCCTTGGCAAGGGGTGGCGGATTTGTTATTCAACCATCTTCATCGTCCTCTAAAAGTAACTTTTAAGCGCTAAAAGTCCCCAGGAGGGCTTTTAGTTTTCGCCGGGTTTAAAAGCTACTTTTAGCCGCTAAAAGTTTTTTTTTACCCAACTTTTGTCTTTTAAAAGTGGCCGCCATCTTTAAAAGCTACTTTTAAGCCTAAAAGTGCTTTATAAATATCGCCCCTGGTCCTCGAACAAGTGTGTATCACTGACAATCCCAATGGGATCTTCAACCTAGCTAAGTGTGTAAAAAATGACAGTAGGGATATTATAGGTGAACAGTGTGTTAGAAATTATAATGAGAAGATTGTGTATGCAGAAAATGAAATCAGAGAAGCATGGAAGGTACACTATGAACGATTGCTAAATGTAGAGTTTGAATGGAATAAGGAACAGCTTAGTATCGAAAAACCAATATCTGGGCCCCCTCCTTTGATAGCACCAGCTGTACTGAGCGACGCAATCAATAAAATGAAGGACGGTAAAGCTCCAGGTTGCTCCGACATTGTCGCTGAGATGATAAAAGCCTCAGGGGAGATTGGTGTAAACTTAGTCACTGAGTTGATAAACACCATTATTAAAGATGAGAAAATCCCAGAGGATTGGCTCAAAAGTGTAATAGTAAATATATACAAAGGAAAAGGGGATGCGTTAGATAGAGGAAATTATAGGGGCCTGAAAATGCTTGACCAAATCATGAAGGTCCTTGAGGGTTTGATCAGGCAAAGCATCTCCATTGATGATATGCAGTTTGGTTTTATGCCAGGACGTGGTACAACCGATGCTATCTTCATAGTCAGGTAGATACAGGAATGATACTTACTAAAAGGCAGGGATCTTTACTTTGTATTTGTAGACCTGGAGAAGGCCTTTGATAGGGTGCCTAGAGATGTTGTGCAGTGGGCTATGAAGAAACTTGGTGTGGAAGAGTGGCTAGTGCGTGTGATAATGAAGATGTATGAGGATTCGCGAAGTGCGGTGAGGGTGAAGGGTGTACTGAGTGATGAGTTCGCAGTCCGTGTTGGAGTCCATCAGGGTTCAGTGTTAAGCCCCCTCCTCTTTATTATGGTCTTGGAGGCGCTGTCTAGAGTTTTTAGAGGCGGACTCCGTCTAGAGTTTTTAGAGGCGGACTCCCGTTGGAACTGTTTTATGCAGACGATTTAGTCCTAATAGCTGACAGTATGCAGGATGCTGAGGCCAAATTCAGAGAGTGGAGAGAGGGCATGGCGAGCAAGGGTTTAAGAGTCAATATTAACAAAACCAAGGTTATGCATTGTAGATAGAGACAAGACAATGTGGAAAAGAGCGGTGCATACCCATGTGCAGTGTGTGGAAAGGGAGTGGGCGTTAACTCAATTCAATATAGCATCTGTCGATGTTGGGTACACCATGGGAGTAAGCGCTGTAGTAGAATAAAGGGGCCCCTGCCGAAGGATAAGTCAGAAATAGAGAAATTTGAGTGCGTAGTGTGCAAAGGCGAGCTTGTGTTAAGTGATGATCCTGTGGCTGTGAATTTTGGAAATGAGTCTTTGGAGCTGGTGAACAAGGTTTGTTACCTAGGAGATACCATCTCTGCCGGTGGTGGGGCCGAGGCTGCCACTGTTGCTAGAATTAGGTGTGGCTGGGGAAAGTTCAGAGAATTGATGCCAATCCTGACCATGAAAAGAATGCCTCTCCCCCTGAAGGGAAAGGTGTATGCCTCATGTGTTAGAAGTGCAATGACGTATGCCTCAGAAACATGGGCCATTAAAGTAGAGGATGTCAACAGAATGGAGCGTAATGAGATGAGAATGGCGAGATGGATGTGTGGGGCCAGGCTACAGGATAGAATAACAAATGTTGAGCTGAGGAGACGTTTAGGTATAAAGAGTATTAGCGAGGTGATGCGTACAAGTAGACTGGGATGGTATGGACATGTGGAGAATGGATGAACAAAATTGGGTGAAAAAATGCAGGTCTGTGATTGTGGAGGGAGCTGCACCAAGGGGTGGACCGAGGAAGACCTGGGATCGGACTATACACGCCGATCTCAAATCCAAGAACTTGACAACTGAAGCAGCCCTTAACAGGGTTGCCTGGAACGCCGCCATTAGGACAAGAGACTGAAACTGTACTTATGTGTGGAACACTCAGTCTTAAAATTTTATGTATGTATGTATTGTGCGCTTCCCGTTTTGGTTTGTTTATATTTTGCAAGTTTTACATGATAATTACATTGCAGTACTGTACTCTCATTGCCATTACAACAGCTAGTTAGCGTATGCTTTTATCAGCCAGGAATAAGGGTAAAGTAAAATAATTACACTGATAGGGTTTGTCGAGGATACAGGCCTTCAGGAGGGCCTACTTTATTATATTTATTTATTCTATGTTACGTTATTTTTTTCAGCTTGCACCCTAGACCTTCATCGAGCTTTAAAATACACCCTTAAGAGCCCCTATTAGATGAATTTGTAAGTTTTTCAGTAGCAAAATTTCCCAATCAAAGGCCGGTATTACTAAATTAAAGGCTCGCTATTGCTTGCCAAGAAATATTTCATATCCAAATAGCACAAAAGGTCTTTCTATTGACAAAGAAATGGGGCAGTCTTAAAATTGCCAAACTAGTGGGGCAAATGTCTTAAAATCTCAAAAGTAGTAGAGCTAAATATAAGGGAGAAAGGGGGATTCAGAAAAAAACACTAGAAAATGTCCCCTCAGGGCCAAGAATTTACGCCCTAGCATGTACACAGCACAACCTCTGTAACTCAAAGACGACTGCAGTAACCGAGCTAACATGTTCACCATTTGGGAAGACTAAGCCAGGTAATGGGTGTGGAAATTTATAGCCCAATTGCTCAAGCTAATTGTGAGTTACAGGTTAGGGGTTACAATTTCTGGCCTACCAATATTGAACGAGCTATACACCTACCAATCTCAACAGCTGCGACACTCCAAGACCACCCACCCGTCCACGGAACGCCCCAGCTTCGGAGGAGTCAAACGGCACACCACGGCAAGTATTGGCTGGACGGTCATCATTCAATAGGAAATATTTTTTTCTGTGGTAAGACTTTAGAAACAATTAGTACCCCCCTCCCCACCCCCACCATAATGAATTAGTATATATGCAGATTAAAAAAAATCAAAGCACTGTTTGAAAAGGTTAGAATGACCTTTAAGTAATTCGACAAGTTACCGGTCAATTAATTATATTTTCACATATTTACAGTAAACCTCAAGAATTAGTAAACCTATAATTAGTTGAACATTACATTATTACTTTAGTCTATTTTTACTGGAAAAAATCTATGATTAATAAATGTTTAAACAGAGCCAGTGTTACATTACAAATAGATCCCTATTAATTCGAGACTGTCTGGACCACACTTCCGCAAGAATGAAGGTCTCGGGCGAACCCCACTAATCCGACCACCCATCAATTTCCCTGTAATGACTTGAAACCACATTAGTACTCCCTGAAACGACTTATGAAAATACGTTAGTTCCCAATTAATACCAAGAATTACCCTCCGAAAGAAAACAAAAAAACATTAGTGATTCCTGCGACCACCACCTGCGAATGCCTGAACTGAAAAAAAAGTGTAATATTAGTTGACGAAAGAGGGTCAAGTTGTCAACGCCAGCCACTTACCCTGGAGGGAAATATATTAGTTAAGTTCTGACCTGATGGGTAAAACAAAAATACCTGCAAACGAAGAGTTAGTTCTATAGGAAAAAAAATGCAGATCTTAAAAGGAAGACATTAGTAAGGGGACCTGAAGGGATTTAAAAAAACTGACGGGTTTATGAAAGACCTGAAGGGTCTAGCAAAGACCTGAAGGGTCTAGCAAAGACCTGAAGGGTCAAATATAGATCTGAAGTAAACAAAAAACCTGTAAAAGAAGAGTTAGTACAAGCTAAAAGACCTGAAGAGTTTATGCAGGACCAGAAGGGTTTATACAAGTCCTGAAGGATTTTAACAAGCCCAGAAGGGTTCAAAGATGACCTGAAGGAATACAAAATTACCTGAAAGGTTAAAGAATGATCTGAAGGGTTAAATAATGACCTGAAAGATTCAAACAAGACCATAAGGATTCAAAAATTACCTGAAGGGTTTAAACAAGGCCTGAAGGGTTCATAAAAGACCAGAAGGGTTCATACAAGACCTGAAGGGTAAAAAAAAAGGCTAAAAAGGAAGGGGATTAGTATCAGCATAAACAAAACCCGCAGTGCAGAAGCTAGAAGGGAAGTGGGAACACATTAGTAGGTCAATAACGCCAAAATATTTTGTTCTTTATTGATATATTATGGTAAATTTTCCATAAAACTATCAGCAATAAAAAATTAAAAAAAACGCAGTGTAGAACAGTGCAGAAGCTAGAAGGGGAAGGGAAATGGCAACACATTAGTAGGTCAACAACTCCAAAACATTTTGTTTTTATTGATATATTATGGTAAATTTAGCAAAATTTTCCATAAAACTCAAACTAAACTAATACTCATTAACAAGAAAGTAAAAACACAAACAAGGCCAATAAAATCACCAAATATGCATTTTTTTTATTTATATATTATGGAAAATTTGGCAAAATTTTCCATAAAGAGCAAATCTAAACTAACCTTGATTAAGGTTACAATCTACCTCCAACTCCTCTAACTCTATCTTTAAAACTATCTTACAATACCCACCCGACCCAATGCCCTCCACGAAATATCTAACTTAGCCAACTTCCCTCCCATGACAGCCTTCAACCAGATTACTAGTACTTCATAACCTACTCACAGAGGATTATATTCAACTTAGTAAGAATTAGATAGCTGGTTAGTGGAGTAGTTAACCAGCTGATTCAACGACTTGCTTTCTAAACAGAGTAATATCCTCTGGCAGTAGCATTTATTAAAGTAAACAAATGGTGGTCTGATTGAAGGGGTGAGAACTAAATCGATACAGTACGATAGCAACCAACACAGCCACAATGAGATACAGTACGATAGCAACCAACACAGCCACAATGAAGGGATCATTGAGGGAGGAAGATTGAAAAAAAAACATCTTTCATTACCAATTAACAACCCATATTCGCCCAACGGGTGTTCATATTGTAAATATTATGGAGTTAACTTTACAATATAAATATATATACCATATATTATGAATAGATAAACTTGCATTGCAAGTCATGTTAAGTTTAAATCAAGGATCTAAACCTACAAATATAGGACTCGCATAGCAAGTCATGTTTAAATCAAGGACAATTTAAACCTACAAATATAAGACTCGCATTGCAAGCCATGTTTAAATCAAGGATAATTTAAACATACAAATATAGGACTCGCATAGCAAGCCATGTTTAAATCAAGGATAATTTAAACATACAAATATTGGACTAGCATAGCAAGTCATGTTTAAATCAAGGACAATTTAAACCTACAAATATAAGACTCGCATTGCAAGCCATGTTTAAATCAAGGATAATTTAAACATACAAATATTGGACTCGCATTGCAAGTCATGTTTAAATCAGGATAATTTAAACATAATACATATAAAGGATGCTATTACACATAAGTAAGCTTCATTTGATGAAATGCATTTTCAACGAAATACAAGTTTTGTAAACCATAATAATTACCACTACATTGATACAAATTGATTATTTCAGAAATTAGTGAACTATAGTATAGTACCTAATAGAAAAATTATCTAGCAAATAAACATGTAAAAGTCAAGAATGTATAGGGATAATAATTAAGAATGATAAATACTCCAAGATTAATCAAACTTGAATTACATATCCACAAACTTGATTTTTATGAAAGTGTGATAGCATCCTCTTCGTCATATATCAATACAGTACACACACACAGTAATAGAAGCATCAGTAAAAGTAGCATCGATCCATTGGGGAATTAGTGTTGAAAACAAACAAATATACGATTGAAAAGTACTATCATATTTTGTGAATTGATGCTATTTTTACTGAAGAGTTGTCAGCAAGAATACCTTTAGTTTTATAGTATAATGCGAATATTTTCGCTCCTGAATAAATGCCATAAGAGATTTATGGCATGTAGGCCTACAGAGTGTCAAGCGAAAGCGGAGTCCATTATTCTCAGTCTTATATATTTTATAATTATGTGGTTTATAGTTCAAATTATGTTTTTAGAAGTAACAAAATGGCCAAAACAATGCTACTTTATGATAATTTTTATATATATACATTAAAGTCTTCGAATAAAATTGCTCCAGTTTGACTCCCTGTAGCATTAAAATGGCAAGTTAGGTCTAGGGTGGTAGTGCAGCTGCCACACGACCAGAGGCAGGAGGTGCCCAAACCCAGCAACACAGTGACCCGCACCGTGGAAAATAAAAGTAATAAAACATGGCCCGTACCCTAGAGAATAAATTAAGTAGTACACGGTGGCCTGCACCGTGGAAAATAAAATTAATTATAAACACGGTGGCCCGCACCATGAAAAATAAAATTAACTATACGTGGCCTGTACCCTGGAGACAAAATTTATTAAGACGGCTTGCACCGTGAATAATAAATATGTTGTACGTGATCCGTACCCTGGAGACAAAACTTATTTACACAGTGGCTCGCACTGTGGAAAATAAATTTACTATAAGTGGCCCGCATTCTGGAGAATAAATTTATTAAAACATTGTGGCTCGCACAGTGGAAAATAAATTTATCATGTCACGTTGGCTAACAGCATGCAGCAATACCTGGAAAAGGACAGAACGGATGATGCCACAACATGGCCTCCCCTCTCCATCAGTGGAGTGAATGGAAACAAAAACCAGTTCAAACATAGGTTTAAAATGACGTTTCGGTGTATTCTGGCGGACAACGTTACCTTCAAGCGTTTATTAAAATTTTGTGACCACATTATTATTATTATTACTTTAACAATTTAACTGACATTATATTATTATTATTATTACTACTGTAACAAGTTAACTAAGGCTACATTAAAACAGTCTCTAGTCGGCCACCCCCAACTAAAAAAAAAAAAAATAATAATAATAATGGTATGTGCCTGAATATATAGATAAACTTAAAGAAAATTACACTTATAAAATTTAGGATGCTATTAATTTCCATAAAAGTATAATAGATTAGAAAGTCACAAATAAAGAGTACTGTTGTCACAAAAAGTAATAAACTCCTGAAGACCAAACATCAAAATCAATATATATATATGTATATACAGTATTCAATTGCCATCACAAAATATTTATCATGGTACAACTGATCACAAAGGTCAGCACAATCTGTTTATATATTTAAAAAGCATTTCTGGTTCCCCTTCTCCCTCATGTGTAGCATATTAGTTTTGAGATTTTAAGACCTTCGTTCCATTAGTTAGGCGATTTTGAGACCTTTTGCCCCATTTCTTTGTCAAGATCAAGACCTTTCGTGTCATTTAGGTGTCAATTTTTTCCTGGCGAACGATATCAAGCCTGAAATTTTAGAAAGAATCGGTCTTTGGCCAGGACATTTTTCTACCAAAAAATGTACAAATTTATCTTGGAAGGAGTTTTATTTAAGCTTAATGGAAGTCTGACAAGGAAACCCTATAATAAATTAATAACTAAAGACAATAAAACAAGCACTCTAGCCCCTTAAAACAATAGACAAACTTAAAAAAAAAATAGTCTGATTTCTTTGTAACCAATTGCACTCACCACAATTGTTATTTATTTTATTTTTCTTACATACATACAAAGGTTCTTGACACTTATGTAAGAATTACCGGGTATTCAATTAAAATTCTTAAAACTCTGTAGCAACTCTTTAATTACTAAACGGTAAATTAAATGAGAAAATTTAAATCATGTTGAGAAAAAATATATAAATTTAGTAGCAACTTATATAATCGAAGTCAAAAAATTTAAATGTTGAACAAACTAAATTTAGCAACAATGTGTATATTCGAACAGTCAAAAATGTAAAACATGTAGAGAAAAAAACTAAATTTAGTAGCAACTTATATAATCAAACGGTGAATGATGATTAGGGCAAGATCGTCTAGGATTATTAAAGGCCATCTTAAATTGTGTCAAGAAACTATTGCAGTCACATAATAAACCCTTTCAGTACAATAACTTTTAACCAACTTGTCTACAGTTGAATTAAAATATACTTAACCCTTTGAGTACCAGCGACGTGTGTTACCTTTTATTCTAGCTATAATTAGACGATATTATGCAGCTTAGGAAGGATCTGTGGTAGTTTACAGGGTTGATTGAGGTAGTAGGAAGCTTTATTATTGCTAGAGGTCCTTCCCAAGCTCAATAAAATTGCCTAATAGTAGCCGGAATATAATAAAAAGGACGTCACCGGTACAGTAAGGGTTAACAAGACTATTCTTACTTGGCATCTAGGTGAAGTTAAATTTAAATAAGCATAATGTGAACATAAATCTTAAAAAAAAAGGAAATTGACAGTAAATTTACTATCAACTAGATTTACACCAACCAACTTCACATCTAAACTCAATTCATGAAATCAACAAATACATGTGGCACTCCGAGGACTCGAACCCAGGATACTCTCATCGAAATTCCGCGCACTATGCATTACGCTATCAAGACAGTTAACACAGGTGGTAATTTACAGTGTCTAAATTTCCTCGGCATCCAAAACTAAAGGCAAGACAAATAAACCCACAGGCCTATATTTGATTCGTGTGTTCCAGGGCGTATTACGGACCGAGATCATTGGGACCGTCTGGAGAGCTCTCATAGGCGTGCGACGCGACGGGACTCAAAGTTAACTGCAATAAATTATAGGTCTCGGTCGGCCTCAAGCACAACCGAATCCTGCGCCACCACCCGGGTATTCATTATATATCATACCATACTTACCGAGGCGAGCTATTGACCCCATCCTGATCCGGGAATGAAATCTAGGCTAGTGAATATTTCTCTACCCCTTGGACACCAGCATATCTGCTCTTATCAGGCGCTACATATCTGTTCTTATCAGGCGCTACACAATAGAAGAAAAAAAAAAAAAAAAAAAAATCTAGACACCTTGGCATAATTATTTAACTGTATTGATAGCGTAATGCATAAATGCGCGGAATTTCGGTGCGAGTATCCTAGGTTCGAGTCCTTGGAGTGCCACATGTATTTATTGATTTCATTAATTGAATTTAGAAGTAAAGTTGGTTGGTGAAAAAATATGAATAAATGACTGCCACACAGTCTAATTTTTACTAGAATTTAAAAAAAAATCTAACAGTCTGCTGAATCAAAAAAAAATAAATTATAAGGCTTTTACATTTATTGAGGTAGTACTGAAAGGGTTAATACATAGAAGTACATAGTGCATATTTTTGTACATACATACAAAGGTTCTTGACACTTATGTAAGAATTACCCGGTATTTAATTAAAATTCTTAAAACTTTGTAGCAACTCTTAATTACTAAACAGTAAATTAAATGAAAGAAAATTTAAATCATGTTGAGAAAAAACTGTAAATTTAGTAGCAACTTATATAATTGAAGTCAACATTTTTAAATCCTGTAGAGAAAACACTGAATTTAGTAGCAACTTATATAATCGAATAGTGAATGCTGATTAGGGCAAGATCGTCTAGGATTATTAAAGGCCATCTTAAATTGTGTCAAGAAACTATTGCAGTCGCATAATAAACCCTTTCAGTAAAATAAATTTTAACCAACTTGTCTACAGTTGAATTAAAATATACTTAACCCTTTGAGTACCAGCGACGTGTGTTACCTTTTATTCTAGCTATAATTAGACGATATTATGCAGCTTAGGAAAGATCTGTGGTAGATTACGGGGTTGATTGAGGTAGTATGAAGCTTTATTATTGCTAGAGGTCCTTCCCAAGCTCAATAAAATTGCCTAATAGTAGCCGGAATATAATAAAAAGGACGTCACCGGTACAGTAAGGGTTAACAAGACTATTCTTACTTGGCATCTAGGTGAAGTTAAATTTAAATAAGTATAATGTGAACATAAATCTTAAAAAAAGGAAATTGGCAGTAAATTTACTATGAACTAGAATATAAAAAAAAATCTAGCAGAAGTCTACCAAATCCAAAAAAATAAAATATAAGGCTTTTAAATTTATTGAGGTAGTACTGAAAGGGTTAATACATATTAAGTACATAGTGCATATTCTTTTACATACATAGTAATGTTTTACATAAATACATACAAAGGTTCTTGACACTTATGTAAGAATTAACCGGTATTTAATTAAAATTCTTAAAACGTTGTAGCAACTCTTAATTACTAAACAGTAAATTAAATGAAAGAAAATTTAAATCATGTTGAGAAAAAACTATAAATTTAGTAGCAACTTATATAAGCGAACAGTCAAAAAAATTAAATCGTGTAGAGAAAAAACTAAATTTAGTAGCAACTTATATAATCAAACAGTGAATGCTGATTAGGGCAACATCGTCTAGGAATATTAAAGGCAATCTTAAATTGTGTCAAGAAACTATTGCAGTCACATAATAAACCCTTTCAGTACAATACATTTTAACCAACTTGTCTACAGTGAAAATAAAATATACTTAACCCTTTAAGTACCAGCGACGTGTGTTACCTTTTATTCTAGCTATAATTAGACTATATTATGCAGCTTAGAAAGGATCTGTGGTAGTTTACGGGGTTGATTGAGATAGTATGAAGCTTTATTATTGCTAGAGGTCCTTCCGAAGCTCAATAAAATTGCCTATTGTTGCCGGAATATAATAAAAATGGACGTCACCGGTACAGTAAGGGTTAACAGGACTCATCTAGGTGAAGTTAAATTTAAATAAGCATAATGTGAACATAAATCTTTAAAAAAAAAAGGAAATTGGCAGTAAATTTACTGTCAACTAGATTTACACCAACCAACTTCACATCTAAACTCAATTCATGAAATCAACAAATACATGTGGCACTCCGAGGACTCTAACCCAGGATACTCTCCTCGAAATTCCGCGCACTATGCATTACGCTATCAAGACAGTTAACACAGGTGGTAATTTACAGTGTCTAAATTTCCTCGGCATCCAAAACTAAAGGCAAGACAAATAAACCCCCAGGCCTATATTTGATTCGTGTGTTCCAGGGCGTATCACAGACCGAGATCATTGGGGCCGTCTGGAGAGCTCTCATAGGCATGCGACGCGACGGGACTCAAAGTTAACTGCAATAAATTATAGGTCTCGGTCGGCCTCAAGCACAACCGAATCCTGCGCCGCCACCCGGGTATTCATTACAGGTATATATCATACCATACTTACCGAGGCGAGCTATTGACCCCATCCTGATCCGGGAATGAAATCTAGGCTAGTGAATATTTCTCTACCCCTTGGACACCAGCATATCTGCTCTTATCAGGCGCTACATATCTGTTCATATCATGCGCTACATATCTGTTCTTATCAGGCGCTACATAATAGGAAAAAAAAAAAAAAAAAAATCTAGACACCTTGGCATAATTATTTAACTGTCTTGATAGCGTAATGCATAAATGCGCGGAATTTCGGTGCGAGTATCCTAGGTTCGAGTCCTTGGAGTGCCACATGTATTTATTGATTTCATTAATTGAATTTAGAAGTCAAGTTGGTTGGTGAAAATATATGAATAAATGACCGCCACAGTCTAATTTTTACTAGAATTTTTAAAAAAATCTAACAGAAGTCTACTGAATCCAAAAAAATAAATTATAAGGCTTTTACATTTATTGAGGTAGTACTGAAAGGGTTAATACATAGAAGTACATAGTGCATATTTTTTTACATACATAAAAAGGTTCTTGACACTTATGTAAGAATTACCCGGTATTTAATTAAAATTCTTAAAACTTTGTAGCAACTCTTAATTACTAAACAGTAAATTAAATGAAAGAAAATTTAAATCATGTTGAGCAAAAACTATAAATTTTATAGCAACTTATATAATTGAAGTCAAAAAATTTAAATCGTGTAGAGAAAACACTGAATTTAGTAGCAACTTATATAATCAAACAGTGAATGCTGATTAGGGCAAGATCGTCTAGTATTATTAAAGGCAATCTGAAATTGTGTCAAGAAACTATTGCAGTCACATAATAAACCCTTTCAGTAAAATAAATTTTAACCAACTTGTCTACAGTTGAATTAAAATATACTTAACCCTTTGAGTACCAGCGACGTGTGTTACCTTTTATTCTAGCTATAATTAGACGATATTATGCAGCTTAGGAAGGATCTGTGGTAGTTTACAGGGTTGATTGAGGTAGTATGAAGCCTTATTATTGCAAAAGGTCCTTCCCAAGCTCAATAAAATTGCCTAATTGTTGCCGGAATATAATAAAAAAGGACGTCACCGGTACAGTAAGGGTTAACAGGACTATTCTTACTTGGAATCTAGGTGAAGTTAAATTTAAATAAGCATAATGTGAACATAAATCTTTAAAAAAAAGGAAATTGGCAGTAAATTTACTATGAACTAGAATTTTTAAAAATCTAACTGAAGTCAACTGAATCCAAAATAAAAATATAAAATGCTTTTAAAATTATTGAGGTAGTACTGAAAGGGTTAATACATATTAAGTACATAATGCATATTTGTTTACATACATACACAATTGTTACATACATACAAAGGTTCTTGACACTTATGTAAGAATTACCCGGTATTCAATAATAATCCTTAAAAATGTGTAGCAACTCTTAATTACTAAACAGTAAATTAAATTAAAGAAAATTTAAATCATGTTGAGAAAAAAAAAATTTAGTAGCAAATTATATAATCGAAGTCAAATAAATTAAATAATGTTGACAAAAATAATATAAATTTAGTAGCAACTTATATAATCGAAGTCAAAAAAATTAAATCATGTAGAGAAAAACTATAAATTTAGTAGCCACTTATAGAATTAAACAGTGAATGATGATTAGGGAAAGATTGTCTATAAAGGATTATTAAAGGCCGTCTTACATTGTGTCAAGAAACTATTGCAGTCACACAATGAACCCTTCCAGTACAATAACTTGTATCCAACTTGTCTACAGTTGAATTAAAATATACTTAACCCTTTGAGTACCAGCGACGTGTGTTACCTTTTATTCTAGCTATAATTAGACTATTATGCAGCTTAGGAAGGATCTGTGGTAGTTTGCGGGGTTGATTGAGGTAGTATGAAGCCTTATTATTGCTAGAGGTCCTTCCTAAGCCGAATAAAATTGCCTAAAAATAGCCGGAATATAATAAAAAAGGACGTCACCGGTGCAGTATGGGTAAACAAGACTACTGTATTCTTACTTGGCATCTAGGTGAAGTTAAATTTAAATAAGCATGTGAATTTAAATCTTGGAAAGAACTGAAATTAACAGTAAATGAAGAATAATTTAAAAAATTTCAAACTGAAGTTCCGGAATCCAAAAAATAAATACAAATATTATAGATTTTATAATGATTAAGGTACGTACTGAAAGGGTTAATACATATAAAGTACATAGTGCCCAACCAGTAATAAAAATAGCTAAAATATCTAAACTAAAAATTCTAAAAAATATTCTTAAAATTAGTCCAGGGTGTCAAACCAGGTTTTGTTTGTCTTAAGATTGGAATGAATGAGAAATACAGCAAAAATGTACACGATTTGCTTTATTTTTAATGAGAAATATAGCAAAAATGTATATGTTTTGCTTTATTTTGAACATATCACTTCCAAGGACGTTAAGAACTGTGAAGCATAAATTTATCTCTGTATGTTTAGTAACAATGACTAATAAGCACTTATAATGTAAAACTTGCAAAATAAACAAGCGAAAACAGGGAAGACTATCAAAATCGCTGTGGAAAGAACGCTATATAATAAAATGTTGAAATGAAAGAATACAAAACCACCACCTAGGGTGTACATCACTACATGAGCAAGGAAAATGTCTCTGGTTTGACACCCTGAATTAGTGTAGTTACCCCTTTCCTTCTAAAGGTGGTGTCACATGAGTGCTAGTGTCTGATACTAGCTACACTAAAGAGTAGGCCGTTATTCCCATTTAGAAATTAATTATGTACCTTAAAATCAGGAACAGACCCCTTCAAACACTAACTATATTTGTTTAAAGAAAAAAAAACGAGAGCAGACCCTTTGAAACACTGAATACATTTCCCCAAAACCCAAAATAATTTGATAAAATTGAACGGAAACCAAACTCTGCTAAAGATTATCTGATGGAGGTGAACGTGTGACACCACCTTTAGAAGAACTCCCTTACCTTCTTACTGTAAGCTCTTCTTGGTCGCTTATCTTTTACAGTATCCTGTAGCTGCAGGCTGCATTTCCCGTGGCTTATCCATCGTTGAAGGTTAAAAAACAAAAAAAAATCCAGTGCTTATATAGTAAGTCTAATCTTTAAAAGTACTACCTAGTGTTAATCTCAATTTACACACAGCATTTAAGCTGACCCATTCTTCTAAGCATATCTACGAACACCTTACCCCAAAGATGGCCAATACCGATATTAATGAACCTAAAAACTATACCAGCTTTATTTCCCAATCTATCTACTGTAATTTCTATCCTAAGAAAGCTGGTGTATTATAAAGGCCTGTTCTTTCATCAACATGTCCTACAACCTGTCTCATGGGGTAAAGGTAATTGGGTGAATAACTAGGTTAATCACCTCTAAGATTGTGTAATAACCAATCTTATTAACCAAGTGATCTAGATGTGTGTGAATTTGTTTTGTTTGTGTGTTCATTATTTTCTTATTGTGTGTTATGTTATCCTTGTTCGGACTCTGTCTCAAGTCGGCCACCCCCAGGTATACAAAAAATTAAGAATGGCCCCGAGATAGATAAAACCAAGTCTCTTTTCCTTCTGGGGTCAGGGGGCTAGGAATCCTCCTCCCCTTGTACAATTCACCTACTACACAAGACAAAGTAAGGGGCGAGGGAACGCGACAGTGGTCCCAGACTCTAAGAATTGGAACTTTAAATGTTTCTGTTTGGGCTCTGTCTTGAATCGGCCACCCCCAGCTATGGGGTATGTGCCTGATTATCCACATACATATACAATACATATTAACCAAGTCAAATCTCCTAACAACATCCTAGTATGATATCTGGTTGGGCAAAAAATAAAAGTTACACCACTCACGCTAACACAAGGAAGCTCCAGCGCTGGTGTATCAAGGCTGCTCCACATTCCTGAAGTGTAGGCCTATCTGCTTCACTGTACTGAAAAAGAGAAACATTTAGACAAGACATTCTACACAACCTGTAATAATGACTTATTATTTTTCTACTACATAAATATGCAATAGTATCAAAATTGTGTGTTTAAACAAATCTAGCCTAGTGACTGCTCTCTAATGCAACCAACCCATTTCCTGTACATGCCTCTTGCTTTTTGTGGCAGTCCTTTTTTTACCTAGTCCATAAATATCAATTAGCAGCCTACTGAGGATTAGTAATCTGACATAGCTTTATTTCCTCTGCAAATGTGTTTTGTCTCAATTTCCCTACTGTCATAATTCTAAGGTACACTCGGATACCATAGTCTCTAGCCCACTCCTCTCTGGCAAGAGGTGAGGCAAGGACCCTTACTGGACGGCAGCCCACAGGGATAGTTAGGGGTGGGATTGAGGGGAGAGGGCAACGCACACACTGTGAAGCATTTGAGGCCTTTGAATCGTGCCTTAGCCTCACAAATAAATATGACATTTATCTACGATTATTATTATTGCAATCATCATTATTATTATTATTATTACTTAGATACAAGTGCCATAGCCAATATTTAACTGATATACCTGGTACTCATCTTTTCCATGCATCTCTCTCACTTTCTCTGAGTTCATATTAACCCCTTTACGCAGATATTACGCAGAGGTTACCAGATTAGCAATAAGAAATAGTTCTCTCACTCTTATAATTACCTCTCCAAAATTAGTTTTCTGCCCACAGCTAACTCAAAGATAACTGCAGAGGTTGAAGTAACTAAACTAAAGGTTTCTAAATATCCCTGATGGTAACAAAGGCTTTAAAGTATCCCTAATAGGCTCAAAATCGCGTCATATGTCGGAGAGGGTTAACGTCCTACTACTTATATTCATATAAATTTATGTTAACCCTTCTTTAGCGGCGCGCATCGTATGTCAAGTGAAAGAAATTTGGACTATGTGGCGGCTCACAACATAAGTCGTGTGGCATTTTCAGCACGTAATGTTGCTGAGAGAGAGAGACAAGTGGTGGCAGGAGAGTAGCGAGCCTATGACTGCTCCAGACCACCGCGGTGGACCAACTGACATGAATCCCACCCTCCTCCACCCTCTCACACTTGCTACACAGTGAATTGTTTAGGGAAAGTACCGAATTACATGGTTTTTGCACTCGTGTTGCGCGATTGTTGCAAGAGAACTAGCGGTCATACAAGGATCGTTGGGGTGTCATTGGAAAGCTCTGTTTATGCCCTTTCAGGGATAGATACTTGTTTTACGCTCTGGGTCTTATTTAGGCATGAAAATGATCCCGTAAACAGCCCTATTTTGGGTAAAAACACCCCGCTGGTGGCTACATATTATTTACCGCCTAGGCCGCTCGTTAGGTGTTAATATACTGTATATTGTCTTGGTATTTATTACTTTACTTTTTCATCTCACAATTATGTTAACATTATACAGGGTGATTCAGTAACTCTTTTCATAAATTTAATGGCAAATTCGAGAGACAAAAATAAGACTAATTTACTCTATGACCCTTAGGGTGAGTCTTTGATATGATGGAGATATTACACCTTTAAAGTTATCGATAGATAGAAAAGAAAAAAATCTAAGGAGTGAGAATGAAAATGTCGTTGCTAACTGGCAGGGTAGTAGAGTATTAATTATGATGATGGTGATAAAATGCTAATGTTCTTTTGAGCATTGACACAACTGCTACCATAATTATGCAACCATTTACATACCACATGTAAGCAAAGAAACAATCTTTAGATTCATGTACAGATTGATTCAAGATTCATTAAGACGAGCGGAGTATCAAAGCTCAAAGTCGGCAGGAACATCCCTCCTCCTCCACCACTTACTACTCCTCCTCTTCCTCTTACTTATCCTCCGCCGCCTGCTTCTCCCCTTGCTACTACTACTACTAATACAATGATTATTAATAATAATGATGATGATAATACAAATACAGTAGTAATGTACCTTTGTAAATTGCGAAACTAACTGCATCCAGCTACCGTATGCAGCCATTTTGATACCAAGTCTTGGTTACGCTACCCTGCCAGTTAGCAACGACATTTTCATTCTCACTCCTTAGATTTTTTTCTTTTCTATCTATCGATAACTTTAAAGGTGTAATATCTCCATCATATCAAAGACTCACCCTAAGGGTCATAGAGTAAATTAGTCTTATCTTTGTCTCCCGAATTTTCCATTAAATTTATGAAAAGGGTTACTGAATCACCCTGTATATAGAAGAAACATATGCTTCTATCAAGAAAACAATCCATGCGCGTACTGTAGGTTTAAAGTGAACCCTACGAATCACACAACATGCTTCAGACTGAAGTTGTATTATGGGTATTGCTTTACCTGCGTAGGAATGAAACTTCTCTAACAGTAAGGATAATGAAAATCTTTAAATTGTTGTACTAATTACCATATATGAAAGATATAGCCTAATTCAGAAAGTTACCAATGACATATATGACTATGATTAGTTATTCACACACACACAACTGTTTCTAATGAAGTTCTATCGTATTCCTATTCCATATTTCTTTTCCAACACCTCCCTTTCACTCTATCTCCCTCTTTGGTTAAAATTGAAGACAACCAGGATACGAGCCCCATCGATAATTATCAGTGTTCTAGAAGTTCCATGGACAATACTATGTTGGTGTACAGTTGGTCAAAGTTCCAGCTGACCCACCCTCGCTCTGAGGCTCGCAGAATTATCAGGCAATACTGGTGTAGGAAGGAGGTGTGTCTTACAATGATTGGGATTGGTAGATCTGATTTCGGCTATATCATAGTTAGAACATATACTAAAAAAGGGAAAGTAAGCCTATCTCAAATAAAAATGCATACATTTCTATGTATGATCCCGAACATTCACCCAAAGTTCGTAGATTTGCTTAAATATTTAAGTTATTATATCCACTGATTGGCAACGCATATAAAACCTGCTGGCTGCCACAACATACTTTACTCGATTTTATAAGAATACATAATTCTGTTTTATTAGTGGCTGCTTAACCCTTCCAGCCTGGGTGTCCTGTTAAAAGGACACCACAAAAGAAGGGCAGGAGCCTGTGTGTCCTGTTAATAGGCAGTAAGCTTTCAAGCCTATTCAGCTTGGTCTGAACGCCGTGCATCCGACGCATGTAAACAAAGCCGATCGTTGAGTCACCGCACCTCCGAAAACAAGGAGACGTCGGATCAATGTTATTATTGTGACGTAAGACGAAATTAGTGTGTGAAAAGCTCCGATATTGTCAACATCGCGGCAAAATTCGCTCCACTGAAATCGTCATCACAACTGAACCAGTTGACTTACAGAACTCTACTCAACGCCAGTCTACAGATTGAAAACCGCACTACGTTTATAGATGCGTCGGAAATTTCTAGCAGTTAAAATTAAAAAAAATACGGTAGCCTAGGCCTAGACGTTTTTCGGCCAGATCGCCCGGGTAGCCCACACTGTCCTTTTGGACCAGCCTGGGCCACGAGGGTTAATGAAGGAGCATTTAGTCTTCACAACGTGAACATTACATAGTCTAATTCGCAGTAATATACAGGACAGACACAGGTAACACATTAATGGCAAGTGGTATCCCTGCACCACTACACCAATATTGCCAGCTAATTCTGCGAGCCCCAGAGCGAGGGTGGGTCAGCTGGAACTTTGACCAACTGTACATGTAATTACCGTCGCAAATTCACTATAAGTGATATACAAGAAAATGTTGGATTGTTCACCGATAAACAGGGAACGTGAGCTGGGTTTAGACCATCGCGTACCCATAAACAGGGAACGTGAGCTGGGTTTAGACCGTTGCGCACCCATAAACAGGGAACGTGAGCTGGGTTTAGACCGTCGCGCACCCATAAACAGGGAACATGAGCTGGGTTTAGACCGTCGGTTAGTTTAAGTTAGGCTAGGCTAATGTTGAAAATCCTAAAATGCGATGGTCCTCGGTATTAAACAATACTGTATGGTAACATTCAAGACAGCTAGAGCCGCCTTATTTACCAAGTTCCTTTATATTTTTTCCAAGGAATATAGTGTTTAATTGTTGTTTTTCATGGTTTGAGTGGAGGATTTGCATTAACTTACCCATTATTCATTAATCTGAAGATACTCCGTCAAATGGCGCCATTTATTGGGTGAATCGCGCTTTTACAGTAGCTAAGGGAAATTGTGGGGAGGCCATGCACGCTTCCAAAATGTACAAATATTATATTAGATTAGATTAGATTAGATTAACCTAACCTAACCCTAATATAATATAATAGGCCTATAATATAGTTTTTGTGAGTAACGTTCAAGCCATTTATTGGGTGAATCGCACTCACCGCATCTTTCAAAACAAATAGAGGACCCAGGTCGAAGGATTCATTGGGTGCAATGCTTTGGGTTATACTGATGTTTTGGACCGACAGTTAGCCCATCGATCTTTTTAGGCCTAATAGGTCCGGTAGAGCATATACATCATTGCTATATATGTCATTAACCCGTACAGCCCCAGCGACGCGTCTGACGCGTCGGCGATGTATGTAACGCACAGCCCCAGAGACGCGTCACCCTAATTGCGCCGACCGTAACCTCAGGTGTAGCCACTCAAGAGGGCTCAGATTTGTATGGGAACTGTGTACGTATCCCACGCAACCGTGCCGATGGTTGAAAACTCTCAAAGTCCACGTGCGTGCGCGCGAGCGCGCAATAACCTGTTTTTTTGGGATAATTGCCTTCAATTTTTTACTCTTGTAAAATCCGTTTTCGGGGGCTCTGTAGGACCATTTTTTAAGCTTTTTGAGCAGTTTTTCGTGTTTTTTCCTTCATTCCTAACCCATTCGCTATTGTTTCTGGAATAAAACCATTTTTTGAAAACCGGCCGGGTTCTGGTGCGCAACCATTACAAAACTAGCCGGGGCTCCACGGGTTAAGAGCTGAAATGTATTATAAGGGAGAAAAAAAAAAACTCAAATACATTTAGGCTATAGGCTAGGCCTACTGTAAGACAATAAGTTTTTCAGCCAGTACCCAACCAGTGGGGTTGTGGGAGCGGCAGCCCCCACCCATATACTAGGTTAGGTTAGGTTAGATAAGGTTGTTAGGTTAGGCTAATAGCCTAGAAAAAAAAAAAAAAAAAAAAAAAAAAAAAAAAAAAAAAAAAAAAAAAAAAAACTAACCCAACCAGCGGGGGTGTGGGGGCGGCAGCCCCCACCCATAATACTAGGATAGGTTAGGTAAGGTTGTTAGGTTAGGCTAATGTCTTCCCAAAGTTGACTTTTTATAACATAAGATATTAGGCTACCCACTCCACCCCGTGAAATTTCACGAGCCAGCTTTCGTCAAAAGTTGGCTCGGGTATTCACAAAATTGGGTTTTATGGGTTTGCAATTTGGAAAAAACAAGCTAAGTTTTGATACAAAACGCTATATTATTGTATTTTTACGTTTTTAACCCCTCATTTTCCCTGAACTTCATAGCCCTCCCCACTAGTGGGGGGCGTGTTTTTAGATTGTTGGATAATGGGTAAATACTCATTTCAGCTCCTCTTCAGTATAAAACAACACTATATCTGAAGGACAAATATATAAAAATAAAATAAAACTTACTGAAATCGCTGTCGGTCCAAAAAGTCAGGTTTACCATGCTTTGTTTACGTTCGGGACATTATTTTCTTGTTATTTTTCGGTGTAATCGGGTTTTTTCAAGTGTCGATAACGAAATTCCTCCATGCGGACTACTGTATAATGAGAAAAATATGGCGAGTCTATTGGTCCCTATTTTCCTAATAAATTATTTCTAATAGGGCTGCGAAAGAGGTCTTGAATATTATCCCCCTGGATATAGAGGACTAGTAAGACCTGCGTCCAGTATCACCGTAAGGTAATAAGGTAAGATGAACGACGGCAGAAATGGATCGGGAAAATCGGCGTAATGTATTATTCCTCCTCCACACCAATTCCTTCTCTATTTATAATTTATAAATCTATAAATGAGAAAAAACTTGCTCCTATAAAATTGCCGGAAAAAACGCCCGCGTGAATCATTTTACATCCAAGTACCTTCAGTTTGGCTCTTTCACTTTTTTTTTTGGGGGGGGGGGGGGGGGGACACTTGTAACTTGGGCCTTTTGTTTCCTTCATACACAAACTATTAACCCCCTCAGACAGGATATATTGACTTACGGGTTGGCAGACCGCCCGGTATTTCCCCCACAACAGTCTTTCTCACACTGAGGGACCGTTAGGAGTCTGAAGAATTTTGGGTTGCCATCAATCGACAGATTATGATCTAACTTACCGTATTTTTCGGCTTATAGGACGCACCCTAAATTATACAAGTAGAATTTGGAAAAAAAGTATACAAGCCATAAAACCAAGCTCGTAATTATGAAGAGCCACTTGCATGCTTTGTTTACATTTTGCCGTCCCTGTTCAGTCAAACAATACTCCCACTCCCTCTCACTCAATTCTACAGGCTTTAACCCCTGTCAAACGGGAATGTTTGTAACTTCTACCTGCCTGGCAGGTTATTTACCCTAAACTAGCTTCATTCCATGCTCTTTTTCATGCATAAACAAGAGCCAGAGCATAATACAATTATGTATCCGTGAAAGGGCGATAATAGAGCTTTCCAATGATTGCGCAACACTAGGGAAAAAACTTAAAATACGGTAGTATCCAGAGTTTTTCTTGGTCTCGCGAGGCCGCTGGTGTGGAATGGTGCAGAGGTTACGTCAGTTGCGGCGCGTTGGCCATGCCGAGCGGTCAGAACCCGCCTATCGTCCTCCCAACGCGTGGACTCTCAGAGCCGATAATGTGCTCAACATCCCTTGCGATATGTCGGGCCCCGCAGGGGTGGCCATGGTTCTCTCGCTTGACATATGTCGGGCCCCGCGGCTGGGGTGTTAAAAGCCTGTAAATTGCCATGACGTTCCGGAATGTCTCGCGTAGCCAATAGGTTAATTAGCGGCGGTAAAGCGGTACGCCCGAATACTACATCCTTGCCGAATTTAGTTATCGACAACGTGAAAAATCCCGAATTAACCAAAAAATAACGTCTAAAATCATTAAAAGTCCCAACCAAAACAAAGCATTTCGTCTACCGCCTTGTTTTGTAGGATGCGGCAAGTCTTTTCATTAGCGTGATTCACCCAATAAATGCCGCGAGCTAGACTCACCGGCAACCTGTTTTTGCCCCTTTACAGATCAACATACGAGGATAAGTGAGGGGGGGGCAATGCCCCCCCCTAAACCCATCAAGTAGGCTATCCAATTTACCCCCCAATTTCCCTCACCTACTTTAAAAGCGCGATTCACCCAATAAATGGCACCATTTGACGCCCTATCTTCAGATTGATGGATACTGGGTAGGCTAAGTTAATGCAAATCCTCCACTCAAACCATGAAAAAAAAACTAGGCTAGTCCTTTAAAATATAAGAAACATGATAAATAAGGCCGATGTCTTGTTGAACGGTACAGACTATCGGACTATTATTCAGCTTAGGAAGGACGTCTTTTTTTTTTTTTTTTTTTTTTTTTTTCTATATTCCAACTACTCCCTCTCGGGCATAGGCTGAGAGCCTGTACATTCCACCGCTCAACACGGTGAAGCCCGTGAGGTCTTGTTCCAGCCTGGGGAGTGAGACATGTGAAGCATCCATCATGGCTCAAAGCAGCTCCATCTCTGAAGCGGCCGGTTGCCTCGCTCAAGTGCTTCACCGTCTCACCCTCCAGACTCAGACCCTCACTCTCAGAACGCCACCTATTGAGCAGTGAACTCACTAGGCATTGTCCCCCTGTAACATATTTTGAATATGGGAATATTCATACAGTGTTATTTAATCAGGGAACAATGAGGGTATTTTTTTGGCATTTCGGTGGGCTTTGTGGTAATACACTGATACTAGGTACAGCACAAATTCAATCCCAATAATATCTTCCCATTGACATATCGGGATTTGAACCCGGGTCCATTGGATTACCAATCCAGTGGCATGACCACTCCACCACACCCCTGTCTACACAATGTCTACACATTAAAAGGCTGCAAACTAGGCTATCAATCTTTTGGGATGGATGTAGTTACCGGGTGTAGCCTACCACTACCGACATAAAACATAAATCATCTATAAATAGGCCTACTTATAATATAATAAATACTTATAGGCCTAAATCTATAATACTAGGTTAGGTTAGGGGTAGCATTCAAGGAGACTACAGCAGGACTCTTCTTCTTACCTTTGACCAGGTATAGGCTATCCTAGTGTTTACTAGCCTATACCCCTTTGAAAGGACATTAGCCTAACCTAACAACCTAACCTATCCTAGTATTATGGGTGGGGGCTGCAGCCCCCACACCCCCGCTATTTGACATCTTTGACAGATATTTGGGATCTGCCTTGCTTAGGCCAATCGGCTTTCTGCAGACTCCCATTTTCTTATGTTCTTATGTATTTTTTCTGTGAAATCTGTTTTTTTCAAGTGTCGATAACGAAATTCGGGATGGATGTAGTTACCGGGTGTACCAGTACCGACATACATTAATCATCTATAAATACTTATACTGTAATAAAATAAATACTTAGGCCTATAGGCTAAATCTATAATACTAGGTTAGGTTAGGTTAGGCGGTTTGGTTAGGGTAATGTATTTTTGTATCCAAAGGCAGTCAAAATAGACGGGAACATGATGGTGAGCGTCCGCGTAGTGTAAACAAGACGGGCGGTACACCCGGTAACTATATTCTTGCCCGAAATTCCTCCATGCGGACTAGGCCTATAATGACAAAAATATGGCGTCTATTGTTCCCTATTTTCCCTAATAAATTGTTTCTAATAGGCCTAAGGCGGATGTAGTGTCCTTGAAGATTATCAGGTTAGGTTGTTTGGTTAGGATAATGTATTTTTGTATCCAAAGGCAGTCAAAATAGACGGGAACATGATGGTGAGCGTCCGCGTAGTGTAAACAAGACGGGCGTGGTAACTACATTCTTGCCAAAATTAGCATAACCTAATAAAAAATAGAAGTAATCTCTGCCTTTGTTCCTCTTAAATTACCAGTGACGTAATTTTCGTTATAGCCTAGGCTATTCTGGCAACTAATAATTGGAGAATTTCAGTCAGCATAGGAAGGACCTCTAGCAATTAACCAGGCCACTGATTATCCACTAAGCTACCACAGATCCTTCTTAAGTTGAATGAAATCGTCTAATAGTTGCCAGAATAGGGTGAAAGCGTCACCGGTACAGTACTTCAGAATGGCTCGCCATAAAAACAAAATCTAGGCCTACACCTAAAGGGCACAAAAGGCCTCAAGATTGACAAAGAAATGGGGCGAAAAGTCTTAAACCGGCCAAAACAAATTGGGAATACTTCTTAATATGCCAACACTAATGAGGCTTAAGCATGAGGGAGAATGGAATCCACAAAAAACACGTCATACCAACCAGTGCTCGGCGGAGCGTGAAGAGCACAGTCATAACCTCTCAGACTGACGGACGGTGAAGAAATGGGCCGCGTCGTTTTTCGTCTAGAAGCTTCTCACCTCGGTTTCATGACGTCATCGCTAATCTTTTCCGTATTTCTCTCCTTTCCACCTTATTCTTTCGTGATTTTAATAGATACCCATATAGAATACTCAAATATATCCTAGCCTGGCTAACCTGGATGGCATGATTCGGTGTATTTAAGTGATTTAGAAGCGATTTAATGAAGTAGCCTTCATCGCCTGACTCCATTCTGGCTTTCTATTGGCTGATGCAATTCCTTTGGTTTTGCTGTAATTTGGGGGTTTTCGGGACTTTTGGCGGTATTTTCATAATGGCCTACGTGTATATTTTCACTTTTCTATTAGTGGAGAGTTCTATGAAGCTCTATTATGTTGATTTCAGACATTTACAAGGTGCTACGAGATATTCAAAGTCACGTGACGGGAATCCCGACATCCTATTGGAGAACGCCCGGGATATGTTCCTTAATTATTAATTCCGCGATTATATAATATTAATTTTGCAATTTGGCCATAACTGCTGATTAATAAATTGTATTACACAATTATTGCGGTAATTTGTGATACCCGGTTTACAGGTTTTAGCCATACATAACAACTAAGGAAATGCGGGAGAGGTTTTACGATCGCAAGGCAAAATCAACAGGTGTCAAATCAGCCATCTATAAGGAATGAAGCCAAACCCTTTAACACTAACCACCATGTTGGTGTGAAGCGTTAATCAGCCATCTATAAAGAATTAGCCAATTCCTTTACAGTAACCATGTCGTAACCATAAACTAGGCTTCAAATCAGCCATCTATATAAGGAAAGAAGCACCGAAAATCTAGTAGAGATCGGTGAAATGAAGCCAACTCCTGTACAGTAACCACCATGTTGGAAACCATGAATCGAGCGTCAATCAACCATCTATAAGGAGAACAGCCAATTCCCTTACAGTAACCACCATGTCGGAAACCATTGCGTTATGAACCACCGAATCGGAGCGCTCACAGAGGCCATGAGACAAACCATTTTGTTTATGTTTGGTCTATTAATTTACATATTTATTTATTGACTCTTTAGTGTCCTCGCTAGACTCCACCAAGCTCAAAAAATGCCCCCTTTCATCCATAATCGTACCAGGGCTAATCATGTCATGGGAAATCTTATAAAAAATACCCTGTTCCGAATAAAGCGGGCATCACACTGGGCCAAATTCTCGTCATTCTCCAATCTCCAATCTCCGTTTCCAGTCAGTAGCGCCGGCAAATTCTATCACACACGCCAAGCGTCCTGGCTGCGTGAGTCTCCGCCACAATAATAACAACGTCCGACCTTAGCCTATATTGGTCCGTTTCACCTATACTGTAATGTATAGTAATATGAATTTACATCTACAATTATAATGCAATATGACTCAATCTACACGTTAGTGTAATTTCTTTTAAATTTGAAGCTTATGTGAGGAAATTTATATTTTGAACTTTTTCGATTCATACCAATCGCCGTGGCGTAGGCTATAGAACAGTGGTTTCACTTAAACTGTAGAATAATATGGATTGATATTGACAAACTTTGTGTAATAGGACCCAATCTATACGATAATAGATTGTGAACAAATACACACTTATTTATAAAATCATACATACATATACATACATGCAAATACATTAATACACACGCATACAAAGACATACGTACACAGTACATACATTCATATACATACATACATACATACATACATACATACATACATATATACATACATACATATATGCATACATACATACAGTACATACAATGCAGACATACATGTAAGTACATTAATACACACACGCACACATACATACACCCACTCACATGTATACACACACATACGCACACTGACATACACACACACGCACGTACATAAACAGAATACAGATATGTACATACATAATTATGTTTACACACAAACACATTTTTTTTTTTTTTTCTATATTCCAACTACTGAGTACCCTCTCGGGCATAGGCTGAGAGCCTGTACATTCCACCGCTCAACACGGTGAAGCCCGTGAGGTCTTGTTCCAGTCTGGGGAGTGAGACATGCGAAGCATCCATCATGGCTCGAAGCAGCTCCATCTCTGAAGCGGCTGGTTGCTTCGCTCAAGTGCTTCACCGTCTCACCCTCCAGACTCAGACCCTCACTCTCAGAACGCCACCTATTGAGCAGTGAACTCACTAGGCATTGTCCCCCTGTAACATATTTTGAATATGGGAATATTCATACAGTGTTATTTAATCAGGGAACAATGAGGGTATATTTTTGGCATTTCGGTGGGCTTTGTGGTAATGCACTGATACTAGGTACAGCACAAATTCAATCGCAATAATATCTTCCCATTGACATATCGGGATTTGAACCCGGGTCCATTGGATTACTAATCCAGTGGCATGACCACTCCACCACACACATTCATACACACACACGCAATCACATATACAGTACATGGACGAAAACACACGCATGTACACGAAAACTCACACGCATACACGAACACACACACACACACACACACATACGCATTGACACACAAATACATACGCACGCACAAAAACTTCCCCTGCTCCCTCGCTTCCTCCCCTCCCCCCTCCCTCTCTCTCTCTCTGTCTTCCGTTTCTGCAAATTAATATTACTATAATTATATACTATATGATTATATATATATATACTGTATATGGGGAATTTGGTAATTATTAGGTAACTGATGGCACTAATCAAACATATCTCTCTCTCTATCTATCTATCGCTCTCTCTCTTGTACCTGAGCTTATTGTGTACATTTATAACATTTTATTCGTTGCATAATAAATACATCTTTACATAATGGATGATAAATCTACTACATCCCGTTTAAGACAACCTCGTATTAAGCCGGTATCACACGAGAGCTTTTATAGTCAACATTCGGTGATCAACATTTTTCTGGCAACATTTCTGGTATATTTGGCACTGGTATCGGGAATTTAGGTAACCGAAATATTTTAAATGTTGACCTCATAAGCTGCCAGTCTGCCAGACCAGTGTTGAGGATAAATGTTGAGGGAAATAGCGCTCGTGTGATACCGATTTTAATGTGGAAAGTCGTAAATGCAGAAAAACGAAACTATACTCGGTTATTTTGAAGATTTTGTATTGAAATATGGTGCTAATTATATAAACATGGTTTTATTATGATACAGAGACATAGTAGTTTCATATTTTTCCATTAAGTATCGATAAATTAGCTGCTAAGGGATTAAATTTATCGTCAGTTGAAAAGAAAGAGTATAAACAGTCTCTCTCCCTCCGCTCGAGTATCTCCTCGGAATGGACTGCAAGGTTTCTGATTTACTAACTATTCCTTGTAACAATCGCTCTCTCTCTCTCTCTCTTCCCCTCCCTCCCCATTTCCCACTCTTCCACTCTTAAATCTTTTCTTCAGATTCTTGGTTGAATTTTTCCTTCCATGTTTTAGCTTGCCAGGCATCATGTTCCAGGCAAATAGGCTCTATTATTAAACTCTCTCTCTCTCTCATACACTCACGCTCACATACACTCACGCTCACATACACTCACGCTCTCACTCTCTCTCACTCACACAATCTCTCCCTCCCTCCCCCTCTCTGCGCACACACTCACTCACACACGCTCTCTCTCCACTCCGTCTCTCCCAGACTCCCACACACACACACACACACTGCTTTCTACCCATGTTCCCCTCTCAATCTTTTCATCAGCTCCCTCATTGAATCTTTTCCTGTCTCCCCCTTGGCTTACCGGGGCGTGTTCCAAGAAAACCTTTGCTATAGCTTACTTAAATCCGTTCTCTATCTAGCTATCTATTATCTTCTATCTACCGTATATATCAACTCTCTCTCTCTCTCTCTCTTTCTCTCTCTCTCTCTCCAGTTGTTCTAGTTTCATTTTTACCATCAATATTCGGTTCTCGCTCTTTTTTAACGCTCCACACAGCCATACAGTATATACCCTACAAACCTGAGTGAGTATGGCAGGAATAGATTCAAGGATATTATATTATATTATATTATATTATATTATATTATATTATTCAGTTACCCCTCCATAAAAGCCGATGTCACACGAGCGCTTTTTCCGGCAATTTTAGTCGAGCAATTTGTTATTATATATATTTTCTCGCAGTATTTCGTTTTTTTTTTTTTTTTTTTTTTTTTATTGGACTCTGAAACTAGACTGAGGGTAGATTACGTTAGGCCTAGGTGGCTGAATTGCCGACTTGCGAGTTTCGTTCTATAAGGAAATTGGAGCTGTAGACAACGATATTTAACAGAATGTACAGCTAAAATGCGGTCGTAGTACATTTATACATATATAAAACCCAATTCAACATAGCATTTATCTATCAGAAAAGTATATTATTATTGCATTTGTATCGATGTTCACGATGTCCAACTTCCTTACAGCCTGAACTCGCAGGTGGTCAATTATGGTACGGTAATACTTAACCCTTCCAGTACCAGTGACGTTTTTCGTTAATATTTCAGCTACATTTACACGCTATTATATTATATAGCTTATGAAGGATGCATGGTAGCTAAAAGGATTAATTTAGATAGTCTGTAATGATTAAGATAGTAGACGTCCTTCCTAAGCTGATTAAAATCGTCGGTCAGAAGTCATGTGGGTTATTGTATTTTGTTTAATCAAATATATATATATATATATATATATATATATATATATATATATATATATATATATATATATATATATATATATATATATATATATATATATATATATAAAACAATAAAAACAAAACTTAAACGTAATGCTTGGTACAAAGAAAATTTCACGGAGAATATCATTACGCACTAGTTCAGAAGAAGAATTATCCAGGCAAACTCGATGTCTACTATCTCTCTTTCACACACACACACACACCCACAAACCCACATTCCCTTGAGGCTTTACTGGCATCAGGGAAAAACATCTCTTCCCCCCAAAACACGACCACGGTTCTAACACGTTCACCATACGAAGAGCGTCTTAGAGAATTAAATCTATTTCCTTTAACCCAGCGCAGATTAAGAGGTGACTTAATTCAAGTGTTCAAAATCATCAAAGGCATCGACAATATGAACTGTTAGTAAGTACTTCACTATCGACCAATCTAATTACACGCGGGGAAACGGTTGCAAAATTATTGGTAAATCTTTTAACTCGCACGAATCTAAGAATTTCTTCTTCAATCGAGTTGTCAACTTGTGGAATGGGCTTCCCCGAAACGTTATAGACTGCATCACCGTTGATTCATTTAAACTCCGCCTAGACAAATATCTCTCATCAAACCCGCGACTGACTGCGTTTGTAAATGAATAACTTTATTTTATCCCCCCCTCAGTTACTAACCCATCTGTCCTCTACTAACTTCCTAATCCTGCCACGGACATTAGTTCCAGGGCAGTAATTCCCTTTCCAATGTTCCCTTACCCACTCTAAACCATGTTTGGACACTTGATCCTCAGTGTTTTGGAGGACAAGCAACCTAGAAGGGTCACTAGACCTGTTGTTGCTTGATTTCCTTTGTACTCCTTTGTACTCAGCTTCTTGTTATATAACCTACACTCACCCCTCTTACACACACACTCACACACTCTCTTTCTCTCTCTCTCTCACTCAACCTCTTCCACTATTTCAAACTTCACTCCAACCCTAATTAAAACACTCGTACCGGTACTCTATTTAAGCAGGCACACATATCCTCTTACACACAGACACACACACTAATTAAATATTTCACATGGTATTTTCTGTTATCTTTTTCATTTGCTAGACATGTTACGCACAAATGTTTTCCATGGCTTAATGCACTCTCTCTCTCTCTCTCATTACCGGTACATTTTCTCATAGTATTATCTACTGTCTTATTTAATAGGCCACATAGATCTTTACTATGGCTTACTCTAACACATAATCTCACGCGACTGAACAGGACAACATTAAACTACAACATAATTTAAAGACACGTGTAATGTGGTCAGAAAACGGCAGAAACCTTCCAAATACGATACATTAACCCATACTGTACCGGTGATGTCCTTTTCATTATATTCTGGCAAATATTAGATTATTTTATAAAGTTTAGGAAGGATCTCTAACTATTATACGGCTACAAACTATCTCAATAATTCCCTTTAGCTACCACAGATCCTTCCGAAGCTGAAAACATCTTCTAATAGTTACCAGAATATAATGAAAAGACGTCGCCGGTTCAGAGTAGGTTCAAAAGACGTCGCCGGTTCAGAGTAGGTTCAAAAGACGTCGCCGGTTCAGAGTAGGTTCAAAAGACGTCGCCGGTTTAGAGTAGGTTCAAAAGGCGTCGCCGGTTCAGAGTAGGTTCAAAAGAAGTACAAGAAAAACCTCGATTAGAAGAGGCTACGTCAGAAGTTATAAAAGTACTTCTTCGGAAAAATGTCATTGGACGAAATGTTGCGAAATCCCTATAATGATTACTCTGCTAGTATGGTGATTGTACAACGGAAAGCAAGCAACAACATATTTACTGATCCTTACGAGGCTGAATATATATAAACTACCTAGCCAATTATTTAGGAGAAAAGATGGTTTAGAAGGAACAGGATTTATCTTTTCCATGCAGACTGGATAAACTGTCATGGTACTCGACAGGAAAATAAGTAAATATAAATATAAATAAATATAAATAAAAATATATCTTATTATACCGGTATCTATTCTACCAAAAAAAAGTAATGTCTTGTTATTCATCTGTAAACGGAGTCAGTCGGGAATAAAGGGCGAGATATCTGTCTAAGCGATTTTTGAAGGTTTAAACAGTGCTGCAGTCTATAATATTAATAGGTAGACGAAGTATGCTGTTAATTATGAAACCTTGGCAATAATAGGATGCAGAGACATTGCCGTATCGTATTCTTCCATTAAGTATCGAGAAATTAGTTGTTAAGGTACATTATTCGAGTTACTGCCTTCTGGAAAAAAACCTGACTAAGCTCAATAAAATCGTCTAATAGTTGCCAGGAGTACAAAGTACAAAGGAGTACAAAGAAAATCAAGCAACAACAGATCTAGTGACTTCTAGGCTGCTTGTCCTCCAAAACACTGAGGATCAAGTGTCCAAACAGTGGTTTAGAGTGGGTAAGGGAACTACGGCCCTGGAACTAATGTTCGTGGCAGGATTAGGAAGTTAGAAGGGGACAGATGGGTTAGTAACTGAGGGGGGGATAAAATAAAGTTATTAATTTACAAACGCAGTCAGTCGCGGGTTTGATGCGAGATATTTGTCTAGGTGAAGTCTAAATGAATCAACGGTGCTGCAATCTATAACGTCTCGGGGAAGCCCATTCCACAAGTTGACAACTCGATTGAAGAAATTCTTAGATTCCTGTGAGTTAAAAGATTATGATGAAAAGGACGTCCCTGTTACTGAATGGGTTAAGGGTCGGGTTCAGTACTGGTGAAGGTGGCAGCAACACTACCTTGACCCAGATGCACGTCCTGGTAACTGTACAAGCAGTCTACCAAACCTACCTGCCTCCTCCCCCCCCCCCCCATCCTGCATGATTGCTACCGTAGTATCTGAAACATCAGAAGGGGTATTGATGGCTCAGAGGGGGGGGGGGGGGTTATATTCTAGTGCATAGATATTGACATATACTGTACTTGTTAATCCATTTGTCTATGTGTGTGTGTGTGTGTGTGTGTGTTACGATAAATATATATATATATATACGCATATTGTAGGAGGCCCCGGGGAGCATTAAAGCATTATTGAGTGTAAAGTTTATCTCCTTATTCCTATAGGCCTACTTAATTTAAACTGTCTCTAAATATTGCTCAATAATTTATGAGATTTTTTTTCTACTCCAATGCACTGCTTGGATAACTTTAGGTCACTGTTAACTCTTTGAAGATCATGACGCATGTTGACAATATATTCTGGTTATCATTAGACGATTTTATACAGTTGAGGAAGGATCTGTGGGAATTACAAGGGCCCAAACTGTCTCAATCAACCCTCCTACATCCATATACCTTTCCTAATCTGAATGACATAGTCTAATGTTAGCCATAATAAAGTGTCATAATCCTCAAAAGGGTTAATCAGAATTCCTAAATATGTGTCCCTCCTGTCATATTATTTCATTACATTGTTTTCCCCAACGATGAGTGGGAGTTTCCTTGGTCAATATGCATCATTTTCCGCTTTTCCAAATGTTTAGTGACATCTGCCCAATCTATTCTGAGAGAGAGAGAGAGAGAGAGAGAGAGAGAGAGAGAAAGGGAGAGTGAGAATGAGAGAGAAAGTTTGTGTGAGAGTGTGTGTGATAATGAGTGAGAGTGAGTGAGTGAGAATGAGTGAGTGTGAGCGTGAGTATGTACGAGAATGATTGTGAAAGTGAGCGAGTGTGTGAGAGAGAGGATAACATAATTCAATTTACTAGTTATATACATCCAGAAACAGAGAAACAACAAATATAAAATAGTTACTGCACAATGTGCACATTGCCTACCGAATACCGAGTGTTGGCTTACTTTAGTTCGCAGTTGGTTTGTGCGCGTGTTTTGGTGAATAGACTGTGTGTGTGTGTGTGTGTGTGTGCGCGCGCGTATTTTGGTGAATAGATTGTGTGTGTGTGTGTGTGTGTTTGTATTTGGCTTTGGGCTTGGCGCTTGTAATGCATATTCATGCGTGTGTGTGTTGGTGAATAAATCAACCTGTGTGTGTATAATTATGTACGTGTAGCCTAATAGGTGTGTTTCCGTGTGTGACTGGATAGACCGTGCGTGTATACATTTGTGTATATGTATTCGTATGTGTTCACCAACCTATACAATATCAACTAAATAATGTTAAGTACCGGGTATGTAAGATTATGCATACAACCAGGCACCCCATCTCTCCTCGGATTGCTTCTTGTGCTACGTATTTATTTGCCCCCAATCCCGTCCTTCCGATTTTATTCTGTACTGTTTCTAATTTCCTCGTTTCTGCCTCTGTCGTTTCCACCGCCTCCATGCCGTACATAATTGCAGGTACTCCTATAAAAAAAAAAAAAATCCTTTCCACAGCCCGCACACTATTTCATAGCTATTCGCTCTTAATCTTGTTGCGCTCCATAATCTCCCATGCCATTGTTGTATTTGTCCAATCTTTTCGCTTTTTGCCTTTTCAAACCCTTTCTCTGTAATTGTTACCCCCAGGTATTTATATTCTCTTGTCTTCTTCATTCTGCTTCCTTCCAGTGTCCATTCCTCGTCCTCTTGGAGCTGTCCATTCATTTTCATTACTTGGCTCTTTTCTTTACTGAATCTTACCTCTAATTCCTCTCCGAATCTCGTTGCTTCCTCTAGCAGTCTCTGCAACCCTCTTCCTGTTTCTGCCATCAGAACTACATCGTCAGCGAATAGGAGTACCCCCAGTCTGGGAGATGGGAGTGTAATCTTTTAAACATAAACAATGAGGTGTGCAGGGTGCGGGAAGCGAGATGTTTGGTGGCTCAGTTATTTCGTATTTGTTTACGTTTTTCGTTATTCCAGTGACTTATCCTTATTGTCTAATAATACTCTAATATTTTATACATTGTTTACCTTACTGTATGTACTTCAACAGCTATATTATAGCTGTGGTGGTTTTGGGAATCGAGAAACCTGCCCTACATAGCTCACCACAACAGCTTGGTAATATGGACTGGATATTCGTATCAGCTAGCACTAAAAACGCCTACAAAATGGACACTTTCAAAGCATTTTGCATTTTTAATAATTACAAAATTATAATACTGCACAAAATCTAAACAGAGAGCACCACTTCAACTAAACTGAGTTGGGTCCGTTACTGCAGCTGCAGGTAGACTACGCTGGCCCGTGTCAAATCCAGTTCTCCTGTTGCCTCCAGCAATAATAAGGCTTCAAGCTATCTCAACCAACCCTTTTTAACTACCACTGAATTTTCCTAAGCTACACAATATCGTCTAAATATAGCTAGACTAAAATATATTCAATTTTGTATTGATTTCACCACAACACCAAACACCTCCAATGAAATTAATTAAAGCATTATAGGTTTGAGTCCCGAAGGGAGGAAGGAAAACCTAATATTTAGTAGTGGCCCCGGAATCATTGACGATGCACCTTACGTAGGTAATGGCCAATCTTTGAATACCAATCTTGCTGTTCAGACTTCCCGCCCAAGGAGAACTCAAAATACGATTGCCTTACATCGTGAGCGAAACGCTCTTAATAACCACTCACGGACTCGTCCTTATGATGTGGGTCTACTACTAGAAGAAACTAGTAAAATGAATAAATACAATAATTAAAATTAAACTTGACCTAGCTTGCACCCACAGGTGGGTGTGAGTTGACGAGGGGGAGGGCGGAGCTTGAAGCATGACCTCATAAATCCCTTTTCTTCCACTTCCGGTACAGTCAAACCAGTTAAGTCTAGAAATGGTGTCCTAATTGCTGTGAGGTGATTCCTTAATGTGACAACTGACAGCTTTTGAACATCAAATAGGTAATTTAAATAGTTAAACACCAGAGCCACTGAGGACTGTTGTTGGCCAGTTTCTACGATCCATGTCGTAAATGATTTCCAGTGTGATTGGTACTGTCTTTGGGTTGATGGAGCATATTGATTAATCAACTTGTGAGTCACGGTTTCCCCAAACTGGCCTAGCCACTTGGCCTTCTGAATATCCACAAGGCGAAAGTCAGGGAGGTCTTGAGGTTTCCAATTGTCTCTAAGTGGAAATACGAGATCGGGAGTGACACCGAGTTCTCGCACCATGTCTTCAACTGGTTGTACCACACTTGAGCCGGCCACAAGGGCGCGATCATCGAGACCATGCCCCGGTAATCCCGTAGTTTTTTAACTACTTTGCACATTAAGGATGCGTCTGGAGGTGGAAACAGATAAATGGAGTTCCATTTGTTCCACTCTACCATAAATGCGTCCGGACCCCCCGCAGGAGTTAAACTCCAGCGTGTGAGGTACTGAGGTAGCCTGTGGCTCGCCTCTGACGCGAACAAGTCCACTTGTGGGATTGTAGGGCTCCGCAATCAACTTTTGAAAGATGTTTTGTCTTAGAGCCCATTCTACTTGCGTGCTCTGTCGCCGGGACAAAGCATCCGCCCATACATTCGCCACTCCGGGCATATATGTTGCATGAAGATAAATCCCGAGCCTCGCGGCTAGTCGAAATATCTTTTCCGACAACCCTTGTCACACTCTTGATCTCACTGACCCTTGCTTTTGAATGCATGTTCCTGATGCGTCTGTATCCACCCAGACCGTCGGTGGTGGAGCTGTCCAAGTCAAGGAGGAGTGAATAACTTCTGGCTTCGCCCAGGCCGCCATGAGGTTGTGGATTAAGGTTGGAATTGTCCTCAGTGTTTCCGCCGGTAAAAGAGGAAAACACCTGTTTCCTTCCAAGATAATTCTTTTGACCTTCAGGCGACCTAACGGTACCGGTACCGTCAGTTGTATCCAGTTGAGTGAGCCTACCAGAGATTCCCAGATCTTCCTCGTTGTTGTCTGGGAGTGCAGAAATCGGAAGAGTTTCCTTCGAAACCTCTGACGATTGTCTACAATCTGACTCAGAGTCAGTAACTCGGTATCCCAGATAAGGCCCACCCATTGGATTTGTTTGGTGGGGATGAGAGATGACTTTGCTAAGTTTACCCTGAACCCTAAGGCTTCTACATGGTCTAATACTAGTTGAACATGGTCAAGGCACATTACCTTGGATTGGGCTACCACTAGCCAATCGTCTAGGTACCATAAAATCATGATTCCCTGTTTGAGCAATGGTAGCAATGCCTGTCGGACTAATTTTGTGAAAACTCTGGGTGCTAGATTTAACCCAAAGGGCATTCTTTGGAAGACAAACGTTTGATTCCCGTTGCGTAAGGCTAGGAACCTCTGAAAGCGTTTGTTGATGGGGACATGCCAATAGGCGTCTTTTAGATCTATTGAGCACATCCAGCTTTGCGGCGGGAGTGACAACCTGATCTGATTCACTGTTAGCATCCTGAATGACTGATTGTGAATATGGGTGTTGAGATAATGAGAGGTCGATGACTGGCTTCATCTGAACACTGTCCCTTTTTGGCACCAGAAACAACCGGGATATGAACACTGGCACTGACGTAGGGCTGGGGATTATGATCTGCTTTTGTATCATCTCTTTGATAATGGTTCCCACCTCTAATGAAACTCGATTGAATTCTGTGGGGAAACGTAGGCGGGGTCACCGGGACCACCGCCATGAGAGACCTTTGCGGACCACTGTCCTTGCCCATGTCCGCCGGGGCCATGCTCGGAAATGATCTCGGAAGTTGCCAGTCATGTGACTGGTCTTGTCCGACAGAGCTTCTCTCTGATCCATCTCGCCTTGCCTTGGCACTGGGAGTGAGAGAGCCCTGACTCACTATATATAGCCTGTATAGGTAAGGTGATTCACACATGCTGATGTTAACCCCTTGAGGATTAGGACGCATTTTGACAGTTAATTCTGGCTACAAATAGACGATTATATTCAGTTTAAGAAGGAATTGTAAGACTCAGAGGGATGATTGAGACAGTTTTTACTCCTATGAGTGTTTTAGAGCCTTGCAAAACTGAATATAATCGGCTAACGATAGCCAGAATAATCTGTCAAAACACGTCATAATCCTCAATGGGTTCATTAACAATACTAGTCAAATGCTAACATAATATAGATATAGATAGATTGATAAGACATATTTGAAGTAATTACCTTTAATGTAGAAATGTTGCTGAATAAGCATCTAATTGCTCGAGGCCCTTAATATACTGAATAAAATAGTCTAATAGTAGCCAGCATATAACGAAAAGGACGGCACTGGTACTGAATTGGTTAAAATCAGTTTGTAGTATTTATTTGGGTAAAAGTGCCTGAGAGACTGGTCTGGGTGGGTATATTTTAGTTTGAAGGAAGTCTGGGAAGGCTCATCTATTAGCCGAGGGGACAAACTAAAGTGCATTATCAGAAAAAGGCAAAAACAAAACAAGTAAAATATTCCACAATAATTAAACTAAGTATCAAAACAAATAATATAATAAAACCATAATTAAAGACCAGATATTATTTTGTATTTATTTGTCCCCATACATAGCCATACCATCATAATATATCTCTGTAATAGTTGGATGGATCATTATTGGCGTTCCAATACACACCTCGACGATGTATACAGACTAATAACACACATAACAAAGCCACCCCAACAGCTTCCTCTCTCTCCAACACCCCTTCTCCCCTCTCTACACTCTTCAGAAAAATAGGAAAAGTAGAATGTAGATACGAGGTGCCGTTGTAAAGGCTTATCCATCAATACCTTCACCTGACCAACAAACACTTCAACAACCCAAAAGATAATATGGATGTAAAAGAAATAACGCTCTGGCATGAATATTTAAGGGACCCCACCTGCCCCATTTCGCTTTTTTTCTCTTTCTCTCCTTCTCTCTTTGGCTTGTATCCAATCAGCCCCATTCAGCCTACCGTTTTAAGACGTTTACCCCCATCCAGGTGTCAATATTTTCCTGGCGAGCGGTAGCGAGCCAGCATATATATATATATATATATATATTTGTTTTGACAGCAAGCTAAATTTGTACATTTTTCGATAGAAAAATTTCTCCGGCGAAGCCAGATCTCTCCATACAATGCTGGCTCGCTATCGCTCGCCAGGAAGAAATCGACACCTGGATGGGGAAAAACGTCTTAAAACAGTTGGCTGAGTGGGGCCGAATGGATAGAAGCCAGAGAAAGAGAGAAAAGGAGAGAAAGAGAGAAAAGGAGAGAAATAAAAAAAATAAAAAAACGGTGACATAATTATAACATATAAAATGTCATAGCAAATTACTAATTAATTAAGGGGACAGTGGTTATATTTGTGGGTCTATTTATTTATATATTCATACCGTACATGTTTCACACACAACTTCCCCGGCAACTTTCAGTCGGCAACTAGAATTCAGTACTCCCTTGCTTCAGTATCAAACTCTAGAATAAAGGTACATCACGATAGTTAACCGAAAGCTTATGAAATTATAAACACAGAAGCTACAAGATCAGATTTACCGAAAAAAGATACACAAAACAGCGGCTTTATTTAGTGACGTCGACGCGGTGACGGTGCTGGCGACGCAACAGAACAAAGAAGCGACTTATGAGTTCCTATAGTGAAAAGGTATTGAAATAGTATACATATTTCTATAAAATAATATAGAAAATATCTACACGCGTCCCGATATACGGGTTAAGTTGCTCCCTATAGGGGAATACGGGTGAGCTGTTTAAAACCGGGTAAACACGGTAATTATCCTTGCTTGCGTTAATCGCCTTGAAGCTCATTAAATATTACTTAGGATTATTAAGTTACGCAAACTAAGCTATTCAATAATGCGAGAGAGAATATTTAGGGTGATTTGAGACAAGTGGCCGCAGGTGATTTTAATTATTACTTACTATTGCCGAGCACCGAGAGAGAAAGAGCAAGAGAGAGGAGGAGGAGGGGGAGGGTCGAGGAGGAATGCCAGTCGTCGTCACGTTTCAGAAATGGGAAGGGATTGTCTGCTTTCCGACGAATCCCCGCGACTGGTCAACAGAACAACATAAGACCTGGAGCTACCAAGGCTTAAGCCGCTGTCACACGAGCGCTTTTTCCATCAATTTTCCATAAGCAAGTTTTGTCTCATTATTTCGGGACTTTTTCGCACTGGTATCGGCAACTAGACTGAAGGTAGATTATGTTAGGCGGCTGAATGTTGATAAAGTGTAATTTTTTAAGCTTGCAGACCATAATTGCCCGTAAGAATTGCTCGAAAAAGGGCTCGTGTGACTCCGGATTTACACTCCTTACGCAATATCCTGTTTTTGTTTTGTTTAATCCCTTTAGTATACCGTGACGCCAATAGCCATGTTTTTTTTTACTAGCATTAGACGACTTTATTCAGTTATGAAAGAACTTGTGGAAGTTAGAGGGGTAATTTTGACCACTTGCGAGTTTCAGGCTATGAGGAAGTTGGAGCCATAAACATCGATATTAAGCGGAAGTAAAATAATAATGTAGGTTTCTAATGGATAAAAAGTATGTTGAATTGGGTTTTATGTATTTATATAAGCACTACAACCGCAATTTAGGTGATAATTCTGTTATCGATGTCTACAGCTTCAACTTCCTTATAGACCGAAACTCACTAGTGGTCAATTGAAATAGGTTTTACCCCATTGATTCCTTGAGACTGCTTCCCAATTCAAATTAAGCATAGTGATATTAAAAATAGCGTCATAGATACTGAAGGGGTTAATAACACCATACACATTACATAACTCAAAGATCTAGGGGGGGGGGGGGGTAATCCTCATCAAATGGTTGCACCATTCCTTGTCGAATAATAATAGACATGTTAATTTTTGTTTCTATTGCAAGGTACAACTTAGAAATAGACTGGTATGGACCAAACTAAGTATAACTGCGCATATCTCTTACCAATATAAATACATGAGCAAAGATTGAAAACATTTGGTTAAATTATTATGTTTAAGCCAAGTACAACTAAATCCCATTTCAAGAGGTTTTACTTTGTTGTGACTGAAAGTTATGTATCATGTGAAAATCTGAAGTTATTGTTCTTAGCCTAACTATATATATAGGGCTATATATTGTTATTATGATTACATGTATAATATATCAGCGTAATGATCATACAGCATAGCACACGTTACTCTTTAAAAAAAAAAAAAAAAAAATATTACATTAAATACTGTAACTCGTATTTACATCAGCTTAATGGATATATAAATTCAGAATTCAGTCGATATACGATCTTTATTGTATCTGAAAATCTCAATAATTTCTCATTATGACAAATGAAAAAATTATTACACGTCGTACACTGGCAAAGTCACTCGGAGATTCTTTTTTTGGGGGCACCCATATTCACACCTTGTGAATGTTTAATGACATGCCATTCTATTTTCGTCAATATTTAGTAGCCTTTCTTTCCTAAACACTAGGTACGAAACAAAGTTGATAGATTAAATACTAACACAGTGGATAGTGAGCAAGATCACCACTGGTGTTTAAAAATCTGAAAAAAGCAGTGGAGGCTGGAAAACTTGTCGCTTGTTGTCGCTCCCCGCCAACAGAATCCCATAATCCCCAGTTACTCCATTCTCCGTTCTCTCTTTCTCTCCAAACAGAAAACGAATAAGAGAATACACAATTTTCAAGAACGCTCAATTTTCAAGATATAGTAAGCTGTTATAATTACAAAATGCTTTGCCTTAACCTGTTATACTTATCTACTGTAAAGGTTTTGTGTAGTTGTTATGTTAAATGGCTCGTGTCCTTGTCGGTAGTGTCATATATCTCCCCATATTGATCCCACTCCACGGATCAGCGAAAACTGCCGACATCCACTAGCCTCTTCATCTACGCTTAATTAATTTAACTTAAAACTCCTCTTATAGTTTATAACTACGATATACTAGGTTAACGCTGCAAAACTACACATAAAGCAATACACAGACATATATGTAAGAGGTCGAATGGGGAGAAAGACAGGGAATACAAGGCGTGATGGAGAGGGAGGAGCTAAACCCAGAAACAGGTAGAGGTAGAGAGGGGGCGGAGCTAGAGTGACATTATACCGCCCCACCCCGCCCCGTCCCGCTTCCCCTACACCTGCTGACAACATCACGTACGTCACCGCCCGGCGGCCGGGCGCGAACTGTCCAACTCCAGATAGTGCGCCATAAACGGCACCCATAAACAGATTACGGTCGATTTCCATTATAACTGCCCTTACAGCTCCAATTTGTGTATGATATTTTGTTACATATACCCATTCACTCTGGCAGAAAGCACAGAGCATTTTTGACAATGATATATGTAAAAATGTGATTCTTTGGAGGAGGAGTTGAATAAAACAGCCTATAATGAAGAAAGCCGTCATTGTATCCTGATGGGGTTAAATAGACTTACTAAGCTGAGTAACATTGGCGGAAATTGAAGTAAACAAAATTTAAATTATATGCAACTTCTCGAATCCAGAAGGTTACTTAGAATAGATTTTAACCTTTTGATTTATTGAAGGCTTTATTGGAGTGCCCAGGCTGACATTTTTCCATCGCACAAAAAATATACACAAATTTAGCTTGAAGGGGGCCTGGGTGAGCATGTTTTTAGCTTGAAAGATAGTCTGGGTAGGCGATTTTGATAGCCTAGGGGACATACTAAAATACACTGCTCGAAAATGGCAAATGCAAGTAAAATCCTCAATAATAACTAAACAAAATATCCTAATAACCCCACAGTACGTCGGACCAAATAATGCTAAGGGGATCATCTGCTTTTTTATCTCCTTTTCTCTCTTTCTCTGGCTTGTATCCATCCGGCCCCATTTAGCCTACTGTTTTAAGACGTTTATCCTCATCCAGGTGTCGAATTATTCCTGGCGAGCCAGCTTTGTATGGAGAAATCCGGCTGCGTCAGACATTTTTCTAGCGAAAATGTACAAATTTAGCCTGCTGTCAATTTTTTGTTTTAAATATGTTGGCTCGTTACCGCTAGCTAGGAAAAAATCGACACCTGGATGGGGATAAACGTCTTAAAACAGTAGACTGTATGGGGCCGAATGGATACAACCAAGAGAGAGAGAGAAAAAAAGCTGAACACTGGCGGCATTAGTTACTTTCTTTGTGTCAGTAAATACCATAAACAATTTAACCCTTTCAAGGTCCGATTACGCATTTCTGTTTATTGTTTTCTGACTATTATTAGACGATTTTATTCAGATTAAGAAGTGTATATGGAAGTAAGAGGGTTAATCGAGATAGTCTGTACCCATATAATCCCGACAGATCTTTCTTAAACTGCATACAATCCTCTAATGACAGCCAAAATAGGTCAAAATTCGTCATGATCTTCATACTTTAATTACCCTTTTAATACGCATAATTTTGTACAGTACAGGCTATCCAAATCAACCCTTTCACTCTCATAGATGTTTCCTAAGCTTTATAAAATGGTTCAATGATATCCAGAAGAAAGGGAAATAAGACGCATTTCATTTCTATTTTATGGCTATTATTAGGCGACTTTATTTAGATTAGGAAGGGTGTATCAAAGTCAGAAGGTTAATTGAGGTTGAGTACACGATCACGATTAATCCATTTTCGAATTTTGGATATCAATCTAATCATGTACTTAGACCCATCTGCATAATGGAAAGCCTAATGTTTTAGCGAGAGGAAAGAACAATGAATGGGGCCAAGATCACAAATGGACCGGCTTCACTAGACATTAGTTCCTGAACCTATAAACACTAAGGAATACCCCGTTCTTAAGGGAGCCCACCTCGTTATTTTTTCTCTTTCTCTCCCTCTCTTTGGCTTGTATCCATTCGGCCCCCTTCAGCCTACTGTTTTAAGACGTTTACCCCCATCCAGGTGTCAATATTTTCCTGGCGAGCGGTAGCGAGCCAGCATATATTTTGTTTTGTTTTGAAAGCAAGCTAAATGTGTACATTTTTCGATAGAAAAATTTCTCCGGCGAAGCCGGACTTCTCCATACAATACTGGCTCTCTATCGCTCGCCAGGAAGAAATCGACACTTGGATGGGGATAAACGTCTTAAAACAGTTGGCTGAATGGGACCGAATGGATACAAGCCAGGAAAAGAGAGAACAGGAGAGAAAGATAAAAACAAGCCGGTGACCCCCCTTAACATTAATCATCAATTCCAAACCCCAATGCTATAGAACTGAATCGATGACATCAACAACACTAAAACCATCACTCATTGAAGGCGCTACATCACCACACTGTAAACAAAATAATGATGGCTATGAAAAACATATGTAGTGGGTAAGATTAAGGGGAGATATCCACTTGAGGGATTTTTTTCTGGACCCCTTTCTCCCTCATGTTTAGCCCCATTGCTTTTGATATTTTAAGACATTCGCACCATAATTAAGAACTTTCGCCCCATCTCTGTAAATTTTAAGACCTTTCATACAATTTAGGTGTCGATGTTTTCCTGGCGAGCGATAGCGAGCCTGTAATTTAAGAGGAACCGGACTTTGGCCGGGACATTTTTCTACCGAAAAATGTACACATTTATCTTGAAAAGGGGCCTAGAGGGTGACATTTTAAGCTTGATGGAGGTCTAGGGAACTAACTAAAAACCTCCCCTTAAGTAGATTTACCCTTTAAAGGTCTAGCGGTAATGATGAACCAATTTAACCCTTTGAGTACCAGCGACGTGTTATATTTTAGTCTAGCTATATTTAGACGAAATTATGCAGCTTAGAAAGGATCTATGGTACTGTAGTTAAAACATTTGTTTGAGATAATTTGAAGCCTTATTATTGCCAGAGGCCCTTCCTAAGCTGAGTAAAATCGTCTAATAGTTGCCAGAAAATGATGAAAATGACGTCCCTGGTACTGCATGGGTTAATATAAAGATAGAAAGGTATATATCCAAGGGTATATCTCTATCAATATACCCAACTTCGTTATACTTACCTTCTTACCCTTTGTGTTATTCTGGCTACTGTTAGCTGATATTATTTGGTTTAGGAAAGATGTTTAGCACTAAAAACTGCAGAATATCTCGACCAACCCTTTCTGCTACCACAGATCTTTCCTAAGCTGCATAAAATCTTCCAAATATATCTAGATAAAATAATAACTACATCCCAGGTACTCTAAGGGTTAATGTGTTAGTGCCCTTTGGTTTCGAAAAAGATTTAAACCAAATATCTTCCAGAAGTATTTGCTAGAACATTGATCATCATATTGGTATTGTTGATGGCAGTGTTTCATGCAATATCGGATACCTTTATATATAATACAGTACAGTGCACTGTACAACTACACAAACAAATCCTACCAAAAATACTAAGTATATACTGTACACCAAAGTGTATCCATGTTGAACGTTTTATATGCTTAAACAGGTATGATTTCATAAGCCCAGTTCCCACCTTCCTCCCTCTGTTTATAATTGCAAATGACCAAGAAAATCCCCCAGACTTATGCGGTACCAGCTGATCCCTCCGCCATGTTGCTGCAGGTGTGGTGCCGAGGAGAGACACCAGGGAGTATGTGGCGCTGTTGACAGTGTGGACGCCACGGCCAAACGTATCGGTGCATCCAAGGTGCATCAGGGCCGTTCTCAACACACAGCGGTGTTTTTATTTCTATGTATATTTATTTATATATTTACTTATATATTTCTATTACATTATTTTTATCATATTTGATTTATTTATTATTTTTGAGGGGGGGGGGGTTATATTTTATTTTTTCCAGCATCTATCTCTTCCTGCAACTCAGCGCTAACATATATTTACTAGCGGCTAGCCACTATTAACTACAATACACACAACGAAAGTTACCGTATACAAAAAGGTGTTGATAAGGCAGAATTATAACACCTGAGGAGACTATTCCTTCGCATTATGACAAATTTTGTTAGTATCGTAGGAAGTAATGGTTAAGTTAATCCTCCCGCATTCGGTAACTTAAAAGAAAGTATTTCTAGGGGGTTATTTTAAGATACCTTACATACTATGGTAAATATCAGTAATCCGTAATCAGTAATCATTTCAGTTTGGTTTGCCTATCTCTTATGTCGTATTTAGTAGTAGACATAAGCTTGGTGCTCCCTTCTCGCAGCTGTCCGGTTCAGGTGTTCCTTCAGGCTACGTCTGAAGGAATACAGTGTTCTCTTTTCACGGACTGACTGGGGTAGGTCGTTCCAGTCTTTGATGGCAGTGAAGAAGAATGTTTGCTTACCCTGTTCTTGGATTCTCGGGACCTTAAAATTAAACATCCTGTTTCTTGTATTATGTCCACTCCTCTCATTTGCTTTAACAAAATCACTCTTAAGATACTCTGGAGCTCTGTCATAGAAAATTTTGAAGGCATTAGTGAGCCTGATTTGTTTGGCCCTGTCAGAGACATTGAGCATACCTAGTGACTGAAGTTGTTCCTGGCCAACATGTGATCTGGGTCCTAGGTTCAGCATGAACCTAACCATTTTATTTTGAGTGACCTGAAGTTTGTGCTGTGCTGATTTAGATGATGCAGAGTACCAGGATGACACATAATAGTCAAAATGACATTGAACAAGCGCTTGGCAAAGGGTCTTTTTGGTCGCCGCTGGCAAGCATCCCACCTGTCTATACAGGTATTTTATACGTGCTCTACACTTACACAGGATAGATTCCAAAATTGTTTCACCTGACAAACTCGAGTCCAGTTTTAGTCCGAGATATTTAACTTGTGACACTGTTGTTATAGGAATATCATTACAGTTGACCGAGAAGCCCACAATGTCTTTCAGTTTGCGTTTTGTCCCACATAAGATGGCTTCCGTCTTGCCCAGGTGAAGAGATAGTCTATTGTCCACTAGCCATTCACTACATGATTCTAGTTCTTTGGAAAGTGAAGCGGCAATACTTATTGGGTCTTTTCCTGAAACCCGAAGCACGCTGTCGTCAGCATACAGTAATAATTTACATGAGACGCTCAGTTCCATGTCGTTCACATAACAGAAAGAGTAAGGGACCAAGGATATGCTTCCCTGCGGGACCCCACAGTTAATTGGCATAGGATCAGATATATTATCATCAATTTTGACACTTTGTGTTCTACCACTAAGATAAGATTTAAACCAGTTCACAGACCCAATGCCCATTGCTTGTAGTTTATTACATAGGATATCATGGTCTACTGTGTCAAACGCATTTTGTAGATCAAGAAGAACCATACCGGTGTAGTTACCTTTAGACATTTCTTTACGAATGTGATCTGTTAAGTGGATGAGACAGGAGTCATGAATCTGAAACCCGATTGAAACTTATAAAATAGATCATTTTCTTTGAGGTAGTGTTCAATTTGGGTGTATACCGCTCTTTCAAGAATTTTAGATACAATACATAATATGCTAACTGGTCTGTAGTTGCCAACTTCTAGTTTATTTCCTTTCTTGAATAGAGGGGGTTACAATAGCTTCCTTCAGTTCAGCAGGTACAGTGTTGGTGTTAATTGACAGGTTGATGATGTGGCATGCAGATATCGATAGTTAGCAGCATTGCCAGCTAAAATACAGTTGTAGTGCACTATACAGATACATTAAGGGGGGATGGTTCACTTTTTGGTCGATTTTTTCGTATATTTGTTTGTTTTTTATTTATTTTCATCCATAGACCTCCATCAAACTTAAACAAAAACATCCAATTGATCCCCCTTCTAGATAAATTTACATTTTTGGTAGAAAAATATACCCGGCCAAAGGCCGGTTCTTCCAAAAATTACAGGCTCACTATCGTTCGTCAGGAAAAAAAATCGACACCCAAATGGCGCGAAAGGTCTTAATATTGACAAATACATGGGGCGAAAGGTTTTAAAATCGACAAACTAATGGGGAAAACGTCTACATACCTGAACACTAATGGGGCTAAACATGAGGGAGAAGGGGGTCTAGCAAAATGACCCACCTCCCCTTAAAATCATATAGTCAGCCAACTTTCTATCCATCGTAAACTTATATACCATTTTGTATTTCTGCTAAATATCGATGTACACTACTGTATATGGCGTGTAGGCCTATATACTTCCTTACAACCCGAAACTTGCAGGTAGTTAAGGGGAGATGGGCCGGCTTTTTTGGCCCCCTTCTGCCTTGTGTTTAGCCCCATTGTTTTTGTTTAGATTTTAAGACGTTCGGTCTATTAGTTTGGCGATTTTAAGACTTTACCCCCCATTTCTTTGTCGTTATAAAGACCTTTCGTGCCAGTTAGGTGTCGATTTTGTTTCCTGGCGAGCGATAGCAAGCCTGTAATGTTAAGAGTAGCCGGCCTTCGGCTGGGAAATTTTTCTACCGAAAAATGTACAAATGTATCTTGAAGGGGGTTCTAGTGAGTGTTTTTTACAGCTTGATGGAGGTCCAGGGAGGAAACTAAAAAATAATATAAAGATAACACAGTAAGCAAAATAAATACCTTTCACTCCATTTCTTTGTCAATATTAGGATCTTTCGTGCCATTTAGGTGTCGATTATTTCCTGGCGAGCGATAGCGAGTCAGTAATTTTAGGAGGAATCGGCCTTCGGCCGGAATTTTTTTACTACCGATTTTTTTTACAAATTCATGTTAAAGAGGGGTCTAGGGGGTGTTTTTTTAAGCTTGATGGAGGTCTAGCGAGGAAACTAATAATATAATAAATAAATATATAAACCCACCAAAATATAAACCAAATGGGTGAGTCGCCATTTTATGCTCTTGACTGTACCTGTTAGGTCCCCCCCTCCTAATCACAATACCCTTTCTTGACTTTATTAACGACTCTGCCAAATAACTGTACAGTACTTAATTTAGTAAAGACTTCTAAGAATCAGAGGGTATAAACTCTAAAGACTATCCCAATTTAATCCCTTATCTCTTCCAGATCTTTGTAAAATGTTGGATAAAATCGAATTCAGGTAGCAAAAAATACAAAAGTTACGATAAAGTAATTTTATAGATATAACAGAAATGCTATGTGAATTCGATTTTGTGAACTGTAGAACCATACCACTTTTCTGCTATGTAGTGTATAAATTATTTGAAGAGGAGCGAGAAACCTGTGAACCCATAGCAAAGCCTCTCCCCGCGTCTTATGTTCTCCTGTCGCCACCATATCCAACCTCGACCCCAGATTCTCCCGCCCCGGCTCTCCACCGCTCGTGCTCAAAGGGTTAAAAGTGGGGGAGCTGGGGAAGGCCGAGTTGTCACTTTGTCTCTTTCTTCGCGCTATAAGTTAAGGATGAAGAGAGTGAGATAATTGATCTTAGGGACTCGAATTGGCCTTAATACAGCAATAGGTGTTTGTGGGTTGTATCATAGCCTCAATTTATACGGTAGAACTATGGAAATTAAGCCTGTGAATATCAACTCGGGTTATGATGTGCTGCTTTGGATTTAGGTAAAATGGTCAGCCACGTATTGTGGTAGGGCGGGAGATGGGCTGTGTGACGCTCCCCCACTGCCGCCTCCTGCTGTTTGAGCTACCGGGCCTCCCCACCAGGAACTACAGTAGATAATAAGTAGCCTTTATTAATTTCATATATTCCTTACACACATATTGACAAGATTATAAACACCTTAGCATATAGCTTATGCACATGTATCCCTACATTTTATTCCTTGTGTTCATTAAATAAACAAAACATACAGCTCTCCTGTGATGTGTCTGGTGGCAAGATTATCTACTAGAAGATAAATTAAAAGTGAAATTACTTAAATAATCATAGTATATTATAGTAGGCTACATACGATGACATTATGGTAATCAAATAATTATATTAATTATTGATGTATGCAACACATTTGGGGAAATTATTCACAACCTTGTCATGTGGGAGTAGTTCTTGGCAACTTGTTGATATGTTGGCCATTTATTGAATAATGCAACTACACTTCCTTGTTTTGAATGTATCCCTTCTTGGATAATAATATTAAGTTCAGTTAATTACAATTAGTAGTCCATATAAAAACAATCAAATGATTCATATATGCTTAGCTCTCTTGGAAAATATAAATATGATGCGTGATCTCCATCCTTGTTCCCTCCCCCGCTCCCCACCACTACCACCACCATTCTCCCCAGCGTGTGTGGTGGTGAGGTTGGTGAGGACACCAGCTTTAGACTCCGCCCTTCACACCATAAACTCCGCCCCTCGCTCTTCCCACCGGCCCTCCACCCATCCTTCTCTTCTACACGTTTGTCCTCCGTGGTTTTCGTTTTAGTGTGTCTTTCTTTAGAATCCCAAGCACCATCGTCAGCAAGATTCAAGTAGCAACTCCTTCGCACTGAAAGCATAAAAGCAGTAGATGCTTGGGTAGCCTTTATTTATCTTTCTAGACAAGACTAACTTACAAGAGAGGCCATCCTCGCAACTACCCTGACAGAGTTACATAAGAAGCAGGGTAAAGTAGCTACGATAACTTCAGACGGTTCCTTGTAGACAGATCGGGAATCTACCTGTAGTTTTGGAACATTCTCAGCAAACCAACAAACTACAGAGAGCTAGTTATTGTTTGTCTTGATTGCTATCTTATAACTCTGTGTTATCTGATTAGGCAAGACATTATCTCCCTGCATAAGATTAAATTAATCTCCATAATACAATGCATGATTAATGTATTACCAGTTTGAGCTCAACAAAAGTGGCTATAATATGGTCATAATATATAACAATGTAATTTCAGTATAATAAATATATACATTATCTTAAATATCAGTGTTATATGATAATGATCATATATTCTTGTAATTACAACTGCATGAAATACTTGTGGAAAGCATGCCTCGAAACATAGATAAGAATATGCATGGTTGTGACTATTATTACAGTATTTATATAAATTATATATTATCTAGTTTGTGTTTACAAACAATTTATATAATTTTCCTATTACTAAGTTAACAGGGATTGCCTTGCACAAAAATTATGACAGAATAATATGAACACAACAAAATATAATGTATGTAGGTTCCTGCTTCAATACGTGGCTGTTATTGTATTTATAAATATACGTATGTATGAATCTATAGTTTTCCATACCTATATTTAATTTACAGACTTCCAACACATACACAGATACTTTCCCCGGTTGTGGTATCTACAACTGCGTTAACTGAAAGCATTACCATTACTAGTAAGCAGTTTAATATGAAATGCTGTGAGTATAGGTTATTAAATGAAGAATTTCCAATACTAATGTCAAAGTATATTGATAAAAAGATTATGTAGTCTTAACGAATTGCAAATAAATCTCAATTATTCATGTATATACATTAACAAGTACGAGTAGTTAATGCGGCCGTTTCATCAGAAAGGACTAAGATACCCATTAATATAGAAGAAAACCAAGACCATCAAAGAAAACGTACAAAGTAGATTTGGGCGAACACTCTAGCCTTATGTTCCTCTGTCGGGTGGTGGCGATTGAGGCAGCCATTCTTCTCCCCAGCAGCACATGTCCCAGGGAGGAGAGAGAGAGAGAGCGCGGAGGAAGGAAGGAAGGGAGAGAGAGAGAGAGAGAGAGAGAGGTGGAGGAAGAAAGTGGGCGGAGTCAATGAGAGGGACGTGCCACTAGACTGGGCTTTTTGGCTGCGCGGGGATCATTGTACTGGGGGTGGAGGTGGGAGGGATTGCAATGTGGCGCGCTTCGTTGCAATTCAAGGTTTTAATCCTTTTAATAAAATGACGACTTTGTGTTTTGTAGTTTAGCTACTTCCGGACGAATTTATTCAACTTACAAATCCTCTCTCATAGTTGCAAAGCTAGTTAGATGGTTTTGAACCTTTTGGTACAAAAATGTATGTTCTAAGACTGATTACAATAATTGTTATGTAGCCTGCAGGGGCCTTGTTTTGTCTGCATATGTGTGTGGAGGGGGGGGGGGGGGGGGGAGGACAATTGGCATCATACTACT
>CM064552.1:8169905-8239905 GCA_032716605.1 Paralithodes platypus | reverse complement strand
ACATCCACGCATAACCTTACCTCGCCACACGGGACATCCACGCATAACCTTACCTCGCCACACGGGACATCCACGCATAACTTTACCTCGCCACACGGGACATCCACGCATAACCTTACCTCGCCGCACGGGACATCCACGCATAACCTTACCTCGCCACACGGGACATCCACGCATAACCTTACCTCGCCACACGCATTTGTGTTTATTCTGTAAAAATTAGACGAGTTTATTAAATTTTGGCTTAGGAAGGATTTGTTGGAGAAAGTGGGGGCTAAGGGCGATAGTTAACCCCTTCTGTACCGGTGATGTACTTTTCATTATATTCTGGCTACTATTAGACGATTTCATTCAGTCTAAAAAGGGCCTCCAGCAATTGACAGGCTTCGAACTAACTCACTTAACCCATTTTACAACCTCAGATCCTTCTTAAACTGCACAAAATCGTCTAAATGTAGCTAAGATAAAATATAAAAGACGTTACCGGTTCAGAAGGGGTTAAGTGTACCCCTTTGATTTCATGTTTAAGGGGGAAGGGTTTCTTTTTTGGTCGATTTATTCATATATACATTTTTTTTGTTTTTAGTTTACTCTTTAGACCTCCATCAAACTTATAAAAAAAAAACATCCCCAAGATCCCCCTTCTAGATATATTTGTACACTTTTTCGGTAGAAAAGTGTCCAGGACGAAGGCTGATCCCTCCTTCATTACAGGCTCGCTATCGCTAGCCAGGAAAAAAATCGACACCTAAATGACACGAAAAGTTTTAATATTGACAAAGAAAGGGGATGAAAGTTCTTAAAATCGCCAAACTAATGGAACTAACGTATTAAAATGTCAAAACTTATGGGGCTAAACGTGAGGGAGAAGGGGGTCCAGGAAAAGCAACCACCCTCTAAACCCCCTCAAGACTGAAACACATTAACCCCTTCAGTACCGGTGATGTTATTTTCATTATATTCTGGCAACTATTAGATGATTTTATTAAGCTTAGGCAGGACCATTAGAAAGTTGCAAACTATCTCAAATAATCCCTTTAATAAATAAGTAAATATATGTATAAATAAAATATATTGGAATAAAATAAATGATTATACAAAATTAATAATCTAAATAATGTGAGTAACCACCTAAATAATTTTCAATGTCGATATAATTTTGCATACAGATTTTTCGTTACTTTAAATAAATCATTGATTTCTTACTATATTTTCTAATCAAGCATAATGACAATAGGATTTTCAATAAATCTATGGATAAATACATCATATTTCACTATCAGAGTCAATTTTAAGACATTCGCCCCATTAGTTTGGCTATTTTAAGACCTTTCACCCCATTAATAAGACCGTTCGTACCATTAGGTGTCGATATTGTTCTACCGAGAATTGCACACATTTAACTCGAAGAGGGGTCTTGGGAGTATATTTTTTAAGCTTGATAGAGGTCTAAGGAGGAAATTGAAGAAAACAAAACAAATAATAATAACAAATATATATAAATAATAATACAGAATATATTCTCCCCTTGATAATTTCTGTTTTAGGACGCTTCTCTATATTACATTCTGGCTAGCATTAGACGATTTCTTAAAGCTTAAGAAGGACCTGTGAGAGTTGAAAGGATAACTGTAATAGTTTGTAACCCTATGCTTGCTAATGGTCCTTACTAAGCTGAATAAAGTGAAGGCAGGCGTCTTTATCGCCCATCCGACGTTGTGGTTTTATTATACATACATTCATACATAACATTTTAAGACTGAGTGATCCACACATACGTGCAGGTTCAGTCTCTTGTCCTAATGGTGGTGTTCCAGGCAACACTGTTAAGGGCTGCTTCACTTGTCAAGTTTTTGGATTCTAGGTCGGCACGTATAGTCCCGATCTCAGGTCTTCCTCGGTGCACCCCTTGGTGCAGCTCCCTCCACAATCACAGACCTGCATCTTTTCACCCAATTTTGTTCATCCATTCTCTCCACATGCCCATACCATCCCAATCTACTTGTACGCATCTCCTCGGTATACTCTTTATACCTAAGCGTCTCCTCAGCTCAACATTTGTTATTCTATCCTGCAGTTTGGCCCCACACATCCATCTCACCATTCTCATCTCATTACGTTCCATTCTGTTGACATCCTCTACTTTAACGGCCCATGTTTCTGAGGCATACGTCATTGCACTTCTAACACATGCGGCATACACCTTTCCCTTCAGGGGGAGAGGCATTCTTTTCATGGGCAGCAGTTCTCTGAACTTACCCCAGCCACATCTAATTATAGTGACAGTGTCAGCCTCGGCCCCACCACCGGCAGAGATGGTTTCTCCTAGGTAACAAAACGTGTCCACTAGGTCCAATGACTCATTTCCAAAATTCACAGCCACAGGATCATCATTTAACACAAGCTCGCCCTTGTACACTACAGTATGCACTCAAATTTCTCGATTTCTGACTTATTTTTTCGGCAGCGCTTACTCCCATGGTGCACCAAACATCGACAACCGTTACACCGAATCAAGTTAGCGCCCACACCCTTTCCACACACTGCACATGGGTATGCGCCGCTCTTTTACACATTGCCTCGTCTCAATCTACAATGCATAACCTTTGGTTTTGTTAATATTGATTCTTAAACCCTTGCTCGCCATGCCCTCTCTCCATCTTCTAAATTTGGCCTCAGCATCTTGCACATTGTCAGCTATTAGAACTAAATCGTCTGCATTATAGTATTTAGTTATTATTGAGGGTTTGGTTACATTTGTAATTTTACAGCAATTTATGTTTATTTTGCTCCATAAGCTAGAAACAATTGTCTCCCCAGACCCTCTTCAAGCTATAAAGCGTCTCAAAGGTTTCCCTTCAAGATAAATGTATACATTTTCGGAATAAAAATGTTCCGGCCAAAGGCCGATTTCGCCTAATTCGCATATTAGCTAGCTCTCACCCATACAAAATGGCACCTGCATGGAGTGAAGTGTCTTAGAATTGCCAAACTCACAGGGTGAAAAATCGTATAATCGCTAAACTAATACGGCAAAACAGGTGTGATCCAAAATAGACCACCCCTGGGTTAGATAGGGCGTGATCCAAAATAGACCAGCCCTGGATTAGATAGGTCTGAGGACTGAGACCGTATGAGGCAGGTCAATGGCCCCTTAACCATTTCAGACTCATGTGACGCAGAGGTTGCCAGATTAGCAATAAGAAATAGAGTTCTCTCACTCTTATAATTACCTCTCCAAAATTAGTTTTCTGCCCACAGCTAACTCAAATACAACTGCAGAGGTTGAAGTAACTAAACTAAAGGTTTCTAAATACCCCTGATGGTAACAAAGGCTTTAAAGTATCCCTAATAGGCTCAAAATCGCGTCATATGTCGGAAGGGGTTAATATATAACGGGACTCCACTTACACAATAAACACTCAATACTTCCTCCTACAGTTGTTCCGTGGTGGTGGTGGTGGCAGATTATGACCTCACCGGCGGTGGGGGGGGGGGGGGGGGGGGGGTTTGAGGTCTCGGGGAGGATCCACTGTGTTGTTGTTGTTGTTGTTCATCGTCTTTATCTTCTCCTATTTTTCTTTTTCCTCTTGTTCCTGTTGTTGTTCTTCTTCTTCTTGATCTTCCTCATTTTCTGTTTTCTTCCTCTTCTGCTTCTTCTTCTTTTCCTCTTTCTTAATCTTCTTACTATTCATCATCATCATCATCATCTTCTTCTTCTTCTTCTTGATGCTCAGAGGTGGGCAGTAGATAAACCATTAATTGATATGTAGCCGGATTTCTTTTTAGATACTGAGGTGTAACATGGCACGCAGATTTCTTTTCATTATTTCTTGGATAGTAATTCACTCTCCTATATACCGTGTCATTGAAGGCAGAATGGGGACTATCGTGAATAATTAATGTGAAGCTAAAATGGTACTGTACATGATACTACTATTACTACTACTACTACTACTATTTTTTGTCATACAAAAAACACTTAGCCTTTGCGTGCCCCCTCTGTACCCTTGACATAATTGGAACGGTCATCTACCCTGAGGAGCTTATCTTAAATAAAGAAAATTATTCCGATAAGAAAGCTTCATTCCTGATATACAAATTGAAGTAATTGATAAGAAATTTGTAACACAACAAACGAACAGATTTCCAATTTCATATAGGTAACTTTCCATTTCTTTGCGGAAATATCCCCAAAAGACAAAGCCATGGTGTTTTTACATCCCAAATAATACGCTATAGTAGAGTTTGTTCGAAATATGAAGACATTTCAGAGGCTTGTAAGATCCTTATAATAAATATACCTCTTAAAAAGACAATTTAACAAACTACCAATTAGCCTAGATATTTTAACTACAATAAACTGAAAAATATTATAATAAGTGACATATTTAAAGAACCACCATCTTAGAACTGCTAGAGATGATATGAGTAAATTTGTGAAGAACATCTCAGCTAATAATGATGACGTCATTGAATTTACCACACACTGCATCTACTGAATATGTCGACGTTTTATTACCAGAATGTTGATGCCAAGGAGATGGGCTGATCCTGTCAGAGTGGGGGTTGAGCGTCCCCTACCTCCCAGAGCTCAACCTAACTTTATCTCATGCTAAATATGTTTCAGTACTTTTTGACGTAGTTAATGGATTTTGTCTATTCGATATCCGACAACAAAATGTGATTTCCCCAATTTAAGCTAACTGATTTTGTCTACTCTACTTCTGACTACAAAATTGACTTCCCGAATTTATCAATCCCCTGATTTTGACTATTTCATTAGTACTTTACTACTTTTTCTTTAAGGGCAAACAATCTACACCAGGTATTATAGAGGTAGCCGGTTTGCCACAGTTATAACAGAAAACCGATTACGGCGGGTGGCTGTGGCCTGATGAAGTCCATCCGCCTCTCTATTTTACCTTGGGGTGGGTGTTTGATTGTATCTCTATATTTTTCATATATCTATATTAATCTCAACTCATTTCATGTGTGTGTGTGTGTATGCGTGTGTGTGTGTGTATGTATGTATGTGCCACGCAAAGACCCCCTGGAGGAGAAAACAGGCTGCTGGGTCGGTCGGTCGGGAGAGAACAAAGCCCCCCCCCCCCCCCTCCCCCCCAAGTCCCCTTCAGTATACCGGCAACCCCAACACCAGTACCTGTCTCCCCCCGGTACCATGGTTGTTAGTCCTAAAGTCACTCACCCGGGTTCGTATGTAGAGGGCTGCTTTCACATTACAGGTTCAACCGAAAACATCCACTATACCACATTTCTAATTCCGTTTTAGCTATAGACCAGCGGTTCCCAATTACTTTTGGCCATTACCCCAATTTTTCCAAAAGCATGCTTAGCAACAAGCCCATTAATTACACACTGAGGTAAATGTGCAATAGATATAACTATTAGGTTGGACTTACCTTTATTAAGATTCAATAACAATGATATAAATACAGTAATTACATAAAATACCGTAATTACAGAGGTACAATGACACCTTCAGTTGAAAACTAGGTAAACATCAGTGGGAAAAATATATATTGCAATGGAAATAATGTTCACTCATGAGAAAAATTACACCTTCGGTTTGCGATCATTTCTGAAATGCATGCGGATAGCTTTGTAAGGGCACATCTGACATAATTTTCTGGTTGCAGTCTATTTCTGTGCTTGCTTCTGATGGTCAAAAGAGCCGAAAATCCGGCCTCACATAAGTACGTTGAGCTAAATGGTAGACTAATTTTAATTGCCTCTAAACTTCCCAGTGGGAACTCTGCATTAAGGGTAATCCAAAATTAGGATAACTTCTTGGACTTAAATTCCATTTGTATGAGGTTTTCATTTTATTTCAATTATTTCTTCTGCGAGTCCATTGGGCTCGTCTGGCAGATGTTCAGTGGTACATTTTAACGGATTTTGAACCCATGCATAGGCGAGTGGGTCAATGGCAGGGAAATACCCTTTCATCCTCAGAAGCAGACTCTTTATATGTGCACTCATTGTACTCTCCATGTCACTCAGTTTTATAGAATCATTATCTTCCAAGAATTCTCCCAACTTTGGAAATGCAGCTATTCTGCCCATTTTCAGTTTTGAGTCCCACAAGTCCAGCTTGGTACGAAATGATTGTATCTTTTCATTCAACGAGACAACATTTTCTCTTGGTCCTTGCAGTGATGTGTTCAGGGTATTTAAATGCGCAAATATATCCACTAGATAGCATAGAAGGGGATTTCATTTTGGATCTCTGAACTTCCCTGCCAAGTTATGCCCCTTATCCACCAAAAACATTTCAATATCAGTTCTGAGATGAAATACTCGTTCGACAAAATGTTCTCGGGACAGCCATCTGGTTGGAGCATAATACAACAGACAATGATATTCAAAATCAGTCTCTCCACACAAAGAACTAAATAGTCTTGAATTTAAAGCACTTGACTTTATGTAATTAATTACTTTCACGACATCACTCATGACCTCCTCCAAATCAGGTTGGTTGCACATTGTTCACTGCTAGTGCTTGACGATGGATAATGCAATGCGTTGCAAGGACAAAAGGATTTTTCTTCTTCAATGTTTTGTTTTTGTATTTAATGTTTTGTCCTTTCACCTTAACTTTCCTAAAGGCTGTCGTTACCCCCGCTGAATGCGAAATTACCCCCAGTGGGGTAATTTACCCCTATTTGGGAATCGCTGCTATAGACTATTCATTAAAATTCGGCCAAAACTCTTGACCATAAGCCTCTATACCTCAAAAACGACTAGAATAATCGTGTTAATATGTGTAACATTTGGAAAGAGTCAGCCAGGGAATAGATGTGGATATTTACAACCCATTTGCTCTAGTCCATTTTTGAGTTACAAAGGTTAGGAGTCACGATTTCTTGCCTACTTATAATGAATTGACTTTAGTTTATATTTTGCATTTGTATTCATCTTCCCTATCTTTAAGATGTTGCATTTATCTTGATGTTAAAATTTATTAGCCAATTTACTGACCATTCATGTAAGGTATCTAGATCCCTTTGGAGGTACTCTATATCACTATCCGAATTTATTTTTCTCCCCATTTTGGTATCGTCTGAGAATCTACTAATCTTACTAGTTATACCTAAATGGACTTCTGGAAACTGCGCTAAATTTTCATTTGTGAAAACGAAAGAATGTGACTATTTAAAGTACTGCACATTTCTAACGCATCATCAGTCATTTCTCCTATCGTTGTTATAAGGGGACCTATTACATTTCTAACTTTGGATTTATGCAGTTGGTAAAAAACTTTAAAGTTATTATATAAATCGTTGGCTATCTTGATTTCATAATAAGAAACTATCTTGTACTACCTCAATAAACTCTTCAGAATCAGAGTCCGTGATTGATACGGAAAATTCAAATCCCCATAATGTAAACATTGCTACACCTTGACACTATTATAATTTCCTCCCATAATGATGTTCCTTCATTTCTACTCATACTTAGTGGTCTATAAATAACTCCAATAACTATGGTCTCAATACCTTCGCTAACCTCTACCCTAACACTTTCGTTATAATTATTTAGTTTGATACGTGATTTAGTACAGCATTTTAATGAATCCTGACAAACAAGGCTATTCAGCTGCCCTTCCTACTTGTTCGATTATATTTAAACAAACTATATCCTGGTATATGAAATTCTGTTAAAAAAAAAACTGGATTCTGTATTAATATGTTTCAGTTAACGCTAACATGTCTATACTCTCATTGCTAACAATTCCATTTTGCTACATAAACTCCTACAGTTTGTGTAATATAATCTCAATGTATTTATTTTATTGGTATCTGATTTACTTTGTTGTTTCTAAATTAATTTCCGTCTCCCATTACACTATCATTTTATCACCATCACTACTACCATTATAAATATAGTCATCGTTTCTAGCATGTGAGTGAAGTTCATTTTCGCTTTCGTCTTATGCTACACATTTTTCATTATCTAGATACATCCCCTCTATCCTACACAAAGGACTCCTGTCCAAAGCCCCACAAACATCCTATCTAAAGATCTACCTAACGTGGAAACCCCTAACCGAGAGAGATGAACCCCATCCCTTGCGTACGTTTTACCGTTCTCATAGAAACGATCCCAGTTGTCAATGAATGGTATTACTTTTCCCATGCAATATTTCACCAACCGGCAATTGATACCAATCGTCCCGGATGTCCATTCCTTGGGAACTTCTCTTCTAGGAAGGATACTCTGTACTACAGGGATCCCTCCCTTTCTCCTAACTTTATCAAGCACATCCCGATACTGCCTCAACAGATCCTCACTTCTTCCCTTGTCAACATTGTTACTCCCGGCACTGAAACAGATAAAGGGGTTATCTCCACTATCTTCCAAGATGTGGTCGATTGTCTTAAAAACCCTCCCAACTCTGTTACATGTCCTATCTCTCCAGTACGGCCATCTGATCCACCCGGCCGACGGTGCTTGTAAAACTGGCGCTGCCGACTGGGAGGCTCTTCGGCAGTTCTTTTTGTTTATTTCCCATGGATTGACTTTTGCCTCCGTGGCCGGGGACCCTCGGAGTGTGCCGAGCGCATTACCGAGGTAATCATCTCGGGCATGGAGGCATACATTCTATTTTCTTTCTCTCAGTTTAATGCAAACAAATCTTGGTTTACTCATGCTTGCTCTACTGCTGTCCGCAATAAGGAGAAAGCCTGCAAACTCAAGAATCTCGTACTTTTATGTTTCTGCCCAGAATCAAGCCAAACCTGATCTTCGACTCACCAAATATAAAAACTCTTTCAACAATAATTAATTTTCTGAACCTTCCAACTCTAGCTCTTTCCAAGCTTTCTGGCGTCTAGCAAAAAACCTCTTCAACAATTTTACTTCCTCATCTTTCCCTCCTCGTTTTCACGCTGACGGCACCACCGTGGCCACGTCTTCCTCTAACGAAGCTGAACTCTTTGCTCAAACTTTTGCTAAGAACTCCACCTTAGACGATTCCGGTGCTGTCCTAACCTCTCTCTTACTTATGTCTAGTGTAATAATCTCTTCTATGTTTTCGTCTCTGTCTTTCCCCTAACACCATTCTTTCTTGCTGGAAGTTTGCTCTCATTCAACCTGTCCCAAAGAAGGGTGACTGCTCTCAACCCTCCAACTATCGTACAATTGCTCTCATTTCTTGCACCTCCAAAGTTTTTAAAACTATTCTGAATTCAAAATTTCTTAAGCATTTGTCTTCCCATAATCTACTTTCAGATCGCCAGTATGGTTTTCTTATGGGCCGGTCTACTGGTTATCTTCTTTTTTGTCTTACTAACTCTTGGTCATCCTCCTTTCGGGACTTCAGTGAGACCTTTTCTATTTCGACATATCAAAAGCCTTTGATAGAGTCTGGCACAAATCTCCAATCTTTAAACTACCCTCCTTCTGTTTCTATCAGTCCATCTGTGCCTTTGTCTCTAATTTCCTTTCTGGTCGTTCAATAGCTGCGGATGTGGACCTATTAACTCCGGTGTTCCTCTGGGTTCTGTCCTGTCTCCAGTTCTCTTTCCAATATTCATTAATGATCTTCTCAACTGTGCCTCCAGTTCTATCCACTCATTTGGTGATGACTATCTTACACTATTCGACTGGTTTTCAACAATGCCCCAGTTGTAATAACTCAAAAACTCAAGTGATGTGTCCATAGCACGCCTATCTTCTGATCTTTCAACTACAGTATTTCCGATAGGGGCAGGGAAAATCTTGTTACTTTCAATGCTTCCAAAACCTAATTTCTCCATTTAACTTAATGTTATCACTCTTGCTAATACAGCTTCCCAGAAGTTAGATGTGCCTAACCATCTTTGTGGGTACTTCACCCCCGCATAGGTTTTAGCTCTATAGGGGCACATTACGCCCATGTATTGAGTATTGTTCACTTGTGTGGGGAGGTTCAACCCTTACTGCAATTCTCATAAAAGTTGAGTCAAAATCAATTCGTCTCATCAACTCGCCTCCTCATACTAATTTTCTATAACCAATGTTTGTCTCTCACTCTTCTACCACTATTACCAATAATCAGTGTTATTCAGAGCTTTCTACAAAGGAGTACAAAGGAAATCAAGCAACAACAGGTCTTGTGACCCCTCGAGGTTACGTGGTCTCTAAGTTACTGCTGTTTTAAGCGCAACAGTTTTTCAGAGAGGATATGATAAAGTGTGAATTCAATTAGGTTAATGAAATAACAATACAGTACTAAGGAAATAATTTATTCATTTACAAATGCAGTCATCCGTGGGTTTCGGGCAAGGTGCTTGTCTAGGCGAACTTTAAAAGAATCAACGGTGTTGCAGTCTATAACATCTCGGGGAAGCCCATTCCACAGATTGACAACTCGATTAAAGAAGAAGTTCTTAGATTCATGCGAGTTAAATTATTTACCAATGATTTTGTAACCATTTCCCCTTGTGTAATTTGACTGGTCGATTGTAAAGTACTTACTGCAGTTCAAATTGTCGATGCCTTTGATGATCTTGAAAACTTGAATTAAGTCACCTCTTAATCTCCGCTGTGTTAGGGGAAAAAGGTTCAATTCCTCAAGACGCTCCTCATATGGTTTGCTCCTCAAGCACGGCATAATTGGTAACTCTACGTTGAACTCGCTACAGTTTGTCTGTATCTTTTTGGTGGTAGGGGCACCAGGACTGAACGCAATATTCCAGAAGTGGACGGACTAACTAATTGTAAAGAGTGAGGATTACATCTTTGGATTGATGCTCAAAAGATCTGCCTATAAAACCTATAAAACCTATAACTTTGTTTGTTTTCTTAACAACTTCTGTACATTGTTGACTAGGTTTTAGGTTACTCGATATTGTTACTCCCAAGTCCGTTTCTCTGTCTACACTCTCTAGCTGGGTGCCATTGATTGAATAGTTTGCTTTCTCATTTCGGTTTCCGATGTGAAGTACTTTGCATTTATCTTCGTTGAAGCTCATTTGCCAGATTTTAGCCCAATGTGACAACCTATCTAGATTGTGTTGCATATCTTCAACATGTTCATTTGTGAGTACAGTATTTGCAATTTTTGTATCATCTGCAAACTTTGAGATTGTACAGGTTAGACCGTCGTCTATGTCGTTAATGTAGATTAGGAAGATAATTGGCCCCAATACTGATCCTTGAGGTACACCGCTAGTTACATTGGTCCATGTTGATGCTTTTCCATTTATGACTATTCTTTGCTTTCTTTCTCAGTGTATACGTCTTCATTTACGCCGAGTGAGGAGCACCCACCTATCAACACACTCCCACCCCTATTTTGTCCAACTCTCTAACCCACAAGTGAACCAACTTTCCCAGTCTTTCATTCTGCTCAACATAAGTAAGCTTTGGAACTCTCTCCCTCAATCTGTCTTTCCTTCATCCTATGACTTAAACTTCTTCAAGCTTCGTTAGTCCAGACATTTTGACTCTAACGTACCTTGAATTTGACTGTGTCACTCTTTCATATTTAAGGGAGAAACTTATTACAGGCAGCTTTGCCTTTTGTCTCCTTCATTCTGTCTATCTATCTATTGATCTCTCTCTCACACACACACACACACACACACACACAAAAAACACACCCACAAACAACACACACACACACACCCACAAACAACATACACACAAACACAAACAATACACAAACACAAACAACACACACACACACACAAACAACACACCCACAAACAACACACACACACCCACAAACAACACACCCACAAACAACACACACACAAACAAACAAACACATACACACACACACACACACATAAACACACACACACACTTGTATTGGTACGTGTTCTAATATATGCACCAGAGGTATATTAATAGGCGGCTAACGGATTTATAATGTTGCTTTATTTCAATGCTCAATGTCTCTTGTGTATTACATAATATAACTTAATACATAAATACAAATAATCAACAGTAGCGGTGTAGGAGAGAGAGGGGGAACATTAGGTCAAAGATTATTACTGATAAAGTTAGACAATGGAGAGAGAGAGAGAGAGAGAGAGAGAGAGAGGGAGAGTGAGAGTGAGAGAGAGAGAGAGAGAGGGAGAGGGAGAGGGAGAGGGAGAGAGAGAGTGAGAGAGAGAGGGAGAGGGAGAGAGAGAGTGAGAGGGAGAGAGAGAGTGAGAGTGAGAGAGAGAGAGAGAGAGAGTACACCTTCAAAATGATGACTTCATTAACGTTCTCTTCTGGCTGACATCAGACGATTTTACTCAACCTAAGAAGGATCCTTGGGTTTACAAGAGATAAAAACGATAAAGTTTAACTCTCTCACTCTCACAGGTCCTTTCCAAACTAATTAAAATCGTCGGAGGCCGGGGGAGCATACCATTTTAACCCTTTAAAGATTGTGACGCATTTTGACCGTTTTTCTGGCTACATTCACACGATTATATACAGTTTAGGAAGGATCTGTGGGAATGGCAAGGGTAAAGACTATCTCACTTAACCCTCTGACTTCCATACACCCTTCCTCATCTGAACAAAATCGTCTAAAAAAAAATAGTCGGCAAACTGAAATGCAACGCGTCACTGGATCTGGCAGGGAGTTAAGGGGAGATGGGTCGGTTTTCTGGTCCTTCTTCTTCCTCATGTTTAGCCCCATTAGTTTTTCATATTATATGACGTTCGGCCCATTAGTTTGGCGATTTTAATACCTTTCGCCCCATTTCGTTGTCAATTTTAAGACCTTTCGTGCCATTTAGGTATCGATTTTTTTTCCTGGCGAGCGATAGCGAGCCTGTAATTTTGAGAGTAACTGGCCTTCGGCCGGAACATTTTTCTACCGAAAAATGTACAAATTTATCTTAAAGGGGGGTCTAGGGGATGTTTTTCTAAGATTGATGGAGGTCTAGGGGATGTTTTTCTAAGATTGATGGAGGTCTAGGGGATGTTTTTCTAAGATTGATGGAGGTCTAAGGGACGTTTTTCTAAGATTGATGAAGGTCTAGGGGATGTTTTTCTAAGATTGATGGAGGTCTAGGGGATGTTTTTCTAAGATTGATGGAGGTCTAAGGGACGTTTTTCTAAGATTGATGGAGGTCTAGGGGATGTTTTTCTAAGATTGATGGAGGTCTAAGGGATGTTTTTCTAAGATTGATGGAGGTCTAGGGGATGTTTTTCTAAGATTGATGGAGGTCTAAGGGACGTTTTTCTAAGATTGGTGGAGGTCTAGGGGATGTTTTTCTAAGATTGATGGAGGTCTAAGGGATGTTTTTCTAAGATTGATGGAGGTCTAGGGGATGTTTTTCTAAGATTGATGGAGGTCTAAGGGACGTTTTTCTAAGATTGATGGAGGTCTAGGGGATGTTTTTCTAAGATTGATGGAGGTCTAAGGGATGTTTTTCTAAGATTGATGGAGGTCTAAGGGATGTTTTTCTAAGATTGATGGAGGTCAAAGGGATGTTTTTCTAAGATTGATGGAGGTCTAGCGAGGAAAATAAAACATACATGAATAAATAGACCAAAAAACCGGCCACCATCCCCTTAGCCAAGCCCCGGACACCTGAGGTCGGGTACTCTGATGCCACCGACGGTACACAGGAAGGAGATCTTGAGGGTGGTGCTGGAGTCGGTGAAGGTGACCGTGACCGTAGACGTGACCGTGTTGGCTGTCCAGAAGGTGGCGCCTAAGAACTTGTCCCGCCCGACGACGATCTCAGGGTCTCCTACTGCGCCTCCTTCTGTCTCCCTGGCTTCTCGCATGCTGGGACTGATTCGGATCAATGTGAGTTAGTTACTTTAAGGGGGGTGACCTGCCTTTTCTCTCCTTTGCTCTATTTCTCTGGCTTGTATCCATTCGGCCCCATTCAGCCAACTGTTTTAAGACGTTTATCCCCATCCAGGTATCAATTTCTTCCTGGCGAGCGATAGCGAGCCAGCATTGTATGGAGAAATCCGGCTTCACCGGAGACATTTTTCTTTCGAAAAATGTACAAATTTAGCTTGCTGTCAAAACAAAAATATATATATGCTGGCTCGCTACCGCTCGCCAGGAATATATTGACACCTGAATGGGGGTAAACGTCTTAAAACAGTAGGCTGAATGGGGCCGAGTGGATACAAGCCCAAGAACTTGTCCTGCCCGGCGACGATCTCCGGGTCTTCTCTTTCTGCGCCGCCTTCGTCTACGCCTGCTTCTGTCTCCCTGGCTTCTCGCATGCTGGGGCTGGTTCGGATCAATGTGAGTTGGTTAAGAAGGGATGTGTATTTCCTTAAGCTCGATGGAGGTCTATGGAGAAAACTTAAAAACCTCCCCTTAAGGAGGTCAGTCCGCTAAGAGGTCAAGATTCTCTTCTAATAGAGCTAGAATGCTCATTTTTGTTACTGGAAGTTGTATTCATATTGGTGACTATGCATACCAATTGTTATTGATTTCTATTGAAAAATAATGTATGACAAATATAAAACGTGAAAATATGCGAGAAAAAACTGCAAGTTTTCCACTGCTCAGTAGCTATTACAACTTAGGTCATGGTAATTTTTTGGGAGAAGTACTAGCTATTATTGTAAAACTGTGGGTGAATTATTGGTGTAGGTCCATGGGTATGTACTGGTATGCTAACCCAGTTTACTCGTGGATTTATCTCAGTACCGTTTATAAAACCTGCCCAAGAACAATATTTCTTCAACTCATAGAGGCCTAAGATACCTTCAAGTTTTAAAGAAAAGTGTAAGCTTTCCAATAAAAAACAAAATCACACTACCCAAATACCTAAGTAAGCTGTCATATTCCATCACCTGACCATTCAACCTCTCTTCACAGGCTGTGACTCTATTCTTATCAAAGATCGTACCCTGACTCTTTACCAAATTGACTCTCAGGTTCCATTTCTTACACACAGCCCCAATCATATGTACTAAACCTGCAACTCTCGCTCATCGTGCTTAGCCCCATTAGTTTTCAGATTTTATGACGTTCGCCCCATTAGTTTGGCGATTTTAATACCTTTCGCCCAATTTCGTTGTAAATTTTAAGAACTTTCGTGCCATTTAGGTGTCAATTCTTTCCTGGCGAGCGATAGCGAGCCTTTAATTTTAAGAGAAACGTATCATTACCAAACAGTAGAAACAGGCAACTACCACTCATTACCAAACAGTAGAAACAGGCAACTACCACTCATTACCAAACAGTAGAAACAGGCAACTACCACTTATTACCAAACAGTAGAAACAGGCAACTACCACTCATTACCAAACAGTAGAAACAGGCAACTACCACTCATTACCAAACAGTAGAAACAGGCAACTACCACTCATTACCAAACAGTAGAAACAGGCAACTACCACTTATTACCAAACAGTAGAAACAGGCAACTACCACTCATTACCAAACAGTAGAAACAGGCAACTACCACTCATTACCAAACAGTAGAAACAGGCAACTACCACTCATTACCAAACAGTAGAAACAGGCAACTACCACTCATTACCAAACAGTAGAAACAGGCAACTACCACTCATTTCCTGCCCTTGTCATGGGTGCTCCAACATCCACTGCTCTTCCTTGTATTTATATCATGACTCCATCTATATACAGTATATACTGAACAACCATGGTGACATCACTCACCTTTGCTTCAACCCAACATTCAGATTAAGGGGAGTCACCATTTTTTTTTTTTTTTTATCTTTCTCTCCTTTTCTGTCTTTCCTTGGCTTGTATCCATTCGGCCCTATTCAGCCAACTATTTTAAGACATTTATCCCGATCCAGGTGTCGATTTCTTCCTGGCGAGCGATAGCGAGCCAGCATTGTATGGAGAAATCAAGCTTCACCGGGGACATTTTTCTATCGAAAAATTTACAAATTTAGCTTGCTGTCAAAACAAAAATATTTATATTCTGGCTCGCTACCGCTCGCCAGGAAAATATTGACACATGGATTGGGGTAAACATCTCAAAACAGTAGGCTGAATGGGGCCGAATGGATACAAGCCAAAGAGAGAGGGAGAGAAAGATAAACAAAAAAAAGCGAGGTGGGCTCCTATAAGGAACTCGCTCTGTCCATCCTCTATTTGCACTGAGGTCGTGGCACCTTCATAATTATATGTTCTTTACCGTTTTCAGTAACTTAACCATAAACTCTGTATATACAATTTTCTTTAGCTTATAATCTACCTCTAGGACTCAATGAACAATGAACCCTCTGAATAACATAGGGCCTTCTTAAACTTTATAAAATCGTATATATTATCAATACTTTCCACATACCTTGTTCATTTACTCTGTTATAGGCTTTCTCTAATTACTTAAAGGCAGCATACATCTCTTTTCCACAAGTATCTTCAAGAGGAGGTCCAATCTAATCCAAGGTTTATAGATATTGTTGAATCTATGGACTTGTATCTTCAAGAGGAGGTCTAATCTAATCCAAGGTTTACAGATATTGTTGAATCTATGGACTTGTATCTTCAAGAGGAGGTCCAATTTAATCCAAGGTTTATAGATATTGTTGAATCTATGGACTTGTATCTTCAAGAGGAGGTCTAATCTAATCCAAGGTTTACAGATATTGTTGAATCTATGGACTTGTATCTTCAAGAGGAGGTCTAATCTAATCCAAGGTTTACAGATATTGTTGAATCTATATACTTGTATCTTCAAGAGGAGGTCTAATCTAATCCAAGGTTTACAGATATTGTTGAATCTATAGGCTTTGATCTGCACAGCCTCTTCCCTTCCTAAACCCACTCTGCTCTTCATCTGTCAGCTCCTTTGTTAGCTCTCTCACTCGATAACTATCCTACGATGCATCTTCCCTACTGTTTACTATGCTAAGGACCTAATCAAACCTCCTAAAAATGATAGTGCAAAAGGGTCAGTAAGTATCAAAGCTTCATCTTAGGAATCCATTAGGTTCATCGGCAGCGTGATCTTCTTGGCTGCCCCACCCCAAGATCAAGCCTAAACAAACGTATTGATAACCTAAAATAATCTAACCTAACCCAATGTAACCCACCAAACTAAAAACTAATCTAACCAGTCATAATAACAGTATAAAAGGGTCAAGAAGTATCACCTTAGGAAGCTACTAGGCTCGTCGTCCAATGAAGGTAGCTTGAGTTTCTTGGCGTCCACACCCCAAGATCAAGCCTAAACAAACGTAACTGATAACCTAAAATAATCTAACCTAACCCAATATAACCCAACAAATTGATAACCTATGATAATCTAACCTAACCCAATGTAACCCACCAAACAAAAAATAATCTAACCAGATAAAATAACAGTAGAAAATGGTCAAGAATTATCACCTCAGGTCAGGTGAAGGTATTGAAGGATAAGCCTTTACAACGGCACCTCGTGTCTACATTCTATTATTCCCATTTTTCTGAATACAGTAGAGGGGAGAAGGGGTGTTGGAGAGAGAGAGGAAGCTGTTGGAGTGGCTTTGTTATACCTTAGGAAGCTGCTAGGTTTGTCGTCAAAGGAAGGTAGGTTGAGTTTCTTGGCGTCCACACCCCAAGATCTAACCTATGCTGCATTTTGTGTCACCCCAAAGTCTGATAACCCACTCTCATTAAAGTGTGGTGGCACAAAATGACAAGGGGTGATCCCAGACTTTTAAATATATACATTATATGGACAACCTTTCCTGACTATTTTTAAGAATGAAAGTAAATATGCATTGCAGAATAATTATTACAAAGCAAATAAAGACAAAATAAAAGCGAAATAGCGTAATATACCAACTATCATGAGGTATGTCAGGGACTGGAATAATCGACAACAGAACATATCGGCAATAAATTTGAATATATACAATTTAAGATGTGTTGTGACATTACATATTAGGTGAAATTATAAAACATTTATTTGTTTAATAGTAGAGCAAGAAATATTCGCATACATAGACATTTCAATAATTCTGAGGAGTGACGGATTAATTACCGTGACGAACACTGATTTTCTGAACTTGACTCTTGGTCAAGGTCACGAGGCTAGATACCCCACCCACCCACCCACCCCTCGATATATCTACGTTCCTACTGGCCCTCACGCAGCCGTGGTGCTTAGCGTGGTCGAACCTATATTTCACAATGTTATGATATTTATATATATGCGTGTACTGTTACTTAGTAATATTGTATTGTGTAACCTAATCAACCCGAATGATATACATTTAAGTAAGAATACACCGAAATATAATAGTGATTAGGCTCGAATGGAGTGGCACCGCGGCTGCGGCCAATGTTTATAAACAACACGCTTTAGGCCTACATATCAAGATCATTAATGATCCATCATTTCGATATTATTTTGATCTAGTTGAATTTGTAAAAAATTGTGATGACTATTCCTATAATATAATCGCTTACTTTGAGGTATTATATAATAACTCCGGTAGGTTATCGGCCTTCTATAGGATAATGACGCTTCTTTCGGATATTCTGAGGATATAGCTAGGTACATTTATAATTATCACATCCAAATCGATTATTTGTGTATGGATATATACACAAAGTCTTAAAACTGTTATCAAGTTCCGAAAGTCTGAATCGGGTTGAGTTTAGACCCTGTGGAAGAGCAGGGTTGAGTTGGCTTGATATTGGACACCCTTTTATGGCATTTGGGTGTGAAATACGACACCATTTCCAGTCTATCGGAGATAATGATGGTAAAGGAAAATGCGGTACTAGTTTAAGACGTTTGTCCCCATCCAGGTGTCGATTTCTTCCTGGCGAGCGATAGCGAGCCAGCATTGTATGGAGAAATCCGGCTTCGCCGGAGAAATTTTTCTATCGACAAAATTTACAAATTTAGCTTGCTGTCAAAACAATATTATAAAAAAAAAAAAAAAAAATCTAACCAGCCTAAATAATAGTAGAAAATGGTCAAAAATTATCACCTTAGGAAGCTACTAGGTTCGTCGTCCAAGGAAGGTAGGTTGAGTTTCTTGGCGTCCCTCCTCCTGGCGTCCCTCCTCCTCCGTCTGCCGGCACAGGGGATGGTGTTGAATTGGGACAGACAAGTGGCCAGCACAGTCGTCGTCGTCAACACCAGCTGGTTTATCATAGGGGGGGGGTTATGGGTTAGCTATAAAGTTCAGATCAAGCGTAATTATTCCCTTTTATGTTAGGGGGGGGGGGGTCACAGTTTGTTTTTTATTTTTATCTCCTTTTTTCTCTTTCCCTGGCTTGTATCCATTCGGCCCCATTCAGCCAACTGTTTTAAGACGTTTATCCCCATCCAGGTGTCGATTTTTTCCTGGCGAGTAATAGCGAGCCAGCACTGTATGGAGAAATCCGGCTTCGCCGGAGACATTTTTCTATCGAAAAATGTACAAATTTAGCTTGCTGTCAAAACAAAAATATATATATGCTGGCTTGCTACCGCTCGCCAGGAAAATATTGACACCTGAATGGGGGTAAACGTCTTAAAACAGTAGGCTGAATGTGGCCGAATGTATAGAAGCCAATTAAGAGAGAGGGAGAGAAAGAGGAAAAAAAGCGAGGTGGGCTCCCTTAACCCCTTCAGCACGATGACGCACTTTTAGTTTTTGTTTTCTGGCTCAAACTATAGACGATTTCTGCCATTTATGAAGGAGGATCTACTGTGTGTTATTCAGAGGGGGTTATTGATATCGTATTTATCCCTCTGACCCCCCCCCCCCCCCCGTAGAGGAGTCTGAGGCCAATAAGCTCAAGAAAATAGTTTGATAGCAACCAGAAATATTATGCCATCATGTTGCAGGGGTTAAGGGGAGGTATTTAGTTTGTTCCCTAAGTTTTCATCAAGCTTGAAATTACACCCCCTTGACCCCCTTTCAGGATAAATTTGTACATTTTTCGGTAGAAAAATGTCCCGACCGAAGGCCGGTTGCTCTTAAATTACAGGCTCGCTATCACTCGTCAGGAAAAAATCGACACCTTAATGGGACGACAGGTCTTAAAAGTTATATAAATGGGGTGAAATGTCTTAAAATTGCCCAACTAATGGGGCGAACGTCTTAAAATCTCAAAAAAAGCAATGGGGCTAAACATGAGGGAGAAACGGGTAAAGAAAAAAATCCCTCAAGTGGAAATCTTCCCTTAAATCGTCTAATGTTTGCCAGAAGGTCAGGTAAACCCAATTAGTCATCGCACGAAAGGGTTTGAAAAAAGAAAAAAAAAAGCTTTACGGTTTTCCTCTGACCGTCGTAACCCAAAATGTTGATATCGTAATTCTAGCGTCAATGATATTAATAAGGGGAGATTTCCACTTGAGGGATTTTTTTTTCTTTCTGGACCCGTTTCTCCCTCATGTTTAGCCCCATTGCTTTTTTTGAGATTTTAAGACATTCGCCCTAGTAGTTTTGACATTTTAAAACATTTTGCCCCATTTCTGTCAATTTTAAGACCTTTCGTGCCATTAAGGTGTCGATTTTTTCCTGGCGAGCGATAGCGAGCCTGTAATTTAAGAGCACCGGCCTCCGGCCGGGACATTTTCTACCGAAAAATGTACAAATTTATCTTGAAAGGGGATCTAGGGGTTGTAATTTTAAGCTTGATGAAAAAGTAGGGAACACACTAAATACCTCCCCTTAACTCAATTCTGGCTACTATTATTAGATGATTTTATTCAGCTTCGGAAGGACCTCTAGCAATAATAAGGCTTCAAACTATCTCAACCAACCCTTTTTTTAAATACCACCGATCCTTCCTAAGCTGCATAATGTCGTTTATTAATAGCTACTATAAAATATCACACATGTCGCTGGTACTCAAAGGGTTAATAAATAAAAGTGTCGATATTGACCTGGGTTCTAGTGGTGGTGGAGAACCCCCCAAAGAATCGGTCCAGTTTCTCCTCCGGTTCTTCCAGGGGTTCGGTTTCTCGGGGTTCGGTGGGCCGGTTCTTCAAGTCCGTCTTACCGGCGAGGACGGCCTCGAACGGGTTGCCTGCACTTCTCTCATCTCGCTCTTCTGTGGCAGCCAAGGAAGATAGGCTATACAATCTTAGTTCCAAGCATCCATCTCTATATAAAACTGATTGTATTGTATTGTATAAATAGTGTGTATATAAGGAACAGTAGATACGAGGTGCCGTTACAAAGGCTTATCCCTCAATACCTTCATCTACAATTCTACATCATAAAGGAACACATTTTATGATAGAAAAATGTATTGGCCAAAGACCGATTTTTTCTAAGCTACAGGCTTGCTATCGATCGCCCATTAAAATCAAAATCTACAGCTGGATGAGATGAAACGTATTATTATCGCTAAACTGTTGGGGTGTTTCATCCCATTAGTTTAGCTATAATAAAATACTCCAAGCTGATGGAGCGAAACAGGGGAGCTTTAAAAAAACAAACATCGGACCAAATAGGGTTAATTTATCCTTATTCGTGTGATCTAACTATGCTAATAGTAAAGCATGTACTGTATGTGTGTATAGCCTATATGTGCCTAAAGGCATCCTCCATTCATAAAATGTTTGTAACAACTGGATTTAAACATTTGTAAATTGTAAGTTTGTGGAAAGCAATTCGAGGGAAGTGAATTCCAAAGAGTAGTAGCTCTGGGGATAAATGAATTCTGATAAACAGAAGTTCTGCATTGTGGAGGAGAAAGTGTAAATTCATGGGCAATCTCAGCTGCCCTAGTTCTACGGGGAAAGATGTGGAGAGGCGGCACAATTGAAGCAAGTTCCTCAGAACAATTGCTGTGAAAATATCTGTAGAATAATGCAAGGGATGCAACGTTTCTTCGTATGGATAATGTAGGAAGGTCCTGTGTGATTGCAGGGTTATTGATTAATCTAATAGCTTTATTTTGAATTTTGTCCAACTGCCTCAATGTAACCACTCCACTTCCACCCCACAGAGGTGAACAGTAATCCATCTGAGAACGCACATGACTTTTATATATCACGGCCAACTGCTCGTCAGTGAAGAATTCTCGAACTCTGTACAGGAGTCCCAGTTTTTTAGAGGCATTCTTAGCAATGCTTCTAACATAATGTGTCCAGCTCAAGTTAGTAGTTAATGTTACACCGAGAATGTCAATACTAGGGGAAGTGGGAATATTTACATCATTAAAAAATATATGGGAGTCAGTGAGATTCTGTCGGTTAGAAAATTGAATGTACTTGGTTTTCTGTGCATTAAAGGAAACTAGATTCTTTTGTCCCCATCCATTAATTCTAGAAAGGTCCTGGTTCAGAGAAATTGCAGTGTTTATTTTTGAATTTATAAGATCGGGTTGGGTGAAAGAATTGGTAAATGTGAAGGAACTGTGGAGTGTTGAGTCATCTGCGTAGGAATGTATTGGATTATGAGTGGTAGATATGAGATCATTGATATGAATGAGGAACAGAGTTGGGGCCAAAACTGATCCCTGGGGAACACCAGCATTTATTGAGTGAAATTGAGAATAAAGGCCATCTACCATTACACGTATTTTTCTGTTATGAAGATAAGAAGAAATTAGTGGAACTAATGATGCAAGGCCGTAGTGTGACATCTTCGACAATAAGGATTGATGCCAGACTCTATCAAATGCCTTTGATATATATATATATATATATATATATATACTCAGGCACATAATGCAACCAACAACAATCTTACCTGCGATCCTGTCTGCTGGTACCACCGACTCTCCATCACCATTATCAGCCAGCACCAAGGCCGTTACCAAGGCAACACACATTACCAGGCACTTCATCTGGGGAATTACAGCTTTACATTAACACTTTCAACACCATGACGTCATATGTCGGAGAGGGTTAACACTTTCAACACCATGACGCCATTGTTGTCTTATTCTGATTACAAATATATGATTTTCTTTAGCTTATAATGTACTCTTAAGGGGAGGCTGGCCGTTTGTTTGGTCTATTAATTCATTAAATGTTATTCATATATATTTTTAGCTTCCTCCCTCGACCTCCATCAAGCTTAGAAACCCCCCCCCCCCCAGACCCCCCTTCAAGATAAATTTGTACATTTTTCGGTAGACAAATGTCCCGGCCAAAGGCCGGTTCCTCTTAAAATTGCAGGCTCGCTTTCGCTCGCCAGGAAAAAATCGACACCTAAATGGCACGAAAGGTCTTAAAGTTGATAACGAAATGGGGCGAAAGGTGTTAACATCGCCAAACTAATGGGCCGAACGCCTTATAATCTCAAAAGTAGTGGGGCTAAACATTAGGGAGAAGGGGGACCAGAAAAACGGTCTGACTCCCCTTAATGGCACGAAAGGTCTAAATATTGGCAAAAAAATCGGGGCGAAACATCTAAATATCTCAACACTAATGCGGCTAAACATGAGGGTGAAGGGGATCCAGAAGAAAAACAAAAATGAACCAGAATCTCCCCTTAAGCCTACTATAATTGACAGTGTATGTTATGTTATGAGTCTTGATGGTGTAATGGTTAAGGGGGGGTCACAAGCTTTTTTATCTTTCTCTCCTTTTCTCTCTTTCCCTGGCTTGTATCCATTTGGACCCATTCAGCCAACTGTTTTAAGACGTTTATCCCCATCCAGGTGTCAATTTCTTCCTGGCGAGCGATAGCGAGCCAGCATTGTATGGAGAAATCCGGCTCCGCCGGAGAAATTTTTCTATCGAAAAATATGCAAATTTAGCTTGCTGTCAAAACAAAAACATATACAGTATATGATGGCTTGCTACTGCTCGCCAGGAAAATATTGACACCTGGATGGGGGTAAACATCTTAAAATAGTAGGCTGAATGGGGCCGAATAGATACAAGCCAGAGAAAGAGAGAAAAGGAGAACAAAAAGCCTGTGACCCCCTTTAAGAGTGTTTAAGATCTGTATGAGGGTGCAAAGGTGGCAGTTCGTGTGGAGAATGAGCAGAGCGAGTTCTTTGATCTGAATGTTGGGTGGAAACAGGTGTGTGTGATGTCCCCGTGGTTGTTTACTGTATATATGGATGGAGTCATGAAAGAAATACATGGAAGAGCAGTGGATGTTGGTGTATCGCTGATAAGGGAGGGAAATGAGTGGAAGCTGCCTGTACTGCTGTTTGCTAATGATACAGTTCTGATGAGCGATAATGAATGGGAGTTGCAGGGTCTGGTAAATATGTTTGGAACAGTGTGCGAAAAATGGAATTTGAAGGTAAATACGGAGAAGAGCAAGGTTATGGTCTTCGAAAGGGGTGAAGCCACAGAGTGTGAGGTGAGGTTGAACAGTCAGGCTATAGAGAATGTCAGCTCATTTAAGTATCTGGGCAGTGTGCTGAGTAAAGATGGGAGTATGAATGAAAAAGTGCGGGAGAGGGTGTAACAGGGGAAGAGGGTTGTAGGATTGCTGAAAGCAGTAACAAGAAATAGGGTGGTCAGTAGGGAAGTAAAGATGTCCTTGCATGACAGTGTGGTAATCCCGACACTGACTTACGGAAGCGAAGCATGGACGTTGTTGGAGAAACTCAGACCAAGAGAGAGAGGGGTGGAAATGAGTTACTTGAGAAGTGCGTGCGGAGTTACATGGAGGGATAGACAGACGAATGAGGAGGTGTGGTGTGGAGGTAGATGTGCTGGAAAGTGTGAAAAGGAACACCTTGAGATGGTTCGGTCATATGGAACATAAGGGAAGTGAGAGAATGACTAAGAGGGTGTACGAGAGCGAGGTGGAAGGACAGAGAGGGAGAGGTAAACCGAAGGAGAGGTGGAAGGATGGAGTGAAGAAGTATATGGATGAAGGCAGTGCTGGTTGGGAGGAGGGGCGTCGACTGACTGGGGACAGAGGTCCATGGGGGTGTTTCGTTCGTGGCCACCCCTTCGGGGATCACGGCGTCAGACAATAGATTGATATATAGATAGAAGATCTGTATGTAGCAACCCTGGTTCGAATCCCGGGGAGATCAAATGCTTTCATTAATTTCATTGGGTGGTGTATGGTTTTGGAGTGAAATTAATATACTAAATTACCTTAGTGTGCGCTTGCTTGGACTGTGCCTGCCTACCCCGCTGGTTCCTTATATATAAACCCAAGCAACCTTAATGAATCTATAAATAGCCCCGTCCAGAGACTCCTAAGCTTCCTGTACACACCAGTCACGATCGTAGATTTCATGTCATCCTACCAGTGATTATAACATCACCCACCAAACCTCAGACCTGCTCACGCCCATCCTGTAATGAACCGCCGCCCATCGAATCACAGACTAACTCCCGCCCATCTAGTAATGAACCGCCGCCCATCGATCTCAGACTAACTCCCGCCCATCAAACCTCAGACCTCCTCACGCCCATCCTGTAATGAACCGCCGCCCATCGAATCTCAGACTAACTCCCTCCCATCTAGTAATGAACCGCCGCCCATCGAATCTCAGACTAACTCCCGCCCATCGAACCTCAGACCTGCTCACGCCCATCCTGTAATGAACCGCCGCCCATCGAATCTCAGACTAACTCCCTCCCATCTAGTAATGAACCGCCGCCCATCGAATCTCAGACTAACTCACGCCCATCGAACCTCAGACCTGCTCACGCCCATCCTGTAATGAACCGCCGCCCATCGAATCTCAGACTAACTCCCACCCATCTAGTAATGAACTGCCGCCCATCGAATCTCAGACTAACTCACCCATCGAACCTCAGACCTGCTCACGCCCATCCTGTAATGAACCGCCGCCCATCGAATCTCAGACTAACTCCCGCCCATCTAGTAATGAACCGCCGCCCATCGAATCTCAGACTAACTCCCGCCCATCAAACCTCAGACCTCCTCACGCCCATCCTGTAATGAACCGCCGCCCATCAAATCTCAGACTAACTCCCGCCCATCTAGTAATGAACCGCCGCCCATCGAATCTCAGACTAACTCCCGCCCATCGAACCTCAGACCTGCTCACGCCCATCCTGTAATGAACCGCCGCCATCGAATCTCAGACTAACTCCCGCCCATCTAGTAATGAACCGCAGCCCATCGAATCTCAGACTAACTCCCGCCCATCGAACCTCAGACCTGCTCACGCCCATCTAGTAATGAACCGCCGCCCATCGAATCTCAGACTAACTCCCGCCCATCGAACCTCAGACCTGCTCACGCCCATCCTGTAATGAACCGCCGCCCATCGAATCTCAGACTAACTCCCGCCCATCGAACCTCAGACCTGCTCACGCCCATCCTGTAATGAACCGCCGCCCATCGAATCTCAGACTAACTCCCGCCCATCTAGTAATGAACCGCCGCCCATCGAATCTCAGACTAACTCCCTCCCATCTAGTAATGAACCGCAGCCCATCGAATCTCAGACTAACTCACGCCCATCGAACCTCAGACCTGCTCACGCCCATCCTGTAATGAACCGCCGCCCATCGAATCTCAGACTAACTCCCACCCATCTAGTAATGAACCGCCGCCCATCGAATCTCAGACTAACTCACGCCCATCGAACCTCAGACCTGCTCACGCCCATCCTGTAATGAACCGCCGCCCATCGAATCTCAGACTAACTCCCGCCCATCTAGTAATGAACCGCCGCCCATCGAATCTCAGACTAACTCCCGCCCATCAAACCTCAGACCTCCTCACGCCCATCCTGTAATGAACCGCCGCCCATCAAATCTCAGACTAACTCCCGCCCATCTAGTAATGAACCGCCGCCCATCGAATCTCAGACTAACTCCCGCCCATCGAACCTCAGACCTGCTCACGCCCATCCTGTAATGAACCGCCGCCATCGAATCTCAGACTAACTCCCGCCCATCTAGTAATGAACCGCAGCCCATCGAATCTCAGACTAACTCCCGCCCATCGAACCTCAGACCTGCTCACGCCCATCTAGTAATGAACCGCCGCCCATCGAATCTCAGACTAACTCCCGCCCATCGAACCTCAGACCTGCTCACGCCCATCCTGTAATGAACCGCCGCCCATCGAATCTCAGACTAACTCCCGCCCATCGAACCTCAGACCTGCTCACGCCCATCCTGTAATGAACCGCCGCCCATCGAATCTCAGACTAACTCCCGCCCATCTAGTAATGAACCGCCGCCCATCGAATCTCAGACTAACTCCCGCGCATAGAACCTCAGACCTGCTCACGCCCATCCTGTAATGAACCGCCGCCCATCGAATCTCAGACTAACTCCCGCCCATCGAACCTCAGACCTCCTCACGCCCATCCTGTAATGAACCGCCGCCCATCAAATCTCAGACTAACTCCCGCCCATCTAGTAATGAACCGCCGCCCATCGAATCTCAGACTAACTCCCGCCCATCGAACCTCAGACCTGCTCACGCCCATCCTGTAATGAACCGCCGCCATCGAATCTCAGACTAACTCCCGCCCATCTAGTAATGAACCGCAGCCCATCGAATCTCAGACTAACTCCCGCCCATCGAACCTCAGACCTGCTCACGCCCATCTAGTAATGAACCGCCGCCCATCGAATCTCAGACTAACTCCCGCCCATCGAACCTCAGACCTGCTCACGCCCATCCTGTAATGAACCGCCGCCCATCGAATCTCAGACTAACTCCCGCCCATCGAACCTCAGACCTGCTCACGCCCATCCTGTAATGAACCGCCGCCCATCGAATCTCAGACTAACTCCCGCCCATCTAGTAATGAACCGCCGCCCATCGAATCTCAGACTAACTCCCTCCCATCTAGTAATGAACCGCCGCCCATCGAATCTCAGACTAACTCACGCCCATCGAACCTCAGACCTGCTCACGCCCATCCTGTAATGAACCGCCGCCCATCGAATCTCAGACTAACTCCCACCCATCTAGTAATGAACCGCCGCCCATCGAATCTCAGACTAACTCACGCCCATCGAACCTCAGACCTGCTCACGCCCATCCTGTAATGAACCGCCGCCCATCGAATCTCAGACTAACTCCCGCCCATCTAGTAATGAACCGCCGCCCATCGAATCTCAGACTAACTCCCGCCCATCAAACCTCAGACCTCCTCACGCCCATCCTGTAATGAACCGCCGCCCATCAAATCTCAGACTAACTCCCGCCCATCTAGTAATGAACCGCCGCCCATCGAATCTCAGACTAACTCCCGCCCATCGAACCTCAGACCTGCTCACGCCCATCCTGTAATGAACCGCCGCCATCGAATCTCAGACTAACTCCCGCCCATCTAGTAATGAACCGCAGCCCATCGAATCTCAGACTAACTCCCGCCCATCGAACCTCAGACCTGCTCACGCCCATCTAGTAATGAACCGCCGCCCATCGAATCTCAGACTAACTCCCGCCCATCGAACCTCAGACCTGCTCACGCCCATCCTGTAATGAACCGCCGCCCATCGAATCTCAGACTAACTCCCGCCCATCGAACCTCAGACCTGCTCACGCCCATCCTGTAATGAACCGCCGCCCATCGAATCTCAGACTAACTCCCGCCCATCTAGTAATGAACCGCCGCCCATCGAATCTCAGACTAACTCCCGCGCATAGAACCTCAGACCTGCTCACGCCCATCCTGTAATGAACCGCCGCCCATCGAATCTCAGACCAACTCCCGCCCATCTAGTAATGAACCGCCGCCCATCGAATCTCAGACTAACTCCCGCCCATCGAACCTCAGACCTCCTCACGCCCATCCTGTAATGAACCGCCGCCCATCGAATCTCAGACTAACTCCCGCCCATCTAGTAATGAACCGCCGCCCATCGAATCTCAGACTGACTCACGCCCATCTAGTAATGAACCGCCGCCCATCGAATCTCAGACTGACTCCCGCCCAAGGACAGAAGGATTAAATCACTATCAATAGACTCAAGTGTACTGAAATGTTAAAGGGGGGGATGTGGTTGGTTTTTCTGCCCCCCCCCCCCCTCCCCCTTCTCCCTCATGTTTAGCCCCATTAGTTTTCAAAGTTTAAGACTTTCGGCCCATTTGTTTGGTGATTTTAAGACCCTTCACCCAATTTCTTTGTCAATATTTAAAATTTAGCCCTTTAATCATGCCATCTACTGTAGGTGTTGATTTTTTCCTGGTGAGCGATAGCGAGCCTGAAATTTGGTGATTTTAAGACCTCTCACCCAATTGCTTTGTCAATATTTAGAATTTAGACCTTTAATCATGCCATCTAGGTGTCGATTTTGTCCTGGTGAGCGATAGCGAGCCTGAAATTTAGGAGGAACCAGCCTTCAGCCCTTTTTATACCGAAAAATGTACACATTTATCTAAAAAAAAAATGTTTTAAGCTTGATGTAGGTCTTGGGGGGAATAATACAAATAATAAATATACAACATACAATTAAATATTAACCCCTTCTGTTCCGGCGACGTCATTTTTACATTTAGACGATTTTATAAAGCTTGCGAAGGATATATGGTCGCTAAAAAGATGAATTGAGACAGTCTGAAGCCTTTTATTGAGTAGACATCCTTCCTAAGCTGAACAAAATCGTGTAATAGTTGCCAGAATATAATGAAAGTACATCACCGGTACAGAAGGGGTTAATAAATAATAATAATAATATAATAATAATGAACACCAACTCAGCAAGGCTTATTATGTGTTCAAATTCACACTCTAATCAGTTTAAGGGCAGATCTCCACTTGAGGGATTTTTTTTCTTGACCCCTTTCACCCTCATGTTTAGCCCCATTGCTTTTGATATTATAAAACGTTTGCCCCATTAGTTTAGCGATTTTAAGAACTTTCACCCCATATTAAGACCTTTCGTGCCATTCAGGTGTCGATTTTATCCTGGCGAGCGATAGCGAGCCTGTTATTTAAGAGGAACCGGCCTTTGGCCAGGACATTTTTCTACCGAAAAATGTACAAATTTATCTTGAAAGGGACTCAAGGGGGTGTAATTTCAAGCTTGATGGAAGTTTAGGAAACACACTAAAAACCTGCCCTTAAGGATTATGATGCATTTTGACTGTTTATTCTGGCTACCATTAGACGATTGTATGCAGTTTAGGAAGGATCTGTGGGCATCATTAGCTTAGAGACTATCTCAAATCAGCCCTCTGACTTCCATATACCCCTGCTAATCTGAACAAAATCGTCTAATAATAGCCACAAAACAGAACAGTAATGTTTAAGGGGGATGGCTCACTTTTTGGGCAATTTTCGCATGTATTCATTATTTTTCTAGTTTCCTCCCTAGACCTCCATCAAATTAAAAAAAAAAAAACATCTATTACATGCCCATTCTAGATTATTTTGTACATTTTTCGGTGGAAAAATGTCCCGGCCGAAGGCCGCTTCTTCCAACATTACAGGCTCACCATCGTTCGCCAGGGAAGAAATCGACACCTAAATAGCACGAAAGGTCTAAATATTGACGAAGAAATGGGGCGAAAGGTCTTAAAATCGACTAACTAATAGGGCAAACATCCTAACATCTGCAAACTAATGTGGCTAAACATGAGGGAGAAAGTGGTCCAGAAAACCGGCGCATCCCCCCTTAATCGGATCTTGAAAGGGTTAAATTGTGCATAATTTTGTTACAATCATGTCTTCTTTTTATGCAGATACAATATTTACAGTGTATTTTCTGTACCTTGTTGATTTCGGTTCTATGGGAGGAAAGTAGACTTGTAAAGGAGGAACAATGTCCGCCTTAACGAGGAAAAAACAACTTTATTCCTTACCGTTCAGTCGTGTAGGGGTGAAAATCGTGTATATTATAATGATAATGTATGGGGGTATGGGCTATTATCCTCACTGAGGGGCCGGAAGGTAGGGAGAGGGTAGACTATATAAAGGACGGGGATGGAGGGTTTCAGTAGGCACTTCTCTACCTCTCTCTCTCTCTAGCAAACGTAAGTATGGGGGGGATGAGTTACTCTATGTGTATGGGTGGATGGATAGTTATTCTGACTCACCCTTCTCTCTCATGTTTAGCACCATTAGTTTTGATATCTTAAGACGTTCGGCCCATTAGTTTGGCGATGTTAAGACCTTTGAACCCATTTCTTTGTCAATATTAAAACCTTTCGTACAATGTGGGTGTCGATTTTTGTTCCTGGCTAGCGATAGCGAGCCTGTAATATAAGGGTAACCGGCCTCCGCCCGGCAAATTTTTTCCATCGAATAATGTACAAATTTATCTTGAAGGGGGGCATTGAGGTGTCATTTTTTATTCAAGCTTGATGGAGGTCTAGGGAGGAGACAAACAAATATTAGTAGTAGTATTTCATTATTACTATAAAAATAATTATAAAAATAAATAAATTAATTGATTAATTTACAAATATTTACCAAACCTCCCCTTAAATATATCGAGCTCATATGTCTACTATTTGGGAAGGGTCAACCAAGGAATTAATGTGGAAATTGACAGCCCATTCGCTGTAGCCCTTTTTGAGTTAGGGGCTAGGATTCACGATTTCTGGCCCACTTACTTGGAACAGGGTATAGATATATGTCAACTCAAAGAAGGCAAAATTAAAGTGATAACAGTATAATGATATTTTTAAGGGAGCCCATCTCGCTTTTTTCTCTTTTTCTCCCTCTCTCTTTGGCTTGTATCCATTCGGCCCCATTCAGCCTACTATTTTAAGACGTGTCAATATTTTCCTGGCGAGCGGTAGCGAGCCAGCATATATATATTTTTGTTTTGACAGCAAGCTAAATATGTAAATTTTTCGATAGAAAAATATCTCCGGCGAAGCCGGATTCCTCCATACACTGCCGGCTCGCTATCGCTCGCCAGGAAGAAATCGACACTTGGATGGGGATAAACGTCTTAAAACAGTTGGCTGAATGGGGCCGAATGGATACAAGCCAGGGAAAGAGAGAAAAGGAGAGAAAGTTAAAACAAAAATGTGACCCACCCTTTTCACTAACATAGATCCTTCCTAAACCGCAAAATATCATATTTTAAGACGTTCGGCCTATTATTTTGGTGATTTTAAGACTTTTCGCCTCTTTTCTTTGTCATTCGTGTCATTAAGGTGTCGATGTTTTCCTGGCGAGCGATAGCGATCCTGAAATTTAGGAGAAACCAGCCTTCGGTCGGGACATTGTTCTACCGAAAAATGTACAAATATATCTTGAAGGGGGAACATGGGGTTGTTTTAAAAGTTTGATAAAGGTCTAGGGAGGAAACTAAAAAAATATAGATATTCTAGGCACAGTTTGCTCCTTAAGAAATAATGTTACTGCGTCCGAAAAGGCTGTAGAAGGCCCATAACTATAAAGGCTGTAGAAGGCCCATAACTATAAAGGCTGTAGAAGGCCCATAACTATAAAGGCTGTAGAAGGCCCATAACTATAAAGGCTGTAGAAGGCCCATAACTATAAAGGCTGTAGAAGGCCCATAACTATAAAGGCTGTAGAAGGCCCATAACTATAAAGGCTGTAGAAGGCCCATAACTATAAAGGCTGTAGAAGGCCCATAACTATAAAGGCTGTAGAAGGCCCATAACTATAAAAATAATCAATAAATTAAAAAAATCAACCTAAAAACGAAGCTTCCCCCTTTAACCTACAGATGAAAGGATTCAGCATTGGACCCCTATCTCTGCTCTCGGCCGTGTTGCTGTTGCTGTCAGTGGCCGGGGAGACAGCAAAGGAGGGCCCTAAGGTCGTCGATGGGTCCCCTCCCTTGGCCGCTACGGAAGGTGATGTGAGCCCCCCCGTAGCCGAGTCGGAAGATGGAGCCTCGAAGATCAACACCAACGAGTCGGAAGATGGAGCCCCGAAGAACGAGAACAACGAGAAGTTTTTGTTCGGGTCTTACTCCACCACGACTTACACTGTGGTGACCGCCTCCACATCCACCGTTTTCTATACCTGTCTGTCCGGCACCAAAACCGACCTGTGTAATGGCCGCAGGAAGAGGAAGGCCTACACCAGGATGTTGGATATGCAGACTCAAGACACCAGGTAAGACATCTATCTATCTATCTATCTATCTATCTATCTATATATCTATTTACTCAGGCCCAATCCCCACTTTTCCTATTTTTTTGTTTTGAGTTGCCCCCCCCCCCCAAAAAAAAAGTAAGAGAGAGTTATTGTAAATTATACATTCTTTGGGTTAATAATCAATAGTGTGGAATTAGTTAAGGGAAGATGGGCCGCTTTTCTGGTCTAACATAACTGTCTTGATAGCGTAATGCATAAGTGCGCGGAATTTCGATGTGAGTATCCTAGGTTATAGTCCTTGGAGTGCCACATGTATTTGTTGATTTCATTAATTGAGCTTAGAGGTGAAGTTGGTTGGTGGCAAAAACATAACAAATCATAATCTCTTCCAAGGATGTACTTTCCACCCTCTCTGGGCTTAATACTAAGAAGGCGTACGGTCCGGACGGTGTTCCTCCTATTGTACTTAAAAACTGTTTTTCCGTGCTGACTCCCTGCCTAGGCAAACTCTTCCGTCTCTGTCTATCCTCTAACATCTTTCCTTCTTGCTGGAAGTTTGCTCTCTTTCAACCTGTTTCAAAGAAGGGTGACCGCTCTCAACCCTCCAACTATCGTCCAATTGCTCTCATTTCTTGCATCTCTAAAGTTTTTGAAACTATACTTGCCTCAAAAAATGTTAAGCATTTATCTTCCCACATAACCTACTCTCAGACCCCCAGTATGACTTCCTTAAGGGCCGCTCTACTGGTGATCTTCTCTTATCTTACTAATTCTGGGTCATCCTCCATTCGGGCCTTCGGTGAAACTTTTTCTGTTGCGCTAGACATATCGAAGGCCTTCGATAGAGTCTAGCACATATCCCTAATTATCCCTTATTTCCAAACTACCCTCCTACGGTTTCTATCCCTCCATCTGTGCCTTTGTCTCTAACTTCCTTTTCGGCCGTTCCATAGCTGCGGTTATGGACGGCCACCGTTTATTACCTCAACTTATTTACTCCGGTGTTCCTCAGGGTTCTGTCCTATCTCCAATTCTCTTCCTATTATTCGTCAACAACATTCTCAGCTGCACCTCCAGCCCCATCCACTCATATGCTGACGACTCTACATTACACTATTCCACTAGACTTCAACAAAATCATTCACAGCAGGAACTCCAAAACTCATGTAAGGAGGCCTTAAATCACCTATCGTCTGATCTCTCTACTATCTCTAACTGGGGCATAGAAAACCTTGTTACTTTTAATGCATTAAACTCAATATCTCCATCTGTCTACTCGTCGCCCACTTCCAGAAAATTATGACTACTCTTCAACAACATACAAATTACCCTTCATCTACTCTTAATATTTTTGGTGTCTCTTTTTCTTCTTATCTCTCTTGGAAAGATCATATTACCACTCTAGCTAAAACAGCTTCCCAGAAGCTAGGTGTGCTCAACCGCCTCCAGGGGTTCTTTACCCCTGCGCAGCTTCTTGCTCTGTACGTCCATGTATTGAGTATTGTTCACACGTTTGGGTAGGATCCTCTCACACAGCACTTCCAGACAAAGTAGAAATGAAAGCCTTTTGTCTCATTAATTCACGTCCACTCATCAATTCTCTGCAGTCTCTCTCTCTCCGCCGCAATGTTGCATCTCTCTCACTATTCTACCGCTATTACAATAATCAGTGTTCCTCAGAGCTCTCTCAGTGTATACCTCCCCCTCTTCGTAGAGCACGTAGCACCCGTCTTGCAACACAATCCCACCCCTACTCTGTGCAGCTCTCCAACCCAAGAGTGAAACAGTATTCTGTTTGTCTTCTATTTAACAGCTGAGCTCTGGAACTCTCCCAGAATCAGTCTTTCCCTCTTCCTATGACTTAAATTGCTTCAAACTCCTTGTGTCCAGGCATTTTGGCTCGAACGTCCCTTGAATTTGGCCCTTTCACTCTTTCAACTCTGGGGGAGGCACTCGCTACAGGTAGTTTTGCCTTTTATCTCCCTCACTCACATAGAGAAAACAAAACATATATATATATATATATATATATATATATATATATATATAGAGAGAGAGAGAGAGAGAGAGATTTCAACCGAGTTAGGCGACTAAAATAATTACCTATTTCATTATTTTATGTTTCCATTTTTCCTCATTCTGGATCCATCAATGACTCATATATATTTGTCAATGTTCCCCCAAGCCTGGACGGTACCCTGAGCGACGACTACAACACCGGTATGGAGAAAAGCCCCGTAGAAGGCGCAGAGGAAGGCAAGGACAAGTTTGCCTTCACGGTATGGACCACCAGCAAGACTACCACCTCCGTCACCGTCTACTACACCAACACCTCCTCCACGGTAAAGGTGTCGTACGTCTGTCTTGCCGGTGGGATCTCTCTGCCCGCCTTCAAATGCGGCTAGACTCCAGCAAAAGGGCGCGGCAACAGATGGGGCTTCAAGAGGGTGTTGATCTTACTTCTTCCCTGTGGTTACTTTTTTATTTCTATTCTATATTTATCTTACAATATTTTCTGCTGTTTTATTTTATTTACTCTCTTTTACCTTGCGGTACAAGCCTCAACACTTTGGGGAGCAGTAGCATCAACACTCTCAGACGTGAAATAATGCTCAGGAAAGGAAATTTTCTTTCAGCGTTTTTGCTCCACCATACTTTGCCTACATTCTGAGGAAGTTTCCCAATTTTTATTATACTGTGTAATATATATTGTACATGTGAGAATGAGTCCAAAATAAATATTTATTGTGTTCCAATACTGTCTCTTACTTGCATGCCGAATGTGTTGGCATAGCATCCTATGTGCCATATTCAGATACATACATGAGGGGTGTTTCCTAATTTGAGGAATACCGTTTTTTTTTTTTTTTTTTTTTTAATGGAGGAGACAAAAGGCAGGCTGGCTCTAAAGAGTGTCCCCCCAAAGCCAACAGAGTGACAGAGAGCCAAATTCAAGGGACGTTAGGGTCAAAATGCCTGGACACACGAATTTTGAAGCAGTCTAATATATAGGATGAAGGAAAGATTGATTGATGGAGAGAGTTCCAGAGTTCACTTGTTGAGTAGAAGAAACACTGAGAAAATTTGCCAATTCTTGGGTTGGAGAGCTGGACAGCATAGAAGAGGGACTGTGTTGAAAGGCGGGTGCTTTACACTCGCCACAAGGGAGGTTGTGTGCACTGAGAGAGCTCTGAAGAATGCAGATTGTTGTAATAGCAATAGAAGTGAGAAAGATACAACATTGCAGTGTGTAGAAAGGGTTTGTAGGGAACTAGTAAGAGGAAGTGAGTTGATAACGCGAAAAGCTTTTGACTCTACTCTTTTGAGAAGTGCAGTATGGGTGGAACCCCCAAATATGCGAACAATACAGAGCAAGAAGCTGTGCGGAGGTGGAGAACCCACAGTGACGATTGAGCACACCTAACTTCTGTGAAGCTGTCTTAGTAAGAGTGGTAATACGATCTTTCCGTGGAAGGTCGGATGAAAAAGATACATCAAGAACATTGAGAGATGATGAAAACAATTATTTGAGTATTACTGAAGAAAAATTGATAGTTTTGTGGAAGATTGCGACGGGTAGTTAAATGGTGAAATTGGGTCTTGAAGGTATTGAAAGTAACAAGATTGTCTCTGCCCCAATCAGAAATAATTGATAGATCAGAAGATAGGCGTTCTATAGCCTCGTTATGTGACATTTGGAGTGACTGCATGCTGGGTTGATATGAAAAATTAGTTGAATAGTGTAGGGTAGAGTCATTAGCATATGAGTGAATAAGACTAGAAGTACAGTTGACGAGATCATTAATTAATTTTAGAAAGAGAACTGGAGACAGGACAGAACCCTGAGGAACATCAGAGTTGATAGGTTGAAGAAGTGAGCGATGGCCATCTACAACTGCAGCTATAGAACGGTCAGAAAGGAAATTAGGGACAAAGGCACAGTTAGAGCGATAGAAACTGAAGGAGGGTAGTTTGGAAATTAGACATTTCTGCCGGACTCTATCGAAGGCTTTCGATATGTCTAGTGCAATAGAAACAGTCTCACCGAAGTCCCGAAGAGAGGATGACCAAGAAGATAAGCAAGCAGATCACCAGTGCAGTGGCCCTCAACGAAACCATACTGGCGATCTGAAAGTAATTTATGGGAGGATAAATGCTTAAGATATTTTGAATTAAGAATAGTTTAAAAAAACTTTAGAGATGCAAGAAATGAGAGAAATTGGATAATAGTTGGAGGGCTGAGAGCGGTCACCCATCTTTGGGACAGGTTGAATGAGAGCAAACTTCCAGCAAGAAAGGAAGATGTTAGAGGAGAGACAGAGGAGGAAGAGTTTGCCTAGGTAGGGAGTCAGCATGGAAGCACAGTTTTTTAGTACAACAGGAGGAACACCATCCGGACCATACCCTTAGTATTAAGCCCAGAGAGGGTAGAAAGTACAATTATATAGAAGAGATTAGGATATTAGGCATGAGTAAGTGAGAGGGGGGTGGAGAGGGAGGAATAGCACCGGAATCATCCGGTGGAGTTTTTAGCGAAAGTTTGGGCGAAGAGTTCAGTTTTGTCAGAGGAAGAAGTTATGGTAGTGCCGTTAGAGCGGAAAAGGGGATGGAAAGACGAGGAAGAAAAATTGTTGGAGAGGTTTTTGGCTAGATGCCAGAGAGCTTGGGAAGAGCTAGAGTTGGATAGTTCAGTGCATTTATTATTGATGAGAGAATGTTTGGCGAGTCGAAGAACAGATTTGGCTTGATTCCGGGCAGAAACATAGGAAGAATGACATTCTTGAGTTTGAAGGTGTCGGTACCATTTGAATGCTTCCTCCTCACTGCAGACAGCAGTAGAACAAGCGTGAGTAAACCAAGATTATTTTGCATTAGCCTGAGAGAAAGAAAATGGGATTTATGCCTCCATGCCCAAGAGGATTACCTCAGTAATGCGTGCAGCACTCTCCGAGGTTCCCCGGCCACAGAAGCAAAAATAATTCCATGGGAAATCAAAGTAGTACTAACGGAGAGCCTCCCAGTTGGCAACGCCAAAGTGCCACAAGAGCTGTCGGCTGGGAGGATCGGGTGGCCATACTGGAGAGATAGGACAGGTGACAGAGATAATTTTATGGTCGGAGGAGCCCAAAGGACAGAAAAGATCAACATTATAAGAGGAAGGGTTAAAAGTTAGAAACAAGTCAAGAATGTTGGGCCGATCTCCGAGGCGATCCGGGATACGGGTGGGTTGCTGAACTAACTGCTCTAGGTTATTTAGGACAGAAAATATGTAGGCTTGTTCACCAAGTTGGTCAGTGGAATGAGAGGAGAACCACTGGTGGTGGTGAATGTTGAAATCTCCTAAGATGGAGATTTCTGAGAAAGGAGAAATGGACAGGATGTGTTCCACTTCAGAGTTTAGATAGTCAAAGAATTTGGGAAAGTCAGTAGAGTTAGGGGAAAGATTGACAGCACAGAAATATTTAGTATGAGGGCGACAGGATAGTTTGAGCCATAAAGTTGAGAATTCAGAGGAGTCGAAGTTGGTAACACAAAGCAAGTGAGTTTGTTGTGTACGTATGCACAACATCCGCCTTTGGATTTGAAACTAGGATAGAACAAGTAGGAGGATACAGAGAAGAGGCTGCTGGAAATTGTTTCAGACACCTGAGTTTCAGTGAGGAAAAGAAGATCAGTTTGTAGGAAGAGAGATGGTGTTCGACAAATGGAAAATTAGAGGAAAGGCCACAAATATTGCAGAAGTTGATAGTAAGAGTAACAGGCCGTGGTCCAGAGAATGTTGAGGGGTTGTTTGGGGAAGGTCGGGTGAGTGTGGGGGCATTTATGGTCCCCCCGCCCCACAGGAACTCCGAGGCTGGGCTATTTTCGCTATTCATAATATATATATATTTTTTTGGGTGGCAGACAAAAGTGTGGTGTGCTTGTTAAGTGTAGTGAAGTAGATAGGAGGAAGAGGTGTTTGTGAGAGCTATCTGGATCACTCTGTGTAGGTGAGGCAGAAACAAAAACAGTAAGGGAAGCCAGGAAAATGAAACAGGAGTTCCAGCAACTTACCAACTGCTTATAGGCCTCCCCTGGGTATTGCCCTGCTCGATTGGTACCTACAATATCCCCACTTCATAATTACTTCACAATTACTTAATAAAAGTGTAAATTATAGTAATAAACCCAACTAAAATAAGGCTAGAAGTGTAAATCATCAATATACCCAGTGATTTATTACAATATACCGATTTCATACCCTTGTTCTACCCTTGCATTCATACAGTGCACTCCCTTACCCCTTTCAGTATGAGTGAAGTTATATTTATTACTACCTGAGGTACCCGGCGCTGCCCGGGGGAAAATCGAAGTATGGGCTGTCTTCCCACCCGGGGGGTGAGGGGACAACACAAAATTCGCTTAAAGCTTAAAACCTGTTTTGGCACCCCCTTCGTATGCATGCCAAGTATGGGCTCTCCATCTTGCAAACTGAGGAAGTGGCTCATGTACAAACAGACAGACAGACAGATTCACAGAAAGTACCTTTTATAATTATAGTACTGTAGATTATCTGGCTATCATTAGAGGCTTTTATTCGGTTTAGGAAGGATGTATGGTAGTCAACGAATTAAGGGAGATATAGTACACCTCTGATTACTAGACGTCCTTCCTAAGCTGCATAAAATAGTCTAACAATAACCAGAATATTAGGAAGTGGTTCAACATATCCGTAACATTAAGGGGGCCCACCTCGTTTTTATTTATTCTCTCTCTCTGGGTTGTATTCATTCGGCCCCAATCAGCCTACTGTTTTAAGACATTTATCCCCATCCAGGTGTCGATTTTTTCCTGGCGAGTGGTAGCGAACCATCATATTTTATATAATGTTTTTGTCAGCAGGCTAAATGTGTACATTTTTCGATAGAAAAATGTCTCCAGCGAAGCCGGATTTCTCCATACAATGCTGGCTCGCGAATAAATCGACACCTGGTAAAACAGTAGGCTGAATGGGGCCGAATGGATACAAGCCAGAGAAAGAGAGAAAAGGAGAGAAACAAATGCAGGTGACCCCCCTTAACCCAAACTGTACCAGGGACGTCATTTTCATCATATTCTGGCAACTATTAGACGATTTTACTCAGCTTAGGAAGGACCTCTAGCCATAATAAGGCTCCAAACTATCCCAACTAAACCCTTTTAACGGCCACATAGCCTTCCTAAGCTGCATAATAATCGTCTAAATATAGCTAGACTATAATATAATAACACACACGTCGCTGGTACTCAAAGGGTTAACACCGTGAATGATGATGCCGTGTCAACCCCCTCCTTCAGTAGTAGTGGTGGTGGTGGAGGGCGTGACTGACTGCATTATTACACCTCTGCCTTATATAGTTCATTACGGGAATAAGGTTATGTTGATGGTTAAGGTGTGTTTGGGGCCTGTTAAGGGGGGTCACCGGCTTTTTGTTTTTACCTTTCTCTCCTTTTCTCTCTTTCCCTGGCTTGTATCCATTCGGCCCCATTCAGCCTACTGTTTTAAGACGTTTATCTCCATCCAGGAGTCGATTTCTTCCTGGCGAGCGAAAGCGAGCCAGCATTGCATGGAGAAATCCGGCTTCGCCGGAGAAATTTTTCTGTCGAAAAATGTATAAATTTAGCTTGCTGTTAAAACAAAAATATATATATGCTGGGGAAAATATTGACACCTGGATTGGGGTAAACGTCTTAAAACAGTAGGCTGAATGGGGCCGAATGGATAGAAGTCAAAGAGTGAGAGAGAGAAAGATAATATAAAGCGAGGTGGGCTCCCTTAACCCCTTCTGGCTACCATTAGACGATTTTGCTCAGCTTATAATCCGCCTCGAGGGTTCAAAGAGTTACGTGCAATCTCAATATATACCATCTGAATAACACTGGCTCTTCTTAAGGGAGCCCTCCTCGCTGTTTTTTCTCTTTCTCTCCCTCTCTCTTTGGCTTGTATCCATTCGGCCCCATTCAGCCTACTGCTTTAAGACGTTTACCCCCATCCAGGCGAGCCATCCTGGCGAGCGGTAGCGAGCCAGCATATATATATATTTTGACAGCAAGCTAAATTTGCACATTTTTCGATAGAAAAATGTCTCCGGCGAAGCCAGATTTCTCCATACAATGCTGGCTCGCTATCGCTCGCCAGGAAGAAATTGACACCTGGATGGGGATAAAGGTCTTAAAACAGTTGGCTAAATGGGGCCGAATGGATACAACCCAGGGAAAGAGAGAAAAGGAGAGAAAGATAAAAACAAAAACGGTGACCCCCCCTTAAGGGGAGGTCTCCACGTGAGGGATTGTTTTCTGGACCCCTTTCTCCCTCATGTTTAGCCCCATTGCTTTTGATATTATAAAACGTTTGCCCCATTAGTTTAGCGATTTTAAGAACTTTCACCCCATATTAAGACCTTTCGTGAAATTCAGGTGTCTATTTTATCCTGGCGAGCGATAGCGAGCCTGTAATTTAAGAGGAACCGGCCTTTGGCCAGGAAATTCTTCTACCGAAAAATGTACAAATTTATCTTGAAAGGGACTCGAGGGGGTGTAATTTTAAGGTTGATGGATGTCTAGGGAACAAACTAAATACCTCCCCTTAAGCTGCATAAAATCGTCTAATTTCAGCCAGAATTAAAGGTAAATCGGCGTCATCGTGCTGAAGGGGTTAACATTACGGCATAATGTTGGCAATATTGCTACCCATCCTGTAAAGTAACGGAGTACTTTATTAATAACACACATAACAAAGCCACTCCAACAGCTTCCTCTCTCTCTCCAACACCCCCTTCTCCCCTCGCTATATATATACTCTTCAGAAAATAGGAAAAGTAGAAAGTAGATACGAGGTGCCGTTGTAAAGGCTTATCCCTCAATAATATCCCTCAATGTAGTATCTAATAATAATAATAATAATAATAATAATAATAATAATGATAATAATATCTTCACCTGACCTGACCTAAACAGTGTATAAGTTCTCGGTGTCGCAAATGCAGATCCCAGACGAGGAAAATAAGTCAAGTAATTTCTTCCGCACCCCCCTCAAAATAAACACCACTACTCAGGAAAAGAAAACGAGTGAACAGGTTACGTCGAGTTTATCTGTGGGGGGATTTCCAAACAATTTACAGTAGTCGCCATGATGTATACCTTGTCAAACATAAGGAGTACGGAAAGGGTAATTAAAGTGCCCATAATAACATATCCGCTTAAGGGGAGATGGGTAGTTTTTCTGGTTCCCCCTTTTCCTCATGTTTAGCCCCATTAGTTTTCAGATTTTAAGACGTTCGCCCCATTAATTTGTCGATTTTAAAACCTTTCGTCCCATTTATATGTCAATATCAAGACCTTTCGTGCCATCTAGGTGTCAATTTTTTCCTGGCTTGCGAAAGCGAGCCTGTAATTTTAAGAGAAACCGGCCTTAGGCCGGGACATTTTTCTATCGAAAAATGTACATATTTATCTTGAAGAGAGGTCTAGGGGGTGTAATTTTAAGCTTGATGAAAACGTAGGGAACAAACTAAATACCTCCCCTTAAAGGTATATTGGTGGTAATATACCCTTCTTATACGAGGTTAGAAGGACAACTTAGAGGGTATTTGGGATAGATTTGACAACTTTTACGGCTTTAGGTCCTTCTCAAGGGGAGTCACCGGTTTTTTTTTTATCTTTCTCTCCTTTTCTCTCTTTGGCTTGTATCCATTCGGCCCCATTCAGCTAACTGTTTTAAGACGTTTATCCCCATCCAGATGTCGATTTATTCCTGGCGAGCGATAGCAAGCCAGCATAGTATGGAGAAAGCCGGCATTGTACCGTTATCACAGTGAAGGGATTAATAGCAAAAACACAATAGATTTGCTTTTTGCTAGGCGAAAAATGTAATCCTTAAGCAATTGATTGATCGATTCGTCATGAGCAATTATGAACCATTGTCTCTGCATCAGTATTAGTACCAAGTTATCGTAATTAACAGCATATTTCCAAAAAATATCAATATGGGGATTTGGCAATTTACCACAAGCATATAACTATAGGGAAACAATATGGCGCCAAGAAAACCAAGCAAACACAACTGGCGGAGCGTCCCAATAGAAGACCCCGAAGCGAGCCAGCCAGCCGTTTTAAAAATACAATACCTAACGTAAGGAAAAAGAACCTCCCATAATATATAGAGATGCGACACTCAGGGCTTCCTGTAGTCTTGTATATATAGATTACAATAGTGGGTGTGAGCTGCAGTGTGCCTTGTGACCCAGTACAGACAACGTAAGTACAGGAGCGTGACGTGGTGACAGGATTAATAAGTGCCTGAGAAAAACATCACTCGAAGCTTATACGATAACTTATAAACACAATAAAATATCGCATGTTGGCAGTTTCAAAGTTTAGAGTGGCAGAGAGCCAAATTCAAGGGACGGTTGCGTCAAAAGTTTAAAGCAGTCTAAGTCATAGGATGAAGGAAAGACTGATTGAGGAACAGAGTTCCAGAGTTCACTTGTTGAGTAGCTTGCCAAGTCTTGGGTTGGAGAGTTGGGCAGAATAGGAGTGGGACTGTGTTGAAAGGAGGCTGCCTCGCACTCGCTGCAAGGGAGGGGGTATGCTCTGAGAGAGCTCTGAAGAACAATAATTGTTGTAATAGCGATAGAAGAGTGAAAGAGATGCAACATTGCGGCATGTAGAAAGAGATTGTAGGGAACTAGCAAGAGGAATTGAGTTGATGAGGAAAAATGCTTTTGACTTTACTCTTTCGAGAAGTGCGGTATGAATGGAACCTCCCCACACATGCGAACAATACTCTATACATGGGTACACTTTGACCCTATACAGAGCAAGAAGCTGTGCAGGGGTGAAGAACCCCCGGAGACGGTTGAGCACAACTAACTTCTGGGAACCCGTTTTAGAAAAAGGTAATATGATCTTTCCATGAAAGGTCAGATGAAAATATACACCAAGAATATTGAGAAAAGATGAAGGGTTGATATGTGTATTGTTGAAGAGTAATTGAAAGTCTTGTGAAGGATTGTGATGGGAGTTGGTTTGAGAGAAAGTAAGTGGGATGTACGCCTCCATGCCCGAAACGATTACCTCAGTAATGCGCTCGGCACTCTCTGAGCATCCCCGGCCACGGAAGCAAAAATAATTCAATGGAAATCAAAGAGGTACTGCCATAGAGCCGAAGAGCCTCCCAGTCGGCAACGCCAAAATGCCACAAGCGCCTCCGACTGGGGGGATCAGAAGGCCATACTGGAGAGACAGGACAGGTATCAGAGATAAGGTTATGATCAGAGGAGCCCAACGGAGAGAGAAGATGTATAGTATAAGCGGAAGGTTTAGAAGTTAGAAATATGTCAAGAATGTTGGGCCGATCTCCAGAGCTGTCCGGGATAGAGGTTGGGTGCTGAACTAACTGCTCTAAGTCATTTAGGATAGAAGATGTAGGCTTGTTTACCAGGTTGGTCAGTAAAATGAGAAGAGAGCCATTAGCGCTGGTGAATATTGAAATCTCCTAAGATGGAGACTTCAGGGAAGGGAGAGATGGATAGAGTATATTCCACTGTAGAAGTAAGATAGTCAAAGAAGTTTGGATACTCTGTAGAGTTAGGGGAGAGATAAACAGCGCAGATATATTTAGTGCGAGAGTGACAATATAGTGTAAGCCAGAGTTGAGAATTCGGAAGAGTCAGAGTTGGGACCACGAGAGCAAGAAATATTGTTGCGTACGTACACACAATATCCACCTTTGGCTTTGAATTTAGAATAGAGATAGTAGGAGGATACATTGAAGGGTTTGCTGTCTGTTGCCCTAGACAACTGGGTTCTGGTGAAGAAAAGTAAGTCAGGTCTGGTAGAGGAGAGATGGTGTTCTACAGAAAGGAAGTTAGAGGAAAGGCCGCGAATGTTACAGAAATGGATAGATAGAGTAGCAGGAAGAGGTCCAGGACACTTTGAGGAGTCCAATCAAGGGGATGATCCGTTGGGGGCATATACTGTATATATAATCATGCCTGAAGACCAATGCAAGAAATATATATAATCATGCCTTAAGGGGGGCGCGACCTGCATTTGTTTCTCTCCATTTCTCTCTTTCTCTGGCTTGTATCCATTCAGTCCCATTCAGCCAACTGTTTTAAGACGTTTATCCCCATCCAGGTGTCGATTCCTTCCTGGTGAGCGATAGCGAGCCAGCATTGTATGAAGAAATCCGGCTTAGCCGTAGACATTTTTCTTTCGAAAAATATACAAATTTAGCTTGCTGTCAAAACCATCTTTTTAAATATGCTGGCTCGCTATCGCTCACCAGGAAAAAATCGACACCTGGAAGGGAATAAACGTCTTAAAACAGTAGGCTGAATAGGATCGAATGGATACAACCCAGAGAGAGAGGGGGAAACAAATACGATGTTGGCCCCCTGACGCAATCTATTGGTATCTGAATTATCACACTAATCCTTTCAGTACAATAATATCAATTGCCCTTATAATTTGGCTACCATTGGACGATTTTAATCAGCTTCAGGAGGACCTCTTGGAATCACAATTTACGTTTTGAAACCCACATAACCTTTCTAAGATAAATATAATTGTCTAAATATAGGGGAAGCGGCCTTCAGCCTAATAAAAAATCTACCGATAAATGTACATATTATATCGAAGGGGGTTCTTGAGGGTATATATGTATATACAGTATATATATATATATATATATATATATATATATATATATATATATATATATATATATATATATAAATATATATATATATATATATATATATATATATATATATATATATATATATATATATATATATATATATATATATATATATAAATATAAATTTGACCTTAATTAATATAGCAACCCTGTCCTCTTTGTGTTGTTCAGATGAGGAGTGTGGCGCTGGTGTTGGTGGCGGCTGCGGCGGTCATTATATCGGCTACGGTGGTGGAGGCTGAGAAGGATCATGCCGTAGTGGAGGAAGTAGCGGTTGTGGATGGTGGTGGTGTGGTGGGTGATTCGGAGGACCACCACCATCACTCACTGGCCAAGAGAGACTCACCAGGACAGGAGGGTGTTAAAGAGGTGACCTTCCCCAAAGAACTCGAGGACAGGACGCGTTTCATCGGCAGGTAAAAAAAAAAAAAAAAAAAAAAATGAGAGAGAGAGCAGCTGATTGATTTTGCAGTTTATTAGTTAACACTTTTTAAATAATTCGGTCATCTGGACTAATGTATCTTCAGTATGGTTTTGGACCAGTGTAAAGGAACCCAAATATGTTGCAAGAAAAATGGTGGCCATCAAAAATCGACGATAAACGCTCTCGTGTGATACCGGGTTTAGTTTCAATACTTCATCATACCCCCATTAACATATAAAATACCCTTGCTTTATCTAGTTAAATTAGCAATGTATGGGTATGCCCCCGAACCAAAAACTGTGCGATTACTTTCTTCATTTATCCCCCCCCCCCCCCCCCTCACAATTTACCGATTGATTCTGCCCCCTTTCCCTCCCACACTCCCCCACCCCCACCCCCAACCCCACCCCCCACCTTTGTGTATAAACGGCCTCAGTTATCAGATGGTGATTTCAACAGTGCTCTCTCTCTCTCATCAATGTTGTTCTCTCCCTCCTAGCGTATCGACGACCTCTGATACCGCAGTGGTGATGGTGACATCGACGGTGTTCTTCTCGTCTGACTTCAACGGTGTTCTCGTCTCTCTCTCTCTCTCTCTCTCTCTCTAATCATTGTACTTCTCTCCCTCCTAGCGTATCGACGACCTCTGATACCGTAGTGGTGATGGTGACGTCGACGGTGTTCTTTTCGTGTTTGTCGGGGACCTCGGCCGCCGTGTGTCTAGGCCGCAGGAGGAGGAAAGCCCTCAGATCAGCCATCCCAATAGCTGACGACAACAAAAACATGTAAGTTGATGGATAGTTTATATAGACGGATGGATTGATTCACAGACAGTCAGACAGTGCTCTTGTGTGTGTTGCTCTCTGTCGGGGATTTCAGTCGCAGTGTGGAGGAGGGCCTTCTGATCAGCCCTACCCATAAACGTATACAATGAGGACAAATGAGTTGATAGATGGATTGATTTATGGATAGATATATAGATAGACTTGTAGGCAGATAGAGAGCTAGTCAGACAGTGTTTTTTCTCGTGTAGTCGGGGATTTCGATCGCAGCAGGAGGAGGACCTTTAGCTCCGCCCTATCCATTTATGTCGACAACATAGGCGAGTGAGCATATTGATAGAGATGGATTGATGAATGGATAGATGGAGACATAATAATTATACAGTAGGAACACAGACAGATAGCTCTTGTTTTGAAGGAATCTCGACTTCCGTGTGACAAAGCTGGAGACAAAGGATTGATAGGTAGATAGATAGACATATAAACTTTCATGTTATACAGACAGTGTTATTGTGCCTGTTGGGGAACTCGTCCACCATGTGTCAGAACCAAAGGAATGGAAGCCTATCAGGGTCCGCCCACCTCTACAGTATATACTCACGTCGACACCAAACCAAAGTCAGTACATGGATAGAGAGGAGGATGGGTGGATTAACCCCTTCTATACCGGCGAGGTCATTTTCATTTTATTTTAGCGATATTTAGACGATTTTTTGCAGTTTATGAAGGATCTGTGGTAGTAAAGAGGGTTAAGTGAGATAGTTTGAAGCCTGTTAATTGCTGGAGGCCCTTTTTGAGAGCTCAATAAAATCGTCTAATAGTAGCCAGAATAAAGTTAAAAGGACGGTTTGGTAGTGAAAGGGTTAATTGATGGAAGGGGAATAGATAAATTGAAATATGGATGGATGGATTGATATATGCATTGATTGTTGTATTAATTCATTGATAAAAAGATCGCATTGCATAAAAAGACGCGTTAAGGGGAGATTTCCACTTGGGGTATTTTTTTCTTGACCCCTTTCTCCCTCATGGTTAGCCCCATTGCTTTTGATATTTTAAGATGTTCGCCCCATTAGTTTGGCGATTTTAAGAACTTTCGCCCCATTTCTGTCAATTTTAAGAGTTTTCGTGCCATTTAGGTGTCGATTTTTTCCTGGCGAGCGATAGCGAGCCTGTAATTTAAGAGGAATCGGCCTTCGGGCGGGACATTTTTCTACCGAAAAATGTACAAATTTATCTTGAAAGGGGGTCTAGGGGCTGTAATGTTAAGCTTGATGGAGGTCTAGCGAACTAACTAAAAACCTCCCCTTAATCGTCCTCAACCTCCTGTTATATGTCATCCTTTTGTTATTCCCTGTCTGCATACATTGTTGTAGTTCCAGAGATAAATATTATCTCTAATCACTGGGAACCATTAGGGGTCAATCCCTTTGGGCCCTCAGACTTGTTGTGATAACGTAACACATGTTACGATACCCCGTTCCAAATAAGTATGCCAACACTTTTGAATATTAACCTCTATAACTCACAAACGACTAGAGAAATCGAACTAATATTGCTACCATTTGGGAAGGGTCAGCTAGGAATTGGTATGAAAATGTTACAGCCCATTTGTTCAGGCCCTTATGAAGTTATAGAGGTTATGGTTCACGATATTTGGACCACCTATTTGGAACAGGGTATAGCTAGTTGACAGTAACTTCATCAACAAAGACCTGCAGTGACTCCAATATTCACTTTCCCTTCTTCGACAGCAAGGAAGGTTTGGAAAGCAGCCTGACAGACACATCGCTCTTGGAAGCCGACCCTGCCGCTGCTGACGATGGCACCCAGAGCGCCAATGACGAAAAGATTTTGGGCTTCCAGGTTTGGACCCGCGTTCGTACCACCACCACGGTCACCATGCTGTTCACGGACACCAACACCACCATCAGGCTCTCCTTCTACTGCCAGGCCGGTCTGCAGCAACTCCCGGCCAACAATTGTGTCGGATAAGAAGAGAACAACACAGACTTTATCCTGACGTCATGGAAACACTGCTCTCTAATCACCACATGCAACCTCTCTCTGGGCTCACATTTTATAATAATTTAATTGAAGGGGTCCATATATTCAACGTATACCATTATTTGTTTCATCATTACCAGCACTCTGTTCAAAGCATGTCCAATTCATATGAGAAATATCAATAAAGATATTTTCATTGGCTGAAACCTATTGAGAATCTGTCATTTCGAACTCAGAAAAGATTCTGTCCATCACTAATTTGAATAAGTTGTACAACCTCAATATAATATATCAATGTTTTGAAAGTCTCCGTTAGATTAAGATTTATTTTGACGGGTGATCTTTACTTACTTCCACTTGTAATCTTGTCAGCAGCGGGGTAAATAACGTCGTCTAGACTTTATTACCCTTTACAAGAATGGTTATGTGCAGCTCCCTTGAGGTAAAATTGTTAATCAAGGTTGTAATTGGACTTTTCAATTCAGCTGTACTTGGCTATATATGAATATATAATAAAGTTGTTAAATAAAATATAATTCAGAGTAAGACAAATGTGGCACAAAAATATGTATGCTTTTTTTTTGAGAGAGAAGTTATGTTGTAAGTGAATCCTGGAGAGCAGTGTTTTGCTGTTTGTAACCATGAAAGGAATAACTACAGATTCCTTTGAAAACCCCCAACTCTATCTAATGTTAAGGCTGGCACACGCTTAAGAGAGTTCAAATAAATATACTTCAAGTAAACCTTTTGTATTATTATTCTTACCTAATTATATCTGCCATACACTTATTAACAGGTCACTTATTTACAAACTTATATATATATATATATATATATATATATATATATATATATATACCGGTATATATATATATATATATATATATATATATATATATATATATATATATATATATATATATATATATATATATATATATATATATATATACCGATATATATATATATATATATATATATATATATATATATATATATATATATATATATATATATATATTATGCGTGTGTGTTGTATTACTTTTATTATTATCTTAATAGAGACCTCTCCACACCAAACTGTATGAGTCCCCACTATATGTCTGTTTCAGTCCCCACTATATGTCTGTTTCAGTCCCCACTATATGTCTGTTTCAGTCCCCGCTATATGTCTGTTTCAGTCCCTGCTATATGTCTGTTTCAGTCCCCACTATATGTCTGTTTCAGTCCCCACTATATGTCTGTTTCAGTCCCCACTATATGTCTGTTTCAGTCCCCACTATATGTCTGTTTCAGTCCCCACTATATATGTCTGTTTCAGTCCCCGCTATATGTCTGTTTCAGTCCCCGCTATATGTCTGTTTCAGTCCCCACTATATGTCTGTTTCAGTCCCCACTATATGTCTGTTTCAGTCCCCACTATATGTCTGTTTCAGTCCCCACTATATGTCTGTTTCAGTCCCCACTATATGTCTGTTTCAGTCCCCGCTATATGTCTGTTTCAGTCCCCGCTATATGTCTGTTTCAGTCCCCACTATATGTCTGCTTCAGTCCCCACTATATGTCTGTTTCAGTCCCCACTATATGTCTGTTTCAGTCCCTGCTATATGTCTGTTTCAGTCCCCACTATATGTCTGTTTCAGTCCCCACTATATGTCTGTTTCAGTCCCCGCTATATGTCTGTTTCAGTCCCCACTATATGTCTGTTTCAGTCCCCGCTATATGTCTGTTTCAGTCCCCGCTATATGTCTGTTTCAGTCCCCACTATATGTCTGTTTCAGTCCCCGCTATATGTCTGTTTCAGTCCCCGCTATATGTCTGTTTCAGTCCCCGCTATATGTCTGTTTCAGTCCCCACTATATGTCTGTTTCAGTCCCCACTATATGTCTGTTTCAGTCCCAACTATATGTCTGTTTCAGTCCCCGTTATATGTCTGTTTCAGTCCCCGCTATATGTCTGTTTCAGTCCCCGCTATATGTCTGTTTCAGTCCCTGCTATATGTCTGTTTCAGTCCCCGCTATATGTCTGTTACAGTCCCCACTATATGTCTGTTTCAGTCCCCACTATATGTATGTTTCAGTCCCCACTATATGTCTGTTTAAGTCCCCGCTATATGTCTGTTTCAGTCCCCGCTATATGTCTGTTTCAGTCCCCACTATATGTCTGTTTCAGTCCCCGCTATATGTCTGTTTCAGTCCCCGCTATATGTCTGTTTCAGTCCCCGCTATACGTCTGTTTCAGTCCCCACTATATGTGTGTTTCAGTCCCCACTATATGTCTGTTTCAGTCCCCACTATATGTCTGTTTCAGTCCCCGCTATATGTCTGTTTCAGTCCCCACTATATGTGTGTTTCAGTCCCCACTATATGTCTGTTTCAGTCCTCACTATATGTCTGTTTCAGTCCCCACTATATGTCTGTTTCAGTCCCCGTTATATATGTTTCAGTCCCCGCTATATGTCTGTTTCAGTCCCCACTATATGTCTGTTTCAGTCCCCACTATATGTCTGTTTCAGTCCCCGCTATATGTCTGTTTCAGTACCCACTATATGTCTGTTTCAGTCCCCGCTATATGTCTGTTTCAGTCCCCGCTATATGTCTGTTTCAGTCCCCACTATATGTCTGTTTCAGTCCCCACTATATGTCTGTTTCAGTCTCCACTATATGTCTGTTTCAGTCCCCCCTCACGACACACGTACAGTACATTGTATATCATTATGATCATTAAATTGTCCAGGATTATTTACTCTTTATGGACACATTGGTGGTGATAAACCTACCTAACATAAAGATAGCAAGGCATACTAAACAATCAAAGGCAATCAATATACCCAATTTGTAAGGTTGTAGGAAAGTTTAGAGGACTGATAAGGAATAGGAAAGTGAACATGAAAGTGAGCATGAAAGTGAGCATGAAAGTGAGCATGAAAGTAGACAAGTCACTGACTGATAATGTGGTGATCCTGACACTGACATAAGGGAGTAAAGCATGTATGTTGTTGGAGAGACATTAATCAAGAGTGAGAGGGGTGGAAATAAGTTAGTTGAGAAGTGCGTGTGGAGTCACATAGGCAGGTGAATGAGGAAGTACAAGAGCGTAATTGCAGAATGGATGTGGATGTGTTAGAGAGAGTGTATCCATCCGATGGTTCGGTTATAGAGTGAGATAATTACAAAAAGAGTGTAGCCTACAAGAGTGAGGTGGATGGGCAGAGAGGAAGAGTGTACAAGAGTGAGGTGGATGGGCAGAGAGGAAGAGGTAGACCGATAAAAAAATCCTGGCGAGCGATAGCGAGCCTGTAATTTAGGAGGAACCGGCCTTTGGCCGCCACATTCAAATTTATCTTGAAGGAAGGTCTTGGGAGGCTGTTTTCTTAAGGGGAGATTTCCACTTGAGGGATTTTTTTCTGGACCCCTTTCTCTCTCATGTTTAACCCCATTGCTTTATAGATTTTAAGACGCTCGCCCCCTTTAGTTTGGCGATTTTAAGAACTTTAGCCCCATTTCTGTCAATTTTAAGAACTTTCGTGCCATTTAGGTGTCGATTTTTTCCTGGCGAGCGATAGCGAGCCTGTAATTTGAGAGGAACCGGCCTTCAGCCGGGAAATTTTTCTACCGAAAAATGTACAAATTTATCTTGAAAGGGGGTCTAGGGGGTGTAATTTTAAGCTTGATGGAGTTTTAGGGAAGAAACTAAATACCTCACCTTAAGCTTGATGGAGGACTAGGGAAGAAACTAAATACCTCCCCTTAAGCTTGATGCAGGACTAGGGAAGAAACTAAATACCTCCCCTTAAGCTTGATGGAGTTTTAGGGAAGAAACTAAATACCTCACCTTAAGCTTGATGGAGGACTAGGGAAGAAACTAAATACCTCCCCTTAAGCTTGATGCAGGACTAGGGAAGAAACTAAATACCTCCCCTTAAGCTTGATGCAGGACTAAGGAAGAAACTAAATACCTCACCTTAAGCTTGATGGAGGACTAGGGAAGAAACTAAATACCCCACCTTAAGCTTGATGCAGGACTAGGGAAGAAACTAAATACCTCCCCTTAAGCTTGATGCAGGACTAGGGAAGAAACTAAATACCTCCCCTTAAGCTTGATGCAGGACTAGGGAAGAAACTAAATACCTCCCCTTAAGCTTGATGCAGGACTAGGGAAGAAACTAAATACCTCACCTTAAGCTTGATGGAGGACTAGGGAAGAAACTAAATACCTCACCTTAAGCTTGATGGAGGACTAGGGAAGAAACTAAATACCTCCCCTTAAGCTTGATGCAGGACTAGGGAAGAAACTAAATACCTCCCCTTAAGCTTGATGCAGGACTAGGAAGAAACTAAATACCTCACCTTAAGCTTGATGGAGGACTAGGGAAGAAACTAAATACCTCACCTTAAGCTTGATGCAGGACTAGGGAAGAAACTAAATACCTCCCCTTAAGCTTGATGCAGGACTAGGGAAGAAACTAAATACCTCACCTTAAGCTTGATGCAGGACTAGGGAAGAAACTAAATACCTCCCCTTAAGCTTGATGCAGGACTAGGGAAGAAACTAAATACCTCACCTTAAGCTTGATGGAGGACTAGGGAAGAAACTAAATACCTCACCTTAAGCTTGATGCAGGACTAGGGAAGAAACTAAATACCTCCCCTTAAGCTTGATGCAGGACTAGGGAAGAAACTAAATACCTCACCTTAAGCTTGATGCAGGACTAGGGAAGAAACTAAATACCTCCCCTTAAGCTTGATGCAGGACTAGGGAAGAAACTAAATACCTCCCCTTAAGCTTGATGCAGGACTAGGGAAGAAACTAAATACGAAACTAAATACCTCCCCCTAAGCTTGATGCAGGACTAGGGAAGAAACTAAATACCTCCCCTTAAGCTTGATGCAGGACTAGGGAAGAAGCTTAAAATATATTATAGCTAAATAAATGAGCACAAAAATCCGGCCATCCCTCCTTAACCTAATATGGTGGATAAATACAGCCCCAACTCTCCACAGCAGTTGTCCCAGGTTCACATCTTAATAACTGTACGGGTTAAGGGAGCCCACCTCGCTTTTTGTTCTCTTTCTCTCCCTCTCTCTTTGGCTTGTATCAATTCGGCCCCATTCAGCCTACTGTTTTAAGACGTTTAACCCCATCCGGGTGTCAATATTTTCCTGGCGAGCGGTAGCGAGCAAGCATATATATATTTTTGTTTTGACAGCAAGCTAAATTTGTACATTTTTCGATAGAAAAATTTCTCCGGCGAAACCAGATTTCTCCATATAATGCTGGCACGCTATCGCTCGCCAGGAAGAAAACGATACCTGGATGGGGATAAACGTCTTAAAATAGTTGGCTGAATGGGGCCGAATGGATACAAGCTAGGGAAAGAGATAAAAAGGAGACAAAGATAACAAAAAAAAACGGTGACTCCCTTTAACCCTCTCTGTACCATTACACCACCAACATAGCATAACAGACGTCGCGTCTGTTATGCTATGTTGGTGGTGTAATGGTTTAGATGTTTTATGTTCTGGGTGTGGTGTCCCGAGTTCGAATCCCGGGAGGACCATATGCTTTCATTAGCTTATTCAAGTACATTGGGGTTTGTAATGAATGATTAATGTTAAGAACGGAGTGTTACTAATATATTAGTCTAGCTATATTAAGACGATTTGATGCAGCTTAGGAAGGATCTGTGGTAGTTGAAAGGGTTGACTGAGATGGTTCGAAGCTTTATAATGGATAGAGAGCTTTCCTAAACTTAATATAATCGTTTAGTAGTAGCCAGAATACAATACAAAGGATGTCACCGGTACTGAAGGGGTTAAGGACAAGGTTAAGGGGAGGTTTTTAGTTGATTCCCTAGACTTCCATCAAGCTTAAAATTACTCCCCCTAGACCCCCTTTGAAGATAAATTTGTACATATTTCGGTAGAAAAATGTCCCGGCCAAAGGCCGGTTCCCCTTAAATTACAGGCTCGCTATCGCTCGCCAGGAAAAAATCGACACCTAAATGGCACGAATGTTCTTAAAATTGACTTAAATGGGGCGAGGGTTCTTAAAATCGTCAAACTAATGGGGCGAACGTCTTAAAATCTCAAAAGCAACGGTGCTAAACATGAGGGAGAAAGGGGTCCAGAAAAAATTCCTCCAGGTGGATATCTGCCCTTAATTGATGCACCGGAGAGGCTGTGTTCCTGTGCTGAATAATAATACCTGGAGTTGTTTATTAATAGGACGCCATAATAGTAGTGGGGGGGGGGAGTTAAGAGAGAGAGAGAGAGAGTGAGTGTGAGAGTGTGAGTGAGAGAGAGAGAGAGAGAGTGAGAGTGAGAGTGAGAGTGTGAGAGAGAGAGTTAGAGTGAGACAGAGAGTTAGAGAGAGAGAGAGAGAGCGATAGAAAGAAACTATTGCTCGAACAACCTACAGTCTTAGCAGCCACAGAGTAGACAAGTGAGAGCAAATATAACCAAAGTATATGCACTCTAATACAGTGGTTCTTAAGCTGGGGGCGCTAGGGGGGGGGGGGGGGCCGGGGGGTAATCAAAGTTCAAAATAGGGCTAGGCCATTCAAATGCAAACAGGGTAATCGCAAAGATATATATACAAATAAGAAACTTTGATAGGAACAATTCACAACCGTCATTCCGAGCAACCACATGTAGTGTTGACATAAAACCATTAATCAGTGTTAATCCTTACATGCAGATTGGATATTTTTCGCCCTTTTTACAGTATCTTGCGTCATAAGCATCCATATGGAATGGATAACAAAAAACGTTTTCTAGGCATCAGAGGCATGGGTGGGTGGGGGGGGGGGGGGGGGGCATCATGAATACAGTCCTGACCATAGGGGGGCGCGGTGCTAAAAGGGTTAAGAACCACTGTTCTAATATACTGTATATACTTTGAACATAACTGCTAGTATCTAGTATACCCTTTCTAAGTAAACAACAATAGTATAGCCCAGTGTAAAGGGAGGCTATTCATTTGCAACGCAGTTAAGGGGAGATGAGCCGTTTTTTTTTTTTTTTTTTAAATCAATATATTCCTACATGTTTTAGTTCCCTCGTTGTACCTCCATCAAGCTTAGAAAAACACTCCGTAGATCCCCTTTAAGATAAATGTTTACATTTTTCGGTAGAAAAATGTCCTGGCCGAAGGCCGGTTCCTCATAAAATTTCATGCTCGCTATCGCTCGCCAGGAAAAAAACGACACCTAAATGACGAAGGGTCTTAAAATTGACAACGAAATGGGGCGAAAGGTGTTAAAATCGCCAAACTAATGGTCCGAACGTCTTACAATCCCAAAACAAAAGGGGCTTAACACAAGGGAGAAAGGGGACCAGAAAATCGGCCCATCTCCCCTTAATGGGGGGGGGGGGTGTTAAACTCAAGATATTTATCTAGTCGATATTTAATAGTTTGGACATGCAGCACAACACCCAATGTGACATCACTATACTCTGTTTCTGTTCAGCTGACGGTAAATTGAATCCCTTAGCAGCTAACTTATCGATACTTAAGAGGGGGAGATATCCACTTGAGGGACTTTTTTGTTGACCCCTTTCTCTCTCATGTCTAGCCCCATTACTTTTGAGATTTTAAGATGTTTGCCCCGTTAGTTTGGCGATTTTAAGAACTTTCACCCCATTTTAAGACCTTTCGTGCCATTCAGGTGCCGATTTTATCCTGGCGAGCGATAGCGAGCCTGTAACTTAAGAGGAAACGGCCTTCGGCCGGGACATTTTTCTACCGAAAAATGTACAAATTAATCTTGAAAGGGACTCAAGGGGGTGTAATTTTAAACTTGCTGGAGGTCTAGGGAACAAACTAAATACCTCCCCTTAATGGAAAAAAATATGAAACTACTATGTCTCTGCATCATATTAAGGTCAGGTGTATATAATTAGCAGCCTATATCACTACTGAATTAGCAGCCTATATCACTACTGAATTAGCAGCCTATATCACTACTGAATTAGCAGCCTATATCACTACTGAATTAGCAGCCTATATCACTACTGAATTAGCAGCCTATATCACTACTGAATTAGCAGCCTATATCACTACTGAATTAGCAGCCTATATCACTACTGAATTAGCAGCCTATATCACTACTGAATTAGCAGCCTATATCACTACTGAATTAGCAGCCTATATCACTACTGAATTAGCAGCCTATATCACTACTGAATTAGCAGCCTATATCACTACTGAATTAGCAGCCTATATCACTACTGAATTAGCAGCCTATATCACTACTGAATTAGCAGCCTATATCACTACTGAATTAGCAGCCTATATCACTACTGAATCCCTATATCACTACTGAATTAGCAGCCTATATCACTACTGAATTAGCAGCCTATATCACTACTGAATTAGCAGCCTATATCACTACTGAATTAGCAGCCTATATCACTACTGAATTAGCAGCCTATATCACTACTGAATTAGCAGCCTATATCACTACAACATCTTCAACATAACTGAGAAATCCTAATAATGGGAACTTTGCAATTTACCGTCAGTTGACATTAAGGGGGGTCACCGGTTTTTTTTTTTAACTTTCTCTCATTTTCTCTCTTTCCCTGGCTTGTATCCATTCGACCCCATTCAGTCAAATTTTTTAAGGCGTTTATCCCCATCCAGGTGTCGATTTCTTCCTGGCGAGCGATAGCGAGCCAGCATTGTTTGGAGAAATCCGGCTTCGCCGTAGACATTTTTCTATCGAAAAATTTACAAATTTAGCTTGCTGTCAAAACAAAAATATATATATATGCTGGCTCGCTACTACTCGCCAGGAAAATATTGACACCTGGATGGGGGTAAACGTCTTAAAATAGTAGGCTGAATGGGGCCGAATGGATGCAAGCCAAAGAGAGAGGGAAAGAAAGAGAAAAACAAAAGCGAGGTGGGCTCCCTTAAACAGACTATAGGTGGTTCATTTCATAAATTTACCACTCGATTAAAAAAAATGCTTTGCCTCATGTGAGTGAGACGGCTTTCCAATGATCTTACAACCATTTCCTCTGGTGCATTTGTGCATTTTACAGTAGAAAAAGTGGCCCCGGTAAAGAAGGCCGGGTCCTCCAAGATTGTAGGCTCGCTATCGTTTGCCAGGAAAAATAGGACACCTAACTGGCACGAAAGGTCTTAAGATCGCCAAACTAATGGGGCGAACGTCTGAAAATCTCAAAAACTAAGGGGGCTAAACACGAGGGAGAAGAGGGTTCAGAAAACTCCCCTGTAAGTGCCGCGTACTAAAAAAAACACCCCCGATCGGTTTTTACTCCCGCCCTCCACCTGAAACATACTTAAGGGGAGATGGGTCGTTTTTCTAGTCCCCCTTCTTCCTCATGGTTAGCCCCATTAGTTTTCAGATTTAAATACGTTCGGCCCATTAGTTTGGCGATTGTATGACCTTTCGCCCCATTTCTTTGCCAATATTTAGACTGGTCGTGTCATTTAGGTGTGTCGATTTATTCCTGGCTAGCGATAGCGAGCCTATAATTTAAGAAGTACATTTTTCTATCGAAAAATGTACACATATATAAAAACAAATATATTATTCTGGCTATTATTAGATGATTTTATACAGCTCAGGAAAGATCGCTAGCAACCAAGGGGGTAACGTCGATCTCAATTAACCCTTTTGACTCCCGCAGATCCCTTCTTTACTTAAGGGGAGATCTCCACTTGAGGGATTTTTTTCTTGACCCCTTTCTCCTTCATGTTTAGCCTCATTGCTTTTGATATTATACAACGTTTGCCCCATTAGTTTAGCGATTTTAAGAACTTTCACCCCATATTAAGACCTTGCGTGCAATTCAGGTGTCGATTTTATCCTGGCGAGCGATAGCGAGCCTGTAATTTAAGAGGAACCGGCCTTCGGCCGGGACATATTTCTACCGAAAAATGTACAAATTTATCTTGAAAGGGACTCAAGGGGGTGTAATTTTAAGCTTGATGGAGGTCTAGGGAACAAACTAAATACCTCCCCTTAACAATATCGTCTAGTGATAGCCAGCATAAACAGTCAAAACGCGTTCAATTCCACAAGGGGTTAAACTTAAGGGGAGACGGGCTGTTTTTTTTTAGTCTATTAATTTATGTATTTATTTATTTTTTAGTTTCCTCGCTAGACCTCCCTCAAACTTAGAAAAACACCCCCTAGACACCTCCTCATGATAAATTTGTACATTTTTCGATAGAAAAATGTCCTGGCTGAAGGCCGGTTCTTCTACAGGCTGGCTATCGCTCGCCAGGAAAAAATCGACACCTAAATGGCACGATAGGTCTTAAAATTGACAACGAAATGGAGCTAAAGATATTAAAATCGCCAAAGTAATGGGCCGAACGTCTTAAAATCTCAGAAACTAGTGGGGCTAAACATGAGGGAAAAGAAGACCCAGAAAAAAAAACGGCCTGTCTCCGATTAAAAGGAATTCAATCGTATATAAGCTGATGGCAATAAGGAAAAAGTTATGCTGAGAGTGTGTATATAACCTGGATAGATATATATATAGCCTGGATAGATATATATAGCCTGGATAGATATATATAGCCTGGATGGATAATACAGGATAGGGAAAGTGTGGCTTGATGTGTGGTATATAAATAGCGGGGGTATACAGCACTGCCATCCCTGCACCACCACCATCATCATCATCCCAGAACCACGGACAGTAGGTTGATTAGACAAGTACACGAACCGCACAGATCTTGCGAGTCCAGCGAAGTGGTTCGGTTGTTAAGTGAAGGGGTGGAATCATTAAAGCAACTAAGCGAATGTAAATACTAAAATGGCTGAAGATTCAAACGGTGAAGTAGCTAGCAACTGAGATGAGATCATTATTGTACTAGAATCATTAATTTTGTCCTCTAGGTTCATCTTCAGACTCATCGTAAAAGTTGTGTCCACATGACAGAGCGCAACAATATAATACCCTATACCCCCGCAGATCCCTAAGTGGACCGTCACCCAGGTCAAGGCCTTAGGTCAGCCAGGCTATGGTTACTTAGCAGAAAGACTTTTAGGCCGAACCAACCACCCATCTCCTTGCTCAAGGGAGACAGCTTGCATTGGGTGGGACACCAAGATTCTTTACACTACTCCAGCAAGCTGGTCCTTCAGATAATAGAGGAAAACATTAGGATAGTTTTGCGACATTTGAAGAAAGGCAAAGCAAGTGAAGATGGAACTCTTACCTTTCATCAGATAGAAAATGCTGGTGACTTTTCAGAATACAAATGCTAACAAAATGATAAGTCTACCACGTTAAAGGGAGATGGGCCGTTTTTCTGGTCCCCATTGTTCCTCATGCTAAGCCCCATTTGTTTTGAGATTATGAGACATTCGACCTATTAGTTTGGCGATTTTAACACCTTTCGTCCCATTTCGTTGTCAATTTTAAGACCTTTCGTGCCATTTACGTGTCAAGTTGTTTTCCTGCAAGCAATAGCGAGCCAGAAATTTTAAGAGGAACCGGCCTTCGGCCTGGACATTTTCTACCGAAAAATGTAAACATTTATCTTGAAGGGGGGTCTAGGGAGTGTTTTTCTAAGCTTGATGGAGGTCTAGCGAGGAAACTAAGAAATACAGGAATAAATGAATTAATAGACCATAAAAACGGCCCATCTCCACTTAAGAGGTTGTTATAGCCTGATAAATGCCATTATTAATGAATACAGAACAATGAGAATACAGTAATAATTCAAACTAACGGACAATGATATATTTGTTTTTCCTTTGGACTGGTAAAACAATAGACTCATCTACCAATTGATGTTGCTAATCGATATTCGTCTATTAATCGATATTCGTCTATTAATCGATATTCGTCTATTAATCGATATTCGTCTATTAATCAATATTCGTCTATTAATCACCGGAAAACAGAACAGAAATGCGTTATCCTATCTTCTAAGGCTTAAGGGGGGTGACCTGTTTTTGTTCTGTCCTTTTCTATCTTTCTCTGGCTTGTATCCATTTGGCCCCATTCAGCCTACTGTTTTAAGACGTTTATCCCCATCCAGGTGTAAATGTTTTATTGGTGAGCGGTAGCGAGCCAGCATATTTTTTATTTTTGTTTGACAGCAAGCTAAATTTGTAAATTTTTCGATAGAAAAATGTTTCCGGCGAAGCCGGATTTCTTCATATAATGCTGGCTCGCTATCGCTCGCCAGGAAGAAATAGACACCTAGATGGGGATAAACGTCTTAAAACAGTAGGCTGAATGGGGCCAAATGGATACAAGCCAGAGAAAGATAGAAAAGGCCAGAACAAAAACAGGTCACCCCCCTTAAGTGGGATTTGCGCTCACCCGTGTGTGTGTGTGTGTGTGTGTATGTGTGCGTTAAATACAATAATGTTGATATATTAGGATGCATGCTATAGTATATTCGCTTTAAGTAGGCGAGAAATCATGACCTCTAACCTCTGCAACTTTCTCTTCATAATTACTGAGGGGCACAGGGCCCTGGGTGGGGCTTTGGTTTCCCGGGCGTTTCCGCACCCTCCTCAGCTCCCCGCCATGGAGTGGCTTCGGTCACCCAGGCTTTATTGTGGTCGGCAGGGAGGGTTCTGTGGGGGCGCTCGGTTATGGCCTTGGCCTTGCTCGGGGACTTGGGGCTGTTCGGCCAGGCAGCTTGGGGAACAACAACAACAACCTCTGTAACTCAAAAAGGGCTAGAGTAATCAAGCTAATATTTCTACCATTTGGGAAGAGCCAGCCAAGGAATAGATGTGGACATTTACAGCCCATTTGCTCTAGCCCTTTTTTGAGTTACAGAGGATAGAGGTCATGATTTTTTGCCTACTTACAGCGAATAGACTATAGCTACTGCAGCATGGTACGGGGATGAAAACAAGGTCTATGGGTCTATGAGATGTGAGGCTTATTTTCCGCTTAAGGGGAGGTTTCCACTTGAGGGATTTTTTTCTTTACCACTTTCTCCCTCATGTTTAGCCCCATTGCTTTTGAGATTTTAAGACGTTCGCCCCATTAGTTTGGCGATTTTAAGAACTTTCGCCCCATTTATTTCACTTTTAAGACCTTCGGACTACTATTATTGCACATACGAGGTATATTGCACACTAACATTCATGATAATTAGGATAGCTGACCTCGTAAGCTATGCTCTTTAAGGGGGCCCACCTCGCTTTTTTTCTCTTTCTCTCCCTCTCTCTTCGGCTTGTATCCATTCGGCCCCATTCAGCCTACTGTTTTAAGACATTTACCCCCATCCAGGTGTCAATATTTTCCTGGCGAGCGGTAGCGAGCCAGCATATATATATATTTTTGTTTTGACATCAAGCTATATTTGTACATTTTTCGATAGAAAAATTTGTCCGGCGAAGCCGGATTTCTCCATAAAATGCTGGCTCGCTATCGCTCGCCAGGAAGAAATCGACACCTGGATGGGGATAAACGTCTTAAAACATTTGGCTAAATGGGGCCGAATGGATACAAGCCAGAGAAAGAGAGAAAAGGGGAGAAAGATTAAAAAAATCAGGTGACTATTTCCCTTCTCCCTTAGATGCGAGGCTCTGCACTGGGATTCCTTTTGCTGTGGCTGGCGGTGGTCACAGCGGCACAGACTCAAAATGGCGACCCGAAGAAGGACGCCCCCATCAACAAAGAACCATCGGAACCAGAAAACCAAGGAGAAGGAGAAGGAATGAAGAAGGAAGAAGAGGGGAAGAATGAGGAGGGAGGCGAGGGGAAGGAGGACCAACAGGACCCCATCGATACCAGCGTCTCCAAGTTGGGTGAGAAGGATCGGTTTTTCTTGGGGCGGTACTCGACAACCACGGAGACGGCCGTTGTGATGGTTACGTCCACCGTCTTCTTCTCCTGCCTCTCGGGGACGTCTTCTACGGTGTGTTTTGGTCGCCGCCGCAAGAGGGCCTTCCGCTCGGAAATCGCCCTGGAGGATACGTCCAATGAGTAAGTATTTAGTAGCTTTTGACGGGAAAGTTCTTAGGTGTGGTGGAGTGGTCTTCTTGTTGACCTGGGAATCCTAGGTTCCAGAAATCAAATCCCGATATATCAGGGGAACATATTATGGATATAAAATTTGTGCTGTACTTAGTTTCAGTATATTACCACTGAGCCCAACGACCCGCCATAAAAAAACACCTTTACTGTTTCCATAGCATTGTACAATACTTCCATATTCAAATTATGCAGTGGGTGACTGTACCTAGTGAGTGGGAAGCTCAATAGGTGGTTTGAGTGTGTGCGTAGTCCAAGGTGATAAGTTGAGAAGGAGAGACAGAGGCGAAGCAGTTCGGGAAGCTGAGCCGTTCCGAGCGAGGGATAGAAATTCAGGTGCCATTGGCCTGCGTATCCAAAACTACATTGAGCTGGATGCAAAACTCTTCATCTCGCTCATCACCTGGATCAACACCTTTATGCTCGGGTGAGGGCTGGTCTTATCCAGAGTGAGGTTTGGCACCCTCTACCCAACCTTAGCCGTTTCTGTCTGTCTCTTTTCTTGTAATATTTTCCCTTCTAGGTTCTGGCGAGATTGCCCGATTGGGTGGCACTGCAAGGTGGGCTGCGGACGGTGGGGGAATTGGCCTGGGGGTGCAAGCCCATGGGCTGATGATCCCCTCCCCCGCTGCCCTCTCAGAGATAGATCTCATATCATCCTGGACCCTTCGGGGGCCTCAACGTCTTATTTTCAAATAAACATTCTGATCTACTAACCCCAACTATCTCTGTCTAAGCTAACTTTGTAATCTACCAGCCCCAATGTTATATTCTGTAAACCCCACCATCCCATCTATCCTCCCGCAGTCACAACCTAGAGAGCAGCCAGTCGGACGCCCCCACCAGCCTAACCAACACCCCCGAGGCCGAGACCAAGGAGAATGACCAGAAGTTGTTGGGCTTCCAGGTGTGGACCCGTGTGAGGACCACCACCACGGTCACTATGCTCTTCACGGACACTAACACCACCATCAGGCTCTCCTTCTTCTGTCAGGCTGGTCTGGCGCAGCTCCCTCAGTTCAACTGCGTCGGATAACAAGGAGGACAACTACGACTGTTCTTTGCTATAATCTGGATGGTTCTTTGTCTGTTTGAGATGTCTTTGTCTGTTTTGAGATGGCACCACAGGATGTCATCTTGCTATTCCCAACTCGCGAGCTGTGGATTCAACGAGGGACATTTAACACACCAGGAGGCACCAACAGATGTGTGCACAAACAATACCAGGAGTATGAGATTTGGCGGGCATATTATAATTTTGAGTTATAAAGGCAGCATCCACCCACCCTCTTCCCCACATGCACACACGCATTGTTTACATTGAGGGCAAGGGGCCATCCAGATTCATTAGTAGAGATCAGTGACAAGACAACCCCAGGGCCATTTATTGGGAAAAGGTTACATCAAATTTAGTCCAATTGCATAACATGAAGCACAGAATATTGTGTACAGGTAAGAACACAAACTCGCACACTCATAAATGCAGTAGTAGTGTCAATCAAGATAATACAAATCCTAATTATACTTACACGATCATTACATAATTGCATTGCCCATCGCATACTTGAATCGTAGACATCGTAGTTCGTGAATTATATCACGAAAACGAAAGAGAAGCACTCTAAAACACGAAACAAAGTAGGAGTGATACAACAATACAATATGCCTATAGACACAATGGTGATATTTCCCATATACTGTAGATAACTCTGAGTGCGAGAAGGGATTGTAACGCTAGATTTTATATTGTCCTGTTTATGTCGTCCATCAAATACTCTCAGACAAATATATTACCACATTGATAACTCATCTATGTGGGGTTATTTCTAAAATAAAATATCAATATTAGTCACGCTCCATATAGTTGAATAATCATAGCTAGTAACGAGTTTGCCTTAAATAGTATGCATTTAAGTTATACATTTTCATTTAGTCAGTGCGTTGGATGACTTACATTATCTCAAAACAAAATTGCATTGTCTATATACACATACATCATGCTGCTGTGACTATGGAAATCACAAGTAAGTGTAAAATCTGGCCATAACATACAATAATACTTATGCTAAATGTTCACAGGTGATAGATCTATGATAAAGATACATACATACTAGGATACATACATAAGATTAAACATGTATGTATGTATAAAGACGACTGTTGACATTTAGTCCTTGATACCACCAAACGATTTTACTCGGTCTATAATAAAGATCTCTAGAAACCTGTAATCACAGGAGATGCCTTTTGTAGTATATAAAGTTACCTTTGGCCAATTGGTATAAAGTAATATCTTTATCTGTTTGATTACATTAATGACAAAATAAAGTCTAGGGTAGAGATCCCCTAAATTAAACTATATCCATAACACCAAGTCTACCCTACTGACGAGGAAACACGATTTTGGCCCTGAATGTCTGCACTACATGACTAATATATACATAAAATCAACTTAGCCACATATTTCTCCAGAACTATGCCTGCCTTCTAGAATGCTGGCTTGGTACTAGAGATTTTCCCTGACGAACGAACAAGAGGTCTACGATTTTTGCCACAGAAGCCGTGACCACCATTGGACCGAATTATCTAGCAAGTGTAGTGAAAATAAGATATATTTTACAATCAAATCATGATATTTTTGCCCTTAAAAGATACGATGACGCATTTGTTTTTCTTTCTCGCTATTATTAGGCGATTGTACTCATATTAGGAAGCGTATATGGAAGTCTGAGCGTTGAGATAGTCTTTACCCTTATAATTCCCACAGATCTTTCCTAAATTGCATAAAATCGTCCAGTGATAGCCAGAATAAACTGTCAAAATGCGTCATAAACTTTGTATGCCAATAGAAACTAGGAAGACAAAAGACACCTTACAGATACCAGTAATAATTTGGTATAAGATGGAACTGCTTTCATTGGTGTTTACATAGTGTATCATCAAACATATTAATTATACAATGTTTGCTTATATAATTCGATCCTCTATCTCTTTCAAGTTTTCTTTCTTATAGAGGTCAATCTTTATCTCTATTTTACTATCTTTATCTATCTGTCTGTCTTTTATTATTTTAAGAATTGTAAATGTTGTACAGGAGGAAGAGAGTCCAAATAAATATGTTTTGAATTTGTTTTGATATTTGCTTGGCCCCACAGAATATCCAGTGATGTTGCACACTGGGAATATGAAACAAATATATTCCGGAAATATGTATTTATTATTCATATACATATACCTTACCATACTAATACGGTATTGTGTTCATAAATTTCGACATTATCGTAAGTGTGCCACATTGATCACTTTCAAAACAAAAGGAGGCACCCCCATCATGCTAACAAGTACGGGAGCTTTCTCAGATCTGATACTTACATGTCTCAAGTGTATATCACGTTATATACAGTATATATATGGTATTTAGATTTGCTGGAGGGCCATTTTTCTCTCTGGCCCTTCCTCCCTTTCATATCTATAGTATTTTTGTTTTAATTAATAATACTTTACTATAATAACAGAGATTAACCCACATTCGCCATCTTAGTGTCACTTATGACATTGGTCTCTCTTTATACTCACATATAACTATACCCATAATAAACCTTCGGCAATACTGGATCGGGATAAATTGTTTGGCTTTTGGATCTAAATTCTATATGATCCCGTTGTCTGTGAATTCTGGCACCAAAATAACGCCCAAAGGAGATGATGGCCGAGCTTTTTTACTACAGAGATACAGCAATATTCCCAGGTAGGTTTGAGGTGTGAATTTGTGTTTTGTCTGTGTGTATTCGTTGTGTTATGTTGTGTTTTGTGTTTTCCCTGTTCTTGATCTGTCTTGAGTTGGCCACCCCCCCCCCCCCAAAAAAAAAAGAAGAAGAAAAGAAACAACAATAGGAAAAGTGGGGATTGGGCCTGAGTAAATAGATAGATAGATAGATAGTATATTGGGCATGAGTAAATAGATAGATAGATTGAGTTGAGGTTGACTGAGGGGAAGATCGTCCTCCATAAAATGTAAGCACCGTAATTGTCATCATATTCTGGTTACCATTAGATCATTGTCTTTAGTTTGTAATCTACCTCTACGATTCCAATGGGTAAATAGGATCTCCATAAACCCTCTTCATAACATAGGTCCTTCTCAAACTGCATACAATCGTGTAATTTTAGCCAGAATCAGGGGTAAAAAGGCGTCATGGTGCTGAAGGGGTTAACTTGAGACGTGGACTTGCACTACTATAAATAAGCTGTACCTGGTTAACATTATAAAGTTATCAGGGAGACGTTAGGTGAATTGGTGCCTCGACAGGAACCATATATATATATATATATATATATATATATATATATATAATAGAAGAAGCATATAGAGAGTGGTTGGGTAGTAGAGGGAATGAAGATTCCGAGAGACAGAAACGAGCGAGGTACGTGGAGAGTAAGAGGGTGGTGAAGAGAGTAGTGAAGGAAAGTAAGAGAAGAGTAGATGAGGAATTTGGAAGGAATTGAGTGTAAAATGGAGGGAGAGTAAGACACTGTTCTGGAAAGACGTCAAGAAAGTTAGGGAAGGTAGCAAGGGAAACAGTAAGGGTGTGAAAGATAAGAATGGGAGAATGCTAGCCGAGAAGCAAGAGGGAGTCGAAAGATGGAGGGAGTACTTCAGTGAGTTGCTAAATGAAAGGAATGAAGAGCCAGCAAACATAGCGGGATATGGTATGGGAGGGAGAAGAAGAGAAGTAGTGGAGGAGGAGGTGGGGATCAGGAGGTCAGACGTGTGGGAAGCCATGAAAAGAGTGAAGTTGGGGAAAGCACCAGGAACAGATGGAGTGTGGGGGAAATGTTGAGGTATGGTGGTGAGATAGTGATAGAATGGGTATGGAAAATGTGCAAACTAGCATGGGAGAAGGGGAGTGCACCCGATGACTGGAAGACTGGCATAATAGTCCCCCTATATAAGGGCAAAGGGGAAAGAGGAGTGTGTGGTAACCACCGAGGAATATGTCTTCTAAGCGTAGTAGGGAAGGTATACAGTAGGGTAGTGATTGAGAGCGTGAGAGTGAGAACGGAGAGAAATGGATAGGCGACGAGCAGGGAGGTTTTTAGGAAGGGAAGATGATGTGTAGATCAGATTTTTACCCTGAATTGTGTTGTGGAGAAGTATTGGAGAAAAAACAAAAGGTCTACGTTGCCTTTATGGACTTAGAGACGGCCTCTGACAGAGTGGATAGAGAAGGTTTGTGGAAAGTACTTAGAATATACGGAGTAGAGGGCAAGTTGCTGAAAGCAGTGAAGAGCCTGTATGAGGGTGCAAAGGCGGCAGTAAGTGTGGAGAGTGAGCAGAGCGAGTTCTTTGACCTGAATGTTGGTTTGAAACAGGGGTGTTTGTGATGTCCCCGTGGTTGTTTACTGTATATATGGATGGAGTTATGAAAGAAATACTATCAAGAGCAGTGGATGTTGGTGTAGCGCTGATGAAAGGGAGGGAACATTGGAGTGGGAAAGCTACCTATACTGCTGTTTGCGGATGATACAGTTCTGACATGAGTGATTAAATGAATGGGAAGTCGTTGCAGGGTCTGGTAAATGAGGTTTGGAACCCGTGTGCGAAAAACGGGAATTTGAAGGTAAATACGGGAGGAAGAGCAAGGTTATGGTCTTCGAAAGGGGTGAATGAAAGTCACAGAGTGTGAGGTGAAGCTGGAACGGTCAGGCTATGGAGATCGTCAACTCTTTTAAGTATCTGGGCAGTTTGTTGAGTAAATGATGGGGGAATATGGATGAAGAGGTGCGGGCCGAGAGGGTACAACAGGGGAACCGGAGGGTTGTAGGAACGCTAAAAGCAGTAGTAACAAGAAAATAGGGTGGTCAGTATGGAAAGTGAAGGAAGTCCTTGCATGACAAGTGTGGTAATCCCGACACTGACTTGACGGAAGCGCAAAAAAGCATGGACGCGTTGGTTGAGAGACTCAGACCAGAGGTGAGCAGCAGTGGAAATGAATTACTTAAGGAGTGCGTGCGGAGTTACGTGGAGGGATAGAACAGGACTAATGAGGGAAAAAAGTAAGAAGGAGGTGTGGGTGTGGAGGGAGATGTGCTGGATAATGTGTGAAAAGGAACAATCTTGAGATGGTTCGGCCATTTCGGCATATGGAAACGTTTATGGAAAGCGAGAGAATGACTACAGAGGGTGTACGAGGAGCGAGGTGTGGAGGGGATCCGCAGAGGGGGAGAGGTAGACCGAATTTTATGAGGGGGCAGGATGGAAGTTGAGGGGGAACTACAGGAACGAAGGCGGTGCTGGTTGGGGGGAGGGGGCGTCGAACTGACTGGGGACAGAGGTGCATGGGGGGCGGTTCGTAGTGGCCCACCCCGTAGGGGGGGGGGGAATCACGGCCGTCAGGACAATAGATAGATAAGATAGATCTATATATATATATAGAGTAGATATATTATATATATATATATATATATAGTATATATATGGCCCCTGACGTATATCCTATATATAGACTATATTAGATATATATAGGGCACCAATATATATATATATTATATAGATATCATATATATATATATATCTTTGTTTTTTTTTTTTTTTTTTTTTTGTTTGTACACAATTCTCGTGTGATTGAACCCGGTAATATTAGGGGCACATTGCAAGAACATATAGGAAAATCCTTACCAGGGCCCCACTCAATGTTATAGATTGGTAATCCGTTGACTTACGTCTTAACCCTACCACCCACCACACACCATCGCGCACCCTACGTTAGACCCCGTACCCACCCACCTGACAGACGGTACCTACCCTGTGTCCTATCTTAACCTAACCGAGATTTTTTTTTAAGTCCGACAGTACCACCCAACCACCCACCATAAACCTACATAGCCTAGCCCAAAGCCTACCCTAGACCAACCCAACCCCCACACCCATAAAGCCCCACCCACAGACCGACCTACCATACAAACCTAGAACTTACCTACCTACCTATAACCGAACTAGTTACCTACCCCACATAACTCTACCCAGCCAGGCCACCTACCTACCAACCCACACACCCACCACTAATCCCACCCACCCACCCACTACCTTACCTTACCTACCCTTCACTCTTCTACTTATCTCTCCGTTCCGTCGCAAAATTGTGTTTTTTACCCATAGACTCTCATTAGCTACAACCTTTTCAACTATCCACCCCTATAATCACCTCCCAAAATATTCAAGTTACCGATATATACACTTACAAACTTGCCGCATTGTATAATGACACTCCAGAT
>CM064552.1:8025374-8169805 GCA_032716605.1 Paralithodes platypus | reverse complement strand
ACCATACTAATACGGTAATGTGTTTCAATAAATTTCGACATTATCGTCGTGTGCCACATTGCATCCTACTTTTTCAAAACAAAAGGATGGCACCACTACCCATCACATGCTTACACAAGTACGGGGAGCTTTATCCCTCAGAATCTGGATACTTACATGTCCTCAAGTGTCTATCACAACGTTATATATACAGTATATTATGGTATTTTAGATTTGCTGGAAGGGCCATTTTTCTCAAATCTGGCCCTTCCTTCCCTATCATAATCTATAGTATTTTTGTTTTAATTAATAATACTTTACTATCCATAATAACAGAAGATCATAACCCACATTCGCCATCTTATAGTGTCACTTCATGACATTAGGTCCTCCTCTTTATACTCACATATAACTATACCCATATAAAACCTTCGGCAATACTGGATCGGAGATAAATTGTTTGGCTTTTGGATCTAAAATTCTACATGATGACCCGTTGTGCTGTTGAATTCTGGGCACCAAAATAACGCCCACAAAGGAGATGATTAGCCGAGCTTTTTATCTACAATACACCAGAGATACAGCAATATCCCAGGTAGGGTTTGAGGTGTGAATTTGTGTTTTTGTCCTGTGTGTATTCGTTGATGTTATGTTGATGTTTTGTGTTTTCCCTGTTCATTGAATCTGTCTTTGAGTTGGCCACACCCCCCCCCCCCCAAAAAAAAAAGAATGCAGAAAAGAAACAACAAATAGGAAAAGTAAGGGGATTGGGCCTGAGTAGATAGAAGTAGACATAGATAGATAGTATATTGGGGACATGAAGTAAATAGATAAAGATATATATGCTATTTGAGGTTTGACTGAGGGGAAGATCGTCCTTACCATAAAAATGTAAGCACCGTAATTGTCCATCATTTCTGGTATACCATTAGTAGATCATTAAGTTCCTTGATAGTTTGTGAAATCATACACTCTACGATTCCAATGGGTAAATAGGATCTCCATAAACCCTCTTCACATAACATATAATACAGGTCCTGCTCAAACTGCCTATACAATCGTGATAATTTTAGCCAGAATCAAGAGGTAAAAAGAGCGATCATGGGTGCTGAATAAGGGTTAAACTCTTTGAGGAGCTGGGACTGTGCCTCTACTATCAATACGCTGATACCCTTGGTTAACATTATAAACTTATCAGGAAGACGTTAGGTGAATTGGTGCCCTCGTCCAGGAACCATACATATATATATATAATATATATATATATACAATCTATTATATATATATATATAATATATAATAATAAAAAAACATTATTTAATATATATATCAATATATATAATAAAATATATCAATATATTATCTATATCTTATATATATATATAATTATATATATAGAAGAAACGCATATATAGAGTTTGATTGGGTAGTAGAGGGAATGAAGATATCCGAGAGGCAGAAACGAGCGAGGTATACGTGGTAGTCTAGTAAGAGGGTGGTGACAGAGAGTCGTGAAGGAAAGATAAATAGAGAAGAGTAGATTAGGAATTTGGAAGGAATCTGAGTGTAAAATGGAGGGAGAGTAAGAAACTGTTCTGGAAAGAAGTCAAGAAAGTTAGGGAAGGTAGCAAGGGAAGCAGTAAGGGTGTGAAAGATAAGAATGGGAGAATGCTAGCCGAGAAGCAAGAGAGAGTCGAAAGATGGAGGGAGTACTTCCGTGAGTTGCTAAATGAAAGGAATGAAGAGCCAGCAAACATAGCTGGATATGGTATGGGAGGGAGGAGAAGAGAAGTAGTGGAGGAGGAGGTGGGGATCAGGAGGTCAGAAGTGTGGGAAGCCATGAAAAGAGTGAAGTTGGGGAACGCACCAGGAACAGATGGAGTGTGTGGGGAAATGTTGGGACATGGTGGAGAGATAGTGAAAGAATAGGTATGGAAAATGTGCCAACTAGCATTGGAGAAGGGGAGCACCCGATGACTGGAAGACTGGCATAATAGTCCCCCTATATAAGGGCAAAGGGGAAAGAGGAGTGTGTGGTAACCACCGAGGAATATGTCTTCTAAGCGTAGTAGGGAAGGTATACAGTAGGGTAGTGATTGAGAGAGTGAGAGTGAGAACGGAGAAATGGATAGGCGACGAGCAGGGAGGTTTTAGGAAGGGAAGAGGATGTGTAGATCAGATTTTTACCCTGAATTGTGTTGTGGAGAAGTATCTGGAGAAGAAAACAAAAGGTGTATGTTGCCTTTATGGACTTAGAGAAGGCCTATGACAGAGTGGATAGAGAAGGTTTGTGGAAAGTACTTAGAATATACGGAGTAGAGGGCAAGTTGCTGAAAGCAGTGAAGAGCATGTATGAGGGTGCAAAGGCGGCAGTACGTGTGGAGAGTGCGCAGAGCGAGTTCTTTGACCTGAATGTTGGTTTGAAACAGGGGTGTGTGATGTCCCCGTGGTTGTTTACTGTATATATGGATGGAGTTATGAAAGAAATACTATCAAGCGCAGTGGATGTTGGTGTATCGCTGAAAAGGGAGGGAATTGAGTGAGAGCTACCTATATTGCTGTTTTGCGGATGATACAGTTCTGATGAGTGATAATGAATGGGAGTTGCAGGGTCTGGTAAATGAGTTTGGAACAGTGTGCGAAAAACGGAATTTGAAGGTAAATACGGGGAAGAGCAAGGTTTTGGTCTTCGAAAGGGGTGAAGTCACAGAGTGTGAGGTGAAGCTGAACGGTCAGGCTATGGAGATCGTCAACTCTTTTAAGTATCTGGGCAGTGTGTTGAGTAAAGATGGGACTATGGATGAAGAGGTGCGGGAGAGGGTACAACAGGGGAAGAGGGTTGTAGGAACGCTAAAAGCAGTAACAAGAAATAGGGTGGTCAGTATGGAAGTGAAGAAGTCCTTGCATGACAGTGTGGTAATCCCGACACTGACTTACGGAAGCGAAGCATGGACGTTGGTTGAGAGACTCAGACCAAGAGTGAGAGCAGTGGAAATGAATTACTTAAGGAGTGCGTGCGGAGTTACGTGGAGGGATAGACAGACTAATGAGGAAGTAAGAAGGAGGTGTGGTGTGGAGGTAGATGTGCTGGAATGTGTGAAAAGGAACAACTTGAGATGGTTCGGCCATATGGAACGTATGGGAAGCGAGAGAATGACTAAGAGGGTGTACGAGAGCGAGGTGGAGGGACAGAGGGGGAGAGGTAGACCGAATATGAGGTGGAAGGATGGAGTGAGGAACGACATGAACGAAGGCGGTGCTGGTTGGGGGGAGGGGCGTCGACTGACTGGGGACAGAGGTGCATGGGGGCGGTTCGTTCGTGGCCACCCCTTCGGGGATCAAGGCGTCAGGCAATAGATAGATAGATATATATCTATATATATATATATATATTATATATATATATATATATATATATATATATATGGCCCCTAATATATATATATATATATATATATATATATATATGGCCCCTAATATATATATATATATATATATATATATATATATATATATATTTTTTTTTTTTTTTTTTTTTTTTTTTTTACACAATTCGTTTGATTGACGGTAATATAGGGGCCATTGCAGAACATATAGAAAATCCTTCCAGGGCCCATCAATGTTATATTTAATCCTTACTTACCTACCTACCCACCCAACCACTCACCATAGACCCACTTACCCACCCACCCACCTACATACCTACCTACCTACTTACCTACCTATCTACCTACCAACCCAACCACCCACCATAAACCTACATACCTACCAACCTACCTAGCCACCCAACCACCCACCATAAACCCACCCACCCACCTACCTACCAACCTACTTACCTACCTACCTACCTAACTATTACCTACCATAATCCCACCCATCCACCTACCTACCAACCCACCCACCCACCATAATCCCACCCACCCCCCCACCTACCTACCTACCTACCCTTCACTCTTCTACTTACTTCTTCCGTTCGACATTTGTTTTTACCCATCTCTCTATAGCTACACCTTTTCAACTATCCACCCCTCTAATCACCTCCCAAAATATTCAAGTTACCGATATATACACTTACAAACTTTCCGCATGTTATAATGAAACTCCAGATAAATAAAATATCTAAAAGCGAGATGTTGTCATTCTTGCATATTTGATTTTTTGTAAAGAGATTTACTATACTCTGTTTCTTTTTAATTAACGATAAATTGAATCTATACTTAATGGACAAATATGAAACTACTATGTTTTTGTATCATATTAAGAGTTTATATAATTAACACCATATTCCAATAAAAATTCTTCAAAATAACGGAGAAATCTATATGGGAACTTTGCAAGTTACCGTCAGATGAAAAGAAACAGAGTTTAGCTGACAGTTCTTAGCCATACAAAGAATAGTTGATCACTTGCGAGTTTCGGGCTATGAGAAAGTTCAAGCACTCAACAGAACGAAAATGCTATAATGCTTTCTTAAATACATGCTATAGGAATCAACATAATTTTCGTTGATCCTAAACCCACACTTCTTAGCATTTCTGCTTAACCCCTTCAGGATACTTGATGCATTTCTTCATTGTATTCTGGCTACTGTTTGATACGGCTTAGGAAGAATATATGGGCGTTAAAGGGTTAAAATCTGACTCAATTAACCTCCTGATTTTTACATACCCACCCTAATCCAAAAAATAGTTTAATAGTAGCAAGAAACTAGAGAAGATGTACAGTCGCGCTAATAAGTGATGTCTCGGCACCAATTATGTTTTGATCAATAATTGGTATCAGCAATATTTACACATGATTTCTTCTTTTTGAGTGAAATATACAAACATGTTCCTACACTTACCCACCCTTTTCAACATCTGACAGACATTAACACAGCACAGAGCGAGCCAAACGTAATGACAGCTGAGCCATGACTTATTAGCGCCACTGTACACTCGCGCTAATAAGTCATGTCCCAGCTGTCCTTACGTTGGGCTTGCTCTGTGCTGTATTAATGTCTGCCAGATGTTGAATAGGGTGAGTAAGTGTAAGAACATGTTTGTATATTTCACTCGATATGAAAAAATTAAGCTTAGATATTGCAGATACCAATCATTGATCAAAACATAGTTGGTGCCGAGACATCACTTATTAGCGCGACTGTACATTCTGAAATACTGCAAGAGTTAACATATAGATGGGTAAAGCTTGAACTGCCTTACAACTCGAACCTCACAAGTGGTTAACTCTTTGTACACCCAGGCTCTACTACGAGGAAGTGACTGTCATTCAGACCCCATAACTATACTGTAAATATATCATTATACACAGTACACACATATATATATATATGAGAAGGGAAATCCTACTTTGGGAAGGTTCCATACCAAGTCGCAGGATCCATGTTCCAGAGTACACAACGATGGATGTTTACAGTAAGCCCCACGGAGGGTGTACAGTGAATTACGTTTTATGTAAGACAACAAGGTGTGCATCTTATGGGGACAATGGTTATTTGTTTGGGTCTATTTAATTACGGTATATATTCATTAATGTTGTTAGTTTCCTCGCTATACCTTCATCAAGCTTAACAAACACTCCCTAGCCCCCCTTCAAGATAAATGTTTACATTTTTCGATATAAAAAGTCACGGGTTCTTTCAAAATTACAGGCTCGCTATCGCTCGCCATATTACCCTTTTCACATTTGTTTTAAACCTATACTTATGACATTGTATTAAATTGAAGGCACATTTACTAAGGAGCAGAAGGAAGAACTCATCCCAAATGCAAAAGGAAACACCAGACCAATAAATCCTATTATTCCAGATATCTTCCTGGTCCACTCTCGCTCAATCACACACACAACGTCACCTCATTTTTAAAGGGAGCCCACCTCACTTTTTTTTTCTCTCTCTCTCCCTCTCTCTTTGGTTTATATCCATTTGGCCCCATTCAGCCTACTGTTTTAAGACGTTTACCCCCATCCCGATGTCAATATTTTCCTGGCGAGCGGTAGCGAGCCAGCATATATATATATATATATTTGTTTTGACAGCAAGCTAAATATGTACATTTTCGATAGAAAAATGTCTCCAGCGAAGCCGGATTTCTCCATACAATGCTGGCTTGCTATCGCTCGCCAGGAAGAAATCGACACCTGGATGGGAATAAACGTCTTAAAAAAGTAGGCTGAATGGATACAAGCCAGGGAAAGAGAGAAAAGGAGAGAAAGAAAAAAAAAACGGTGACCCCCTTTAATCCTTCCAAGATCCGATTACCCATTTATTTTCTGTTTTCTGGCAATTATTAGGCGATATTTTTCAGATTAGGAAGTGTATATGAGAGTCAGAGGGTTAATTGAGATAGTCTTTACCCTTATAATACCCACAGATCCTTCCTAAACTGTGTAAAATCTTCTAATGATAGCCAGAATAACCTGTCCAAATGCGTCATAATCTTCAAAGGGTTAAGGTGTGTGTGGTATAAGAGTCGTTATCGATAAACCTGGTAGTAATGTCTGCCAGATGTTGAATAAGTGTGTTAAGCGTGTGTTTGCGAGTTTGTGTGTGTGTGTGTGTGAGAGAGAGAGGGGGATAGATAGATAGAGAGAGAGAGAGAGAGAGAGAGAGAGAGAGAGAGAGAGAAAGAAAGACAGAGAGAAAGAAAGAGAGAGAGCGAGAGAGAGAAAGAAAGAAAGAAAGAAAGAGAGAGAGATAGAGAGAGAGAGAGAGAGAGAGAGAGTATATATTGACCACCGATCCATCATTGCCTGCCACATTTCCACAAACCATGGGATCGAGCGCGGTGAGTGGTATGCTCGCTGCCTTCTTCTCCTGGATGCTCTTATTTATCTTTATCTTACATTTCCAAACCCATTAACCCCTTCTGTACCGGCAACGTCTGTTTAACTTTATTCTGGCTACCATTAGACGATTGTATTGTTTAAAAAAGGCCTCCAGCAATTAACAGGCTTGAAACTATCTCACTTAACCATTTTTCCAGAGTAGTTCAGAAGTGAGGAACCACTGTAAAAGAGCCGAACTGTGCACCACCAAAGAAACTGGAACGCGTCATGATCCTCAAGGGGTTCATTTACTTTGCAACACTTGTTTATTCTCCTTTGCAGATGTGTAGATTGTGGAGGTACCTGGCGGCGGCGGTGGGGGTGGTGGCGATACTACTACTGCAGGAGACCAGGGCGGAGGCACAGCAGAAGGAGGGAGCTCAAGATGGAGACGCGGAAGTGTGAGTGTTTTGATTCACCTGCACTGTAAAATTTAGCCGTGAAATTAACAGCAAAACACCGTAAATTAAGACGTTCGAAAACCTCATTATGAAATATTACGGTATCTTACCTTCATTATACCTCCAAGTTACAGTAAAAAAATAAAATAAAAAATCTGGTAATGGTGATGATTTTATGTATGTTTGTGGCCGTAAAATGTCTATACTATATTATGTTAGCAATCTGCCTGTCCTATGATCTCGTTTATTGTCAGCCAAAATAACTTAAGGGGGGGATGGGCCGGTTTTCTGGACCACTTTCTCCCTCATGTTTAGCCCCATTAGTTTTCAGATGTTAAGATGTTTGCCCCATTAGTTAGTCGATTTTAAGACCTTTCGCCCCTGAACCTGTAATGTTGGAAGAACCGAAAAATGTACAAATTAATCTAGAAGGGGGATCTAATGGATGTTTTTTGTTTTTTTTTTATTTGATGGAGGTCTAAGGAGGAAACTAGACAAATAATGAATACATGCAAAAATCGCCCAAAAAAGTGAACCAGTCTCGCCATAGGATCAAAAGGGTTAGGTGACATGCTATGCTATGCTGTAACAAATCAAAGAAATAAACAGGGTATACAAAAATATATATATATAATCATTAGGTATATTGATAATGATTTACTTTTCTATCTTTATATCAGATGGGTTTATTACCTCCAATATACCTTTATGAGGGTATAGTATTGTGGACACTTTAATCACCCTTTTCATACCTTGGAGGGGGGAGGATCAATTTAATGGTAGATTTATTGATTTATTTTTTTATTTATTTTTAGTTTCCTCCCTAGACCTCCATCAAGTTTTAACAAAATATCCCCAAGATCCTCCTTCTAGATAAATTTGTACATTTGTCGGTAGAAAAATGTCCTCCTAGTTTACAGGCTCGCTCTCGCTCGCCAGGAAAATATCGATACCTAAAAGGCACGAAAGGTCTAAATAATTACAAAGAAATGGGGCGAAAAGTCTAAAAATCGACAAACTAATTGGCCGGACGTCTTAAAATCTGAAAACTAATGGGGCTAAACATGAGGGGGCCAGGAAAAATCAACCTCTCTACGACTTTAAAAGTAAACTGGATAGTCAATATAAACAGAGACAGGACAACACGAACGCAACTCAATACCTGTAAACTACAAATAGGTGAAACACACACACACACACACACACAAACCGATTAAAAACTGTGAGGTATCTATGAGTGACTGTGAGTAACTGTTATAGTCACCTGATGACTTTAAATTACCTATGGTCGACTGTCAGGGACCTATGAGTGACTGTGAGTAACTGTTATAGTCACCTGATGACTTTATATGACCTATAAGCAACTGTGAGGGAACAATGAGGGACTGTGACTTTTATAAGAGACATGTGAGTACCTGTGGTAACCTATAGCCGTAACATAACCCAAACTACAGGTAATATATCAGTACTTGTTGAGTTTGCGCTGGGAGAGTTCTATTGGTTGATTTGTCCAGTTATACCTAGTTATCTTCTTTCCCCACTCACCCAAACAGAAGCAACTCCGACCTAAAAGCCGCGGTTAGTGAGGGATTCTCCAACCTGCGTTTCCTGGGCGCTTCCTCCACGACCACCTACACGGACGTTGTCATGGTAACGTCCACAGTGTTTACATCGTGTGTGGCGGGCACCTCAGCGGCTGTGTGTGGCGGCAGGAGGAAGAGGAGGACCATGCGTACTGATCCTAACATACATGTTGTACAACCTATGGCCAGGTTAGTATATGTTACTCTTATATATATATATATATATATTAGCAATAAGGTTTCTGTGAGCCAGTATTTGTTAATTTTATTATCTACCGGTCAGAATTATATATTCAGCTGAAATGCGCAGAGAAGTTAATATACAAGCTTCCTCATTTTCTTCTTATACAAGCTTATACAAGCTAAATTTGTACATTTTTTGATAGAAAAATTTCTCCGGCGAAGCTGGATTTCTCCATACAATGCTGGCTCGCTATTGCTCGCCAGGAAGAAATAGACACCTGAATGGGGATAAACGTCTTAAAACAGTTGGCTGAATGGGGCCGAATGGATCCAAGCCAGGGAAAGAGAGAAATGGAGAAAAAGATAAAAAAAAAACGGTGACCCCCCTTAATCCTAGTAATTACTTGGCTGGAGTTCCCAGGTGGCAAGTTAAGGATGAGAAGAGCACCTATGAACAGTGGGAGAGGCAAGTTGATAAGTCCTTGTGATACGCAGGTGATTGCAGGGTCTCTTGGGTTCGTAGGTGGCTTCCCGTTCTCCTCGTTTTCTATAGTCAGAGCAGTGACAGTGAAAAATTAATTAAACTTGCCTAAATTATTACTTTGTTGCATATTACTAATATTATGGTTAAAAACACATGTGCAGATATGATCCCAGGTTTATTCAACGTTTCGCCTTCTACGGCTTCTTCAGGAATACAACATATATGGAAGTACAGTCAACTTATATACAGTCCAAGTTCCTCGTTTCTTCTTATACAATGAATTGTAGAAGGCGAAACGTTGAATAAACCTGGGACCATATCTGCACATGTGTATTTACCCATAAATGTTGCAGCCTATGCTGATTCTTCCTTGTTACTAATGATACTAAGAACACGATACTTCATCTATATAACTTTAGTAGTGTAGGTTATTAAGGAATAGAGAGGATTAAAAAAGAGGTGATTTAGTGCAGTGGTAACTTAAGTACAATGGCAAATTTTCAATTCTTGATGTCAACAACCTCCTAAATGTTTCCAAAACAGCGAACTGGGCGTCCTAGAGAGCAGCCTGGATGACGCCCCCTTCCCAACACTCGGCGGACCCCCCACAGGACGCGAACTCTCGGACGGCACTAAGGACTCTGTTAGGGAGGCCGTTAAGGATACCAAGATCTTCCTGACCATATGGACCACCAGCCGCACCTCCACTACCGTCACCATGCTCTTCACCAACACCAGCACCACCATCACGCTCTCCTACTACTGCCAGGCCGGGTTTCAGACTCTGCCTACCGGGTGCGGCGGCTAATGTGGTTGCTATTTTTCTAATGTCCTCCCTAGACCTCCATTAAGTTTAAGAAAAAGCACCCCAAGACCCCCCTTCAAAAAAAATATTGTACATTTTTCGCTAGAAAAAAATTCCGGCTGGAGGCCGGTTATTACTATATGACAGGCATGCTATCGCTCGCCAGGGCAAAAATTGAGACTTAATTGTACAAGAGGTCATAGTATTGACAAAGAAATGGACTGAAATGTCTTAAAATCGCCAAACTACTGGGCCAAACATATTAAAATCTGAAACTAATGGTCCTAAACATGAGGAAGAAGGGGTGGGCCAGAAAATACAACCAAGGAGGTATCACACGGCAGATTTTATCGTCAATCTCGGTAATGGCATCATGTACATTTATGGGTTACATTTTATCTGTGTAACTTTTATATTACCTATACCAATGTTTATCAGAGTCCAAATATATTACTAGGAAGTGTAATTGTATTATAGTTTGTTTAAACATGATTATATGTTCAAAATATGTTTTATTATTCCTATATTGAGTTGATTAAATCTCTCTCTCTCTCTCTCATTGTGTGTGCAGAATAGAACACGTAACTAACCACATCGATACACAATTTAAACGAATTCATTTGGACACATCATAGAAAGCTTTTACTAAAAAAAGGTGTTCGAATTACAAAAAAAGAAAAAAAAAAGTACTACACACTTATCATGCGTGTGTGTGTGTGTGTGTTTTTTTTTTTTTTTTTTTAACAGCGTTTGTTTTACTTTTAAAGTGCAGGGAAACCAATGAACTACGGGACAATGTCATCGTGTGTTTGATATGCACAGTAAAAAATCAAGTATATAAAAAAACGGCATGAAAAAGATATATGAAGTCATTGGGCATACTGATGGTGATTTACTGTTCTACCCTTGCATATGATAGGTTTATCACTACCAATTTACCTTCCAGTGGGTATATTAGTGTGGACACTTCACTTACCCCATTATATTCCAATATTTTTTCAGAGCGTGGTGGCATTAGTTTGAAACCAACACACGACGATTTAACTGCAAACGCCATTACTGTAAGATCTTAATACCTCATTGTGTCAAATGATCAAATCCACAGCCTTTTGTGTAGAGGGAGAATTGGACAAAAAATATAGCTATCTATCTATCTATATACTCAGGCCCAATCCCCACTTTTCCTACTTTTATTTATTTATTTATTTATTTATTTATTTTTTTTGGGGGGTCGACTCAAGACAGAGCAAGAATAGGGACAACACAAAACACAACAGAAAACAATGAACACACAAAAACAAATACACATTCACACACATCTAGGTCATATAGGTGAAATATAGCTAACAGCACTATATACAATACAGTGTTGGATATACAATTAACCAAATCTGCATGTTGAAGGTTATTCATTAAAACAAGACATATTACATTTCAATATATTTGCTTGGACTCTGTCATTTACATCAGTGGTTAATGCTAGTTAACTCTTGCTCAGTCAAAGAAGCCATTAGGTGTTGATGAGGAAATTGAAAAAAATATATAAGCCTATAACTATTCTTTAACCTTTATCAGTATAGACATCTCCCTACATTAAACAAAAACAAATATCCTTTCACGCAAGGAGTAATTTTCAAAATGAAATAGATGCTCTATCTTCCTGAAATTGTATTTATTCCTAATACTTCCGTTGCTCAAGCAGACTCGATGTGTTTGCGTATTGGAAGAACAAAAACATTGTTAACCCCTTGAGGATCTAAGTCTTCTGAGAGATTATTTCACATTTTACTCTGGCAAAATTAAGCTATTTAACTTTAAGCACTTCAATAGGAGGGCGATATTTATACTCCACGTTTGCTACAGCCAGAGAATTGTACTCAGCTTAGGAAGAATCATTAGGAATGAAAGTATTAAAGGACATTAATTAATCCTCTAACTCTGACAAATCCTAATCCCCAAAGTTGATTACAATTGTCTGAAGGTATTGGCTATTTACTATGACGAGCCTAGAAATCCCGACCCCAACCTCTCGTCACTCAAATGACTTGACCAGTTGAGACAATATTTCTACCATTTGAAAAATGTAAAAACAGTGTTGAAATAGGAAAGGCCACACATGCAGACCATTTGTTCAAGTCATGTAATAAGTGGCTTAAAATGTGGCAAACATAATGTTTGACCTCATTCAAAACCTTAAATTTGCTCAATTGAATTACATTTATGAGCCCTGACAAGATTTTTAGATTGTCTACGGCCCATATCAAGAATTAATCAAACACATTGGACAGAAAGAAAACAAAATATATATATATATATATATATATATATATAAAACACACAAAAAGTACAGACCACTAGCTCCAGCCTTTCTCGAGTTACAAGAGACAAAGGTCACAATTTCTACACTTGATATAATAAAGAGCAAAATGGAGCATAAATTGGCGTGATTTGATTGGAAGAGTTAACCTCCTGGACATCCACTAGGCAGCTCTTGGAATCCCGCCTGGCAGTAGTAGGATAGTCTGATAGTCGTGCTGGTGTCCGTGTACAGCATAGTCACTGTGGACGTGCTACGGCTCACGGTCCAGATAGTCAAGAACAGCTTAGGGTCCTTGTCACTGGGATCCTGGTCACCTTCGTCCTTGTTATTGGTGGGGTCTCTTGGATCGTGCTCTACACCCTCTTCCTCGGTGGTGATGGTCCGTGAAGCTGCCATATCTTGGTGGTCCTCGAAGCTGCTCTCCAGGCCACTCCCACCGCTGACAGAAAACAGATTAACAACAATTCAGCCGACGTAATTTACAAGTTAACCTGAGCGCGGCAAGCCTATGGTATTTAAAACGTCCCGCTGGGCGAAGGTATTGTGGGTAAATCCCGACCAATTTCGTAATTTTACAATAAGTATCGCTATTACTTATTCATATGCGCCTATTTTACGTTTAATATGAAGATATTAACATGTAACAGCAATAAAACAAGTAGGAATAGTATTTGGGGGGTGAAAAAGGTGAATTATTACCGACCATCCAGTCATGAGGTGAGAGGCGCGCGAGCCATACACCCTCCCCTCTCGAGGCCTGAAGCGAGACTGATGTCTCGCTAGTGCTGTCTCTCTCTTGCCACGCTCTCTATATGCATTCCAGATGACCTTGAAACCGGGTGGGAGATATTGCCGGGGAAAATAAGCCGATAAATAAGGGAATAAGAGGAAAAATCGGTGATAATTGAAGGGGGGGGGGGGTGTTTGACACATGTGGAGTAGTGATAGGAGGTATGGAGGGGAATTATCTAACTTAATCACACATTCCTTTGTTTTGAGTGCCAGTGGGATGTTTTGAAAGGCTTTTTTTAGGCCTTGGCTCATATGAGGACGCTCACCCTCGTAGGGTTCAGACTCATATGAGGACGCTCACAGTTCTTGGGTTAATAATAATTTTTTTTAAATAAATAAAAAATAAAAATAAATCAAGACCATTCTTCAAGCTATTAAGCCATTAAGAAATTAACACCTAAAAGGAAATACAAGTTAAAACTAATGGAGCAAAACAGGATCCAAAAGGACCCCACGCAGACCAGATAAGAGTTAAGGGGAGGCAGACCGTTTTTCTGGACCTCCTTTTCATTCATGCTTAGCCCCACTAGTTTTGAGGTTTTAAGACGTTCGGCCCATTAGTTTGGCGATCTTTATATCTTTACCTCCATTTTGTTGTCAATTTTAAGACGTATCGTGCCATTTAGGTGTCGAATTTTTTTCCTGGCGAGCGATAGCGAGCCTGTAATTGTAAGAGGAAGTGGCCTTTGGCCGGGACATTTTTCTACCGAAAAATGTACAAATTTATCTTGAGGGGGGGCCTAAGGGATGTTTTTCTAAGTTTGAGGGATGTCTAGCGAGGAAACTAAGAATGTGTGAATTTATAGGCCAAAAAGGCAGTCAGTATCCCCTTAAGAGGGATGTTGGACAATGGGGGACAATTAAACTAATCGACGACAAAGCAGATAGATACAGCATCTACTTTGAGAAACGATATCCAGACTGTTACATGAGAGCCCAGAAAGTTACCAACAAATCAAAGTGGTTAAAAGAAATTAACCTTTAGCTAAACAAAATATTTAGTTAACCCCCTCCCCCAAAAATAAATAAATAAATAAATAAAATAAAATAAAGTAAAATCTTGAAAAATGTACATCCATCGAAATATGATGGTTCTTGCCTGTATGTATGACTGTTCTGACGTATGTATAAATGTAAGAATTGTTGATACTCACAGGTCCTTATCCACAATATCAATGTTGGTAGCAGTGAATTGACTCCTCCTTCTGCGTCTACCAGCACACACAGCCGCTGACGTACCAGAGAGACAGGAGTAGAACACCGTAGACGTAACCATGACAACGTCCGTATACGTGGTGGTGGAGGAGACGCCGAAGATACGCTGACGGTCGCGGAGGGCGGAGGAGAGGGCGTTGGGATCTGCGGTTGCGGCATGGCTCTTCACCGCACCCTTCTCCACCTTGTCCCCCATACCCGCGGCCACAACCAACACGGCCGCAGCCGCATACACTAACCTCCACACTCCATGCATCTAGGAATATATACACGCTATACTGGTATTCTAGCACCACAGGGTTCGTCTAACTATCAGAATATTCCATCTTGATTTTTACTTTCACAGTGCATTATTTGATAGCTTGCCATTATTTCTACATTTCATTATTAAGCTTATGCTGCTCATACAATTTATTATACCCCTCTATTAAATATCTGTCCATCTTTGTAACTCCTTTCACAACATGGAGTACTTAACAGAGATACTGAGAATCAAAATGGTGGCCACTCTTTGACAGATTGTGTTATTCTATGGGTACCCCAATTCCCTTGTAAACGTCACTATTGCTCGGAAATGCCTCTCGCCACCACCATCCAAAACACTAATTGATTTATATTTATATTTATAAGAAAAACTGACTTCTATTATTGCACATAAGAGGTATACTGTACACTAACATTTATGATAATGAGGATAGCTGACCACATGTGCTATGCCCTTTAAAAAAAAAAAAAAAAAAAAAAATATATATATATATATATATATATACAGTATATACACTGTATATATAATTATGAGGTCTTATTAAGGGGAGATCTCCACTTGAGGGATTTTTTGCTTGACCTCTTTCTCCCTCATGTTTAGCCCCATTGCTTTTGATATTATAAAACGTTTGCCCCATTAGTTTAGCGATTTTAAGAACTTTCACCCCATATTAAGACCTTTCGTGCAATTCAGGTGTCGATTTTATCCTGGCGAGCGATAGCGAGCCTGTAATTTAAGAGGAATCGGCCTTCGGCCAGGACATTTTTCTACCGAAAAATGTACAAATTTATCTTGAAAGGTACTCAAGGGGGTGTAATTTTAAGCTTGATGGAGGTCTAGGGAACAAACTAAATACCTCCCCTTAAAGAAAACCGTACAATAAAAGCAAACCTATATTTATATGGTCTCGTTCCTTGTGTTTGGAGACACCTGTATAGTACTATACAGTGCCTAACGTATCTCAAAGGACTTGAGATACGAGTTAATATTTTTAGTATTTCTACCAAGACCAATAGTATTACCAAAAGGCCAAGTCATAATGAATAGACTACTGGCAAGGCAATGTTTGTCTCATGTCGGTAGACTAACAGTAAAGTACTGAAACTATGTACGGTAGGTCTTCAGCACGAATTATCTCCCAATAACGTCTGTCTATGATATACCGAGAATTGAACCCGCGTCCTTTGGATTACTCGACTAGTGCTATAAGTCTATTCGCTTTAAGGGGGGTGACCTGTTTTTTTTCTGTCCTTTTCTATCTTTCTTTGGCTTGTATCCATTTGGCCCCATTCAGCCTACTGTTTTAAGACGTTTGTCAATTTTTTACTGGTGAGCGATAGCGAGCCGGCATATTTTTTATTTTTGTTTGACAGCAGGCTAAATTTGTACATTTTTCGATAGAAAAATTTCTCCGGCGAAGCCGGATTCCTTCATATAATGCTGGCTCGCTATCGCTCGCCAGGAAGAAATCGACACCTAGATGGGGATAAACGTCTTAAAATAGTTGGCTGAATGGGGCCAAATGGATACAAGCCAGAGAAAGAGAGAAAAGGACAGAAATAACAAAAAGCAGGTCACCACCATTAAGTAGACGAAAAATCATGACCCCTAACCTCTGTAACTCAAACACGACTAGAGTAATCGAGCTAATATGTCTACCAATTGGGAAGAGTCAGTCAAGGAATACATGTGGAAATTTACAGCCAGTTTGTTCTAGCCCTTTTTGAGTTACAGAGGATAGAGGTCATGATTCCTCGCCTAATTACAGCGAATAGACAATAGCTGCTATAGTCTATTCGCTGTAAGTAGGCGAGGAATCATGACCTCTATCCTCTGTAACTCAAAAAGGGCTAAAGCAAATGAGCTGTAAATCTCCACATCTATTCCCTGGCTGACCCTTCCCAATCTGTAGAAATATTAACTTGATTACTCTGGTCGTTTGTGAGTTATGGAGGTTAGTGGTGGAGAGTTTTTGCCTAACTATAATGAATAGACTATAGACCGTTCAATATTCCTTAGCGAGATCCACTTACCGCCTTATCGTTTCGGCGTCCGTAACAGGGAATGGTTTGCTGTAGTGTTTGGCGGTCATTTATATATGATGTGCAGGTTAAGGGGACAGTGGCTGTTTGTTTGGTCTATTGATTAATTTATTCATATATTTTTTTAGTTTCCTCCCTAGACCTACATCAAGCTTATAAAAACACCCCCTAGATCCTCCTTCAAGATATATTTGTAAATTTTTCGATAGAAAAATGTCCCGGCCAAAGGCCGATTCCTCCTAAAATTACAGGCTCGCTATCGCTCGCCAGGAAAAAATCGACACCTAAATGGCACGAAGGGTCCTAATATTGACAAAGAAATGGGGTGAAAGGTCATAAAATCCCCAAACTAATGGAACCAACGTCTTAAAATCTCAAAACTAGTGGGGCTAAACATTAGGGAGAAGGGGATCCAGAAAAACGGTCTGTCTCCCCTTAACCTGACTGCAAGTGCTGAAGAATATGCGGTAAGTTTTCCTCTGCAGGAGCATTTTCGCCACAAACTTTTTTCGGCAAGTTCGGTCAGGCAGTTTCTGAATTCCACTTTCATAGGAATTCTGACACCTGTTATAATGCCCCTTCAGTCAAGATACATAAAATAGTGAAATAATGTCTCAAAACGTTTGCCAGATTAAGGTTGCTGATCAAACGTTGCCAGAAAAATCGCCGGTGTAAATCCTTCTGAAAGCTAATGGCACTGGACCGATGTTAATGAGTAGTTTCATGCCAAGGAAAACACTTATCGTTTTTTGTGCGTTCTTCCTCATACCATCCACTTCTGTGTCACGGCCTGCACAGGTTTCAAGTCAAAATGGCCACACTCAGAAACGGCCACCCTCCAAAATAGCCACAACCTAAAGCCGGTATCACACGAGAGATTTTATAGTCAACATTCGATGATCAACATTTTTCTGGCAACATTTCTGGAATATTTTGCACTGGTATCGGAAACTAGACTGATAGTAGATGAATTTAGGTGACAGCAAAATATTAAATGTTGACCTCATAAGCTGCCAGACCAGTGTTGAGGATAAATGTTGAGAGAAAAAGCGCTCGTGTGAAACCGGCTTTACTTTACTCAATCTATCCTAATCTAAACTAAGCCAACCTAACTACCTAAAAAGAAAAAGAAATCGTATGTGCATGAACGAGACAAAAGGCAAAGCTGCCTGCACCGTTTTTTTTTTTTATCTTTCTCTCCTTTTCTCTCTTTCCCTGGCTTGTATCCATTCGGCCCCATTCAGCCAACTTTTTAAGACGTTTATTCGCATCCAGGTGTCGATTTCTTCCTGGCAAGCGTTAGCGAGTCAGCATTGTATGGAGAAATCCGGCTTCGCCTGAGACATTTTTCTATCGAAAAATGTCAAAATTTAGCTTGCTGTCAAAACAAAAATATATATATGCTGGCTCGCTGCCGCTCGCCAGGAAAATATTGACACCTGGATGGGGGTAAACGTCTTAAAACAGTAGGCTGAATGGGGCCGAATATATACAAGCCAAAGAGAGAGGGAGAAAGAGAAAAAAAACGAGGTGGGCCACAACCTCCCCAGATGGGACGTCACAAATGTCCACTTACTCCAGGTGCCTAATTATTACAGCTAAGTGAACATAGACATAGGGTGTGAGGGGCCTGCCAATCCACCTCGTCCTATTTGGGAATCGAACTCGAGTTTTCTTGGTTGTGAGCCGATAGAGCTAACCCATGCTCCTCGGGATACCTGATATAAAAAAAATAAAAAATAAAAAATCCCCATCCAGTTTTTGGTGGTGTAATGTGCTTATGTTCTGGGTGTGGTGTCCCGTGTTCGAATCCCGGGAGGACCATATGCTTTCATTAGTTTATTCAAGTACATTGGGGTTTGTAATTGATGATTAATGTTAAGAATGGAGTGTTACTTATATAAGACTTGAGGCATACTTGGGCCCAGATATATTCAAATCTGTCGTAAATTAGGGCTAGGTAAGAGGCATAATAAAACAATGCATTAATAGCTTATTCCATGCCCATGGCGTTATAACTTCCTCATATTCAGGGAAGTTAGACTATCATAAGTTAGAATAACCAATTAGGACTTTGTTTTAATATATGTTATTCGAGATACTGTGTTGGTGGTGTAATGGTTTAGGTGTTTATGTTCTGGATGTGGTGTCCCGAGTTCGAATCCCGGGAGGATCATATGCTTTCATAAATGTATTCAAGTGCATTGGGGTTTGTAATGGAGGATTAATGATAAGAACGGAGTGTTCCTTAATAAATGGGTTCTTAAATAATGGAGAACGAGTAATTCAATGTACAGGAAATACAAGACGGGAAACAATCAAGGAATAACTTAAGTAGTTTATTATACAAACACAGGAAACTTAGTTAAGCATGCGTACAAGGTACAATGGTAACGGACTTCTATGAATGTATGCTAGTATTAGAATACAAAGTCCCTGAGCAAGATCACACTTATAGTAACTTAAAAGCCAATTTATTTTTATATAAGACTAATACATAAAAACAAGGAAGTAGTTACAATACAGACTCTATAGAAAAGTTATGAGTGATGTTGTGAGTGCTGACTGAGAAACTCTACGGCCACAGGGGCCGTACAGCAATGTTTATGAAATTTAAGTCTAAATACTTAGTTATCCAAGGCCATGCTGGTGAGTTTTTTTTTTTTTTTTTTTTTTTTTTTAAAGAGACAATGAACGGAGGAAGGAAAAACACAGATAAAACAAAAAGGTCCATGTGCCTAAAGGCATCCTCCATTCATAAAATGTTTGTAACAACTGGATTTAAACATTTGTAGATTGTAAGTTTGTGGAAAGCAATTCGAGGGAAGTGAATTCCAAAGAGTAGTAGTTCTGGGGATAAATGAATTTTGATAAGCAGAAGTTCTGCATTGTGGAGGAGAAAGTGTAAATTCATGGGCGCTCTCAGCTGCCCTAGTTCTACGGGGAAAGATGTGGAGAGGCGGCACAATTGAAGCAAGTTCCTCGGAACAATTGCTGTGAAAATATCTGTAGAATAATGCAAGGGATGCAACGTTTCTTCATATGGATAATGTAGGAAGGTCCTGTGTGATTACAGGGTTATTGATTAATCTAATAGCTTTATTTTGAATTTTGTCCAACTGCCTCAATGCAACCACTCCACTTCCACTCCACAGAGGTGAACAGTAATCCATCTGAGAACGCACATGACTTTTATATTACGGCCAACTGCTCGTCAGTGAAGAATTCTCGAACTCTGTACAGGAGTCCCAGTTTTTTAGAGACATTCTTAGCAATGCTTCTAACATAATGTGTCCAGCTCAAGTTAGTACCGGTAGTTAATGTTACACCAAGAATGTCAATACTAGGGGAAGTGGGAATATTTACATCATTAAAAAATATATGGGAGTCAGTGAGATTCTGTCGGTTAGAAAATTGAATGTACTTGGTTTTCTGTGCATTAAAGGAAACTAGATTCTTTTGTCCCCATTCATTAATTCTAGAAAGGTCCTGGTTCAGAGAAATTGCAGATGAGCTTGCTATAACTATAACTAAGTATAGGAAGCAAGATAGGTTGTGTGTATTGCTTCACTATATAGAAATGACAGTCACAAGAAGGGACCCAAGGATGTCATGACAACGTACTTAGACATTCTATCTGGCGGGAATTTGTCGGGCGTAGGAAGTGGGATCGAAGACTCAGGGACTCAGGTGTCGTCGTAGCAATCTGACTTCGGGCTAAGGGGGGCTGCTCCTTGCAGCTTTCACTTCCACAATGTAGGGGTGCTTCGAGCAGCCTCTCCAGTCTCTGAACTTAGTGCTGGATTTGGAACTTCCATGGAGCAGGGATGCTTCAAAAAGCCTCTCCATTGCTTTATCGTTCTTCCACTATGCGGGGGCGCATCGGGCAGCATTTCTGTAAGTGTTTGAGGTGTTTCAAGCTTACTTCCTTTTGCTCTCCACTTGTGATCCCGGTGTGCTTCGAGCCGCCTTCAGGGTTGAGTGTGAGCTTTTGCCATAGGCGCTTCAAGCCGTCTCTCTGTTTGCAGCTCTTGACAACATGCTTCAAGCCAAACTCTTCGCTGTTGTATGCTAGAGAGACCCTGTCAAACAGGTATGGTCCCAGTGGAGCTAAATAGAGAAGCTGTTTTAAGCCAGTTCTCCTTCATCGGAAACCTATCACACTGGGGCTTAATGCTGCGGAGTGAAGCTTGGAGTGAGTGGTCTCTCTTCTTTCTGCTATGTCGTGTTGTTGTCGACTCGGCGAAAGAAAGGCCTAAGTTGGTGTTTGGCTTTCTCTGGGCTCAGTGATAGTCGTCTGGTTGGCTTCAGTGATGTTGTTGCTGCTGTTGCAAGTGAGAAGGGTGTGTAATGGTATCCTTTGACTGGCTCTTATCTCCTTTTGGTCTAGCTGCTTGTATTGATGTTATTCTTACTTCTTATGTTCTTCTTTAATTTTGTTATTGGTGTTGTGTTCTTTTCTTAGGCAGTCACATCCCCGTGGCTGGAGAATGAACACTTTTTTCTTGTTGCATGACCGTGGCAGGTTTGAGGTGCTGTAGGAGGCTGAACCACTGGCGGGAATGTTTGTCGGGTTTTCAGCTGGGATCGCAGACTAAGATGAGGGCGCGTTGAAAGCGATAGCCGGCCAGCATAGTCTTTAGGTGTGGGATATTTTTCAATCTTTTCTTTAGTCCATATTTAGAGACCCAGAATGCGTAGCGGACGAACATGATTGTGGTCGTTGTAAGTCGAAACGAATCGATGGTGGCAGGAGGTGTTATCTCGGCGATGACTGGTAAGTGAATGATGACATTTGACCTGAGTGATGCTGTTGTTAGGTTCTCCCAGACGCTAAAGTACCAGGATGCCTCAGGTTCCCAGGTGAGGTGTTTTATTGGGAGGCATTTAAAACTAAACATTTATTTCCCTCCTTCCACGGGCCCCTTTATCCCCATTCCCCCCGACAAACTGCCGGGCAGTTCGACTTGGCCTTCCTGGAGGGCACAAATGACCAAATGACCGCCGGCAAACTGCCAGACAGTGCCTGGTGATTTCGTTCAACTGCGTGCACGGGCGTATCCCTGGTTTGCCCGCTGAATTTGCCCCTATCTAACATTTCCCTTGTGCCCGACGGGCAGTGCTCGATCGTGTGGACGGGGCTCAAGATCGGAGCTCCATAAATCCTCTTTCGGGTATGGTTCAAAAACCTATTCCTACATCACTCTTTTGGCTTTGGGGGAAACACTCATTACAGGCAGCCTGCCTTTTGTCTCCTTAACCCAAGATGTGCGCATGGGGGGTATGAGACACCACACGCCTGTGCGCACGTATTTGAGCTGTTCCCATCACTAACATCGTTATTTTACCATAAATAGCATTAATACTTATCCATATGCGTCTAATTTAGGTTGATTATAAAGGTATTAACCTGTTACAGCAATAAAACAAGTGGAAACAGCGTTTGGATAGTCAAAATCGGCGATACCAGGCCGGGAGTTACATAATGTATGGCTGAGGCAACCTCCCTCCCCTCCTCCCCTCCCCTGTTACGCAATAGTTTCTCTCTCGCTCTTTCCCACGCTTGGTAACAGTGATGACAACGCCCTGCTACCACTCGCTAATGTTAGCACGAAAATAGACCACAGAATAAGGGAATAACAGGGAAAATAGGTGATAACTGAAGGAGGGGAGGAAAGTGGGGAAGGAGGGGATGTGGAGGAGTGATATTTGGCATGGCCCAGGGGCAAAAAAAAAAAAAAAAAAAAATTGGGGTGTTTTAAATGGATGGATTTTTTTAGGCCCAGGATCTTAAGAGTCTTCCCGCAGTCGCCCGGGGAAACTCTTAAGAGTCTTCCCGCACTTGCCGGGTTAATACAAATATAAAAAAAGACAATATGCGATGTAAATATATATGAAACACAACCAATCGCAATTGTGAAACAACCCACACACGGCGGATGGGAATGTCAAACTGAACAAAAATAGCAATGCCACCATGATATCCCTGACCAGGAACAGGCTCAGAGTAATAGGCTAAATACCCAGGAGCAGAGGGAATACGGTCCCCAGGCATTGTTTCCTGTAGACAAACGCACAATGGGGCACGGTCAGAAAGGAGAAACCGTAGCTCCTCCCAATTAGCATGTAAACCATGAGAGTTCCACAGGAGAAAGTTAAACATTGTTCCTAAGAGTAGGGGCCGAGGCAGACTTACGATTTGGCCTCTGCTGTCAACCAGAATATTCCTGCAAGGGAGCAGCAGGGGGTTATCAGCCGCTAGGGACTCAGACGACTCACGACCCTTCTTAGTCGAGGAAGTTGTACTGGCATCCACCGAGGAGCTACCAATAAGCAGGGCATTATCCCAGACACCTTTAGAGGGAACAGGGTTAGCAATCACAAGCGATGGTAAAATAGCAATTTACAAAGAGGCATCTGACTCAGCGGGGACAAGGCCACTGGAGGCGTCAGCAACAGGCGGACTCCGCCCAGGGCCAGGAGGAGCAGGACCAGCCTGCACCCCTGCCGCGGGACTATGAGGGGATATGGGACGTGGCGGTCCAGTAGTAGGAGGGAGGCACCTTGAAAGAAAGCTCGCCCTACAGATGACAGAGGCAAACGAAGTTCCTGGACGAATAAACAAGGAAATTACCCTTTCCTTAGCCTCAGCAAACGTCAGCTTCTTCTTAGCACGCAAAGACAAGACCTCATACTCGATGCTATACCGATCACACAATTTATAGGAAGCAGACTAGCCGCCACCACAATTAGGGCAGGAAGAGGACCAGGACAATTACCCTCCCCATGAGACTCCTTACCACACGGACAGATGCCCGGCAGGCCCCGAACATGACCTTCGAACATGAACAACACCTGACAATGAAAGCAACACCAGGGTAAAGGAACATAGGGCTTCACACGTAAAGTGAACCAAGCAGCCCTAAGAATGCTGGGAAGGTAACTAAGGAAAATGTAAACACCAAAGTCAGATTCGGGGACAGTACACTATCAATCTTTTTATGAACCCTTTCAAACTTAACCATATGTTGATCAGCAAATTCGGAAACCAAGGTCTCATCACTATAACCCAGCAATTTGCGCAAGAATACAACCCCACAAGTCTGATTCAAAGACTCCTGAGAGACAAATTCAAACGCAGCATCTTTAATAGAACAGATACCGGTAGCTAGTAAGCGTTCACTCTGAACAGGAGTAGAGACTTCAATAAGTAGGCGGTCGTCATGGAGGGATACCACACGAGGGGCCACACCACATGCAGCGACTAAAGCACGATGGGTATCAAATATATTCAAATCAGGTAAAGAAAAACCACTTACAGCACGGACAATCAAGAACTTCACAAAGGATGGGACACAGGGATTAGGTACCACATCAAGATGAAGCCCAAGAGACCAATGGTTGGCACGCAAAATAGCACCAAAACCACCACAGCCATCAGATGGTAGACAGTGGGGAGCAGATTGGAAAGGTTCCAGAGTCACCACCATGGAGGAACAATCAACAGAAGAGCCAAGGTTGTCAACGGAACGTACAGAGGGAGATAACTCGGAAGTTGCAAGCCAACATCCACCCCTTTCAGAGGATCAAGCCCCCTAGCCCACTAGGCTTACAATGGGCTAGAGCTTCAGCAGGGATCAGTACTCTACTAGGGATGGATTGCTTCCCTTAATTAAGGGGGGCAGCAACTGATCAATGGGAGTAAATACTCCTCCCACCGACGGCACCTAAGCCTGGCACCTCCGAACACCTGCCACAGTAGGAAGTTTAAAACTGGATTGCTAGCACCCGACTCAAGGAGAGCCCGAAGGCCCCACCCCGAGGGGTCTGCCTGGAAGAAGAGAAATAAGAGGAGAGAGAGGCAGAAGAAAAAAGATGAGCCCTATACATACAATGGTTTAACGTAATTTTTCCATTACATGCATTGTAACGGCTCAGACGGGGTTGCCTTTCAGTAGTTGGAGTGTACTGTAGTACAATAAAGTCCTGCCACAGCACTGCCCCACCAAGTCATCACTGTGGCTGATGTTGGTATAATGCTAACCATGCCTCAGCAAAACTCAAAAGTCTCCCTGCAGCACTTGCACCTGCAGTATCTGCAACCACACCAGCCTTAATAGTGTTACAAAAACACAGCACAATAACAAGACTCTACTGTATATTAGGCAATTGGATAATAGAATAAAGTCCTGCCCCAACACAGTTCCAACATGCAAACACTGTTGCTGACACAGGTGTGGTGCCAAACAGCACCCAGGTAAGATTCAGTCCCGTGGCACCTATCCGCACCCCACCAGCCTCAGCAGTGCCATACCAAGACAGTGCTAAGATAAAGACTTTATTGCATAGTAATGGCTGTTGGTCCACAAGTCTATCGCCATCCCCCCTATTAGTCGCCTTGTACGACACACAGTAGGATGCGTGAGGCATATTCTTTTTTTCCTCCACCATTAGATGAAGGCCCCCTTACCCCCTGGGGGTAAATTTATATAAGGGGTTTGGGACCATTTAGTGGACCCCTCACTGGAAACCAGAACAGGAGGGGTGGCACCCTCAGCCCGAAAAAGATGAAGGGAGCCAAGCCCCCAACCTGCAATGCCTCCCACATACAAAGCCTGGACTTCCCAAATTGACTAATTCCTTGAACGTGCCAATAGTGCATAGTTGTTGTTGTTCCCCAAGCTGGCCGAACAGCCCCAAGGCCCCGAGCACGGCCAAGGCCATAACCGAGCGCCCCCACAGAACCCTCCCTGCCGACCACAATAAAGCCCTGGATGACCGAAACCACTCCAAGGCGGGGAGCTGAGGAGGGTGCAGAAACACCCGGGAAACCAAAGCCCCACCCAGGGCCCTGTGCCCCTCAGCAATTATGAAGAGAAAGTTGAGGGGCAAGGGAAAAATGTGACACTTTGGCTTCCAATCATGGTAGATTGGGAGGTCAATCCACGGAAGAGACGCCGTCACTCGAGATCTAGAAAATATATAAGTAAAAGGAACAGTCAGAGTAAGCTATGGGTATGGCAGAGATCGCTCAGTTCTCACGCTGATGGACCAGCCCATCACCACATGACTAGAACCCAATCCTCTCAGCATCAGCTAGGAAAGGCCCTAGAAAACCGCCTTTGGCAGGGGGATAGCTCCCCTATTTCAACCCCTTTCGGGGTTGGGCACCCGCCCTTATAGTGCATAGTTATACAGTATTGTATGTGCGATTAGTTTGCTTGGGAAACAGATTAACTTGCTCGTGTATGATGTACACCCTATGTGGTGGATTGTGTTCTTAAATTTCAAAATTTCAGTTTATTAAGCGTTATTTCCACATAGCGATTTTGACGTGTTATTTTGCTTTTATCTTGCATCGTCCCAGTTTTGGTTTGTTTATTTTGCAAGTTTTACATTATAATTTGACAAGTTTTGAGTAGTGCTAGCAAGACAATTATCATGTCAACTGACAAGATACAACAGTTGCAAGACAAAAATACAGTACGGTTGCAAAAAAAAATGTGTATCCATGCACAAGGTCAAACCGTATCATTTGGTCATGTGGGTTGAAAATAAAGACAAGATCATATTTAAACACTGCATTCACAAGTCATACAAGAAGTGCCGGGGTTGGTGAGAGAGACAGTTCAGTACATCAGTAACAACAACCATATTCATCACTTAGATGCTTTGGGTTTCATGACAACTATAGTCTGTTTAGGTTATTTTGGCACCTCATACCGTACTTCTCCTTATTATACTCTCTGATTGATGCACATTTCTCTTCTTTTGGATGTAGTAAAATAATTCACTATTTTTTACTTCAATGTCACTCCATGCCCTCTGTAAACTGCATGCCTTCATTTCCATTCATGATGATTTGCTGCCAATTTTATTTGAATTTGACTAAAGTCCTTTCAAATTAATTGGCACCAAATTCTTGTCACTTAAGTATAATTGTGAATTAAATTATGGTGGATAGCAATGAGGCGTGGAGCAACTAGAGAAGATAAATAATGTGGGCTTACTAAAAAAAATGACAACATTGTATCAATCAATAAGGACTATTAGGATAAGTACTGCAAGAACTGCCACATTAATTTGAATAGACTATAGCTATAACACAAGCTGATGCCAAGTATGGAAGTATTAGGCCCACAATATGAAATTATACATTGCTACTGAAGTTTTATATGTACTGTACAAACATATCAACTACATGCAAGGTTGTTCTTTGCATCAACATAAAAATCTAACTTGGCATCACATTTGTTTTCATAGCCCCAATTTGTAAACACCTAAAAAAATGGCTGTACAGTAATAATATTCCACTTGAAGGGAAAGACTCCATTCACTAAAATATAAAAAGAAAGATATAAGCAAAATAATAGATGGATAAAACATACGTATGGCAAAGCAACAGCAAAGGTATTTCCTGCCGATAGCTAATTAAGAGAGAGAGAAAATCAATTATAAATAACCTCTAAATATTCCTGCCGATAGCTAATTAAGAGAGAGAGAGAAAATCAATCATAAATAACCTCTAATAATATTTCAAGATAATTTTTCAGTAGTATGCTTGTGTTTCATTATATCATATTGGGCCATAAATTAAGATATAGGCTATCATTATTAAATCATCAATAGGCCTACGCCATCCACTCCTTCTCAATGTCTTCACAAAATACTGCGGTAAAAAAGGTATACAAAATAATGCTAATACAACACTACTGGATTAAAACATAACTAATTTCACCTTGTTTTTCAAGCCTGTCAGTGAAACTGGAAAGGTGGTCTTTATTCAAAGATTGAGATTCAGAGAAATACAGAACTAAATATCATAAAATACACACACACACACACACTCACTTACCAAAACTACTTCAGATCGTGTAATTTATGCAAAGAAACTCACTCGCACTAACAAAACACAAATTAAATCATTAACACTTAAAGAGCGGGGCCCGACTTAAGTCCGTATCTAAAAAGCAGCAAGTTAGGAGCATTATTAAGGCTTTTAAAGGGTTAAAATAGAGTGCAAACGGCCGGGAGCGCAGCAGGCCACACGACCGACACCCAGGGCTTACCGCGCCCACTGACTCACTGACTCTCTGTTCTCGAGAGGCCGGCAGTGTAGCCAGTAGTGAGTGTAGCTGGAAAAAATATGCCGCTATATGCTAAACTCCCATGTTGGTGGTACCACTGCATCAAAACGACGAGTGCTACGTAGCTCGTTCTGGTCTCATTTTGAAGCTTGTAGCGCCTAGTTTTTTGCTGAATACATTTCTTTTCATGCAGATACTTGATTGATCATTCAGGAGGGCCTGAATATGCCCAAAATAGCCCAAAACCCCCTGCTAGACGAGGGTTAAACATATGCAAAGAAACAAATTCGCACTGAAAATAAAATAAAAGGGATTTGATACACACTATACTACAGTAAACTAAAACTTTCAAACTTCAACATTTTAAATATTCACCTATATATCAAGGAAATATTTATTAGTACAGTAGTCCGTTTTGGACGCGACTGTGCTCAGAGGGAGGGGATGTACGCAGCCACATACCTTACCCCCTGCGCGTGCGCGAAAATGTAAGCCTACCTTGGCCCCGCCCCCCCCGTTTCTTGCATTTAAATATAACCTTCAAACCGTTACAGCCAGCTCGCTCTGTAGCTCAATCAGTAGAGCTCTCGCCCGGCACCCAGAAATCCAGTGTTCGATCCCACCCGAAATTTAGTGTATTTTTATATTTATATTTTGTTATTTGTGTTATGTTGTGTTATGTTGTATTATATTATATTATATTAGGGTTAGGTTGGGTAAGGTTAACCCTCTCCGACATTTGACGCAATTTTGAGCCTAATAGGGATACTTTAAAGCCTTTGTTACCATCAGGGGTATTTAGAAACCTTTAGTTTAGTTACTTCAACCTCTGCAGTTGTCTTTGAGTTAGCTGTGGGCAGAAAACAAATTTTGGAGAGGTATTTATAAGAGTGAGAGAACTCTATTTCTTATTGCTAATCTGGCAACCTCTGCATCATATGAGTCTGAAGGGGTTAAGTTAGGTTAAGTTAAGTTAGGTTAATCTAATCTAATATAATATTTGTACATTTTGGGCAGTGGGCGGGGCCCTCCCGTGCTCAGACAGGGAATTTTTAGCAGCGGGTAGGCCTATATGGCATCACCATACTGTATATCCCTCTGTATGTCTGTGAAAGTCCTATGGCGATATTCAGTATGGAAATTATTTTATTTTTGCACTTATTTCAAACTTTTGCGGGTGGCCACGTAGTCCAGAATTCAGGGTATGCATTATGGTTTTCTAAAAAAACTACTAAAACTATGCATTTTTGGTATAGCCTACATATTACCTTCGAAGATATTTTCTCTGGCAGTATCTGGTATCCCTACCCAAGTGAGAGGTTTGTGTATGTCCGACTCTACTTTAAAAAAAAACACACAAAAAAAAGAGAGAGCGAGAGTATATACGCCGCTGTGCTCCCAGTCGCCTCGCACATTCCCGCTCCTCTTACAGCACTTTGCGACCGAATATTATATATATATGTGCTTCTAAAGACCTCATCAAGATGCCCAAGAGGAAGATCCATGTCAGGAAGCTTCTTGTAGCATAGAAAAAGGCAAGACAGGCTAGCAAAACCACTGGCGTCACACTGCCACCTACGCAAACACCAACACCAACCACCGCCACTACCACTACCTCCTCCTCACCCCCAGACTCGCCCCAGCCTTCTTCATGATTTCAATCTTCACCACAACCTGAGGTCAAAGTACTTGAGGAGATAGGATGTCCCACTTCCTATAACATCAGAGAAAGGCTGCTGGGGGAGTCTGTCACTAGGAAAACGCCAGTGACAGATCCCACTTCCACCACATTAGTGACATTACTGAAGGACATACAGCAGCTCCTTAATATAGTCTCCTGCTCACTCTGTGGAGGTCAAATGTCCGTCACTGCAGATACTGACTGTCTGAGCACCAAGTGGACTGTTACCTGCACTGGTTGTGGCAATCATGCCAGTGTTTGTGACAAACAAGTAGTTGACACGAGAGGCAGTGGGACACATCACCAAGCCAATAATATCAAGATTGTTTACGAGGCAATCAATAACAACCTCGGTTTGCCTGGAATCAACAGAATTGCCTCTACTCTTAGTTTTGACACCTTCAGCACGGGAAAGTTTAGCAGGATCTGCCATTACCTTTACAATCAAATGGATTCTCACTACGATCCTTTCATGAAGAAGCCAATGTTGCCATCATAAAACATTATGAGAGCCTAGGAATATTGCCAGACCCCCAGACTGGCCTGCTTGACATCACAGTGTCATGTGATGGCACATGGATGACCTGAGGTCATAAATCCCACATTGGTGTCGGATTTGTGATTGAGGTTGACACTGGGTTTGTGGTGGATTATGAAGTCCTCTCCAACTTCTGCCAGGTTTGCCACAAGGCTGGGAAAGGCAAGAGAAGAAAGACACCTGAGAGCCACCAGTCTACATGCCACATGAACTACATGGGAACAGCTGCCTCCATGGAAACAGAGGCTGTAAGGCGTATCTGGAGTAGGAGTGCTCCGCTTGGATACAGATACACAACGTTCGTGGGTGTTGGCGACTCCAGCACCTACAAGGCAATTGGGGAACTGGATCCTTATGATGTTCTGTTCAAAAGGAGGAGTGTATCAACCACGTTCACAAGTGCATGGAAACTCGACTTCGGAAGCTGAAGAAGGATCCGAGCGATATTACAACCAAGACTGGACGAAAAATAAGGAAGAGTAAGCTTGCTGAGAAGCTCACGGAATTAGTCATTGATAAAATGGCAAAATACTACGGTATGGATTAGCGATCCGTGGTGGTAAGGAGAGGAAGAAATACTCTTTGCGTCTTACCAGCATGCACTTGCAAGTGACAAGAATCCATGCCATCAACTCTGCCCTGCAGGTCCAAAGTCCTTCTGCTTCATGAAGAGGAGAGAAGCCGGCATCAAGGAGAATGTTGAGTACAAACCTGGGTACCTGTCTGGCATCCCACCTGAAGACATGACTGTCATAACCCAGGTATATTCCAATCTGAGTTCTGAAAACTTGATGGAGAGGTGTCTGAAGGGGAAGACTCAAAACCCCAACGAGTCCCTCCACTCCAAAGTTTGGATGAAGGTCTCTAAACACAAGTTTGCTGGCTTACACAGTTAACTTTGTGACTCGATTGGTTATACATGAGCACAACTTTGGCTTTGAGGCGGCATACTTCCCACACCTCCTTGGATTAGATACCTCTTCATCCAAGGTCACAAACCTTCAAAATATGCAGAAGGAATTCTTGAGAAGCTCCAAAGAACATCTCATAGTAGGCAGAGCAAAGGGAAGAAGGAAGACGATGGAGACTACAGCCCTGGAGCCTTCTAAGTAGAAAACCTGGTGACAATGAGTGGGGTGGTGCCCGATCTATCTATCTATCTATTGCCGGACGCCTTGCTCCACTTAATGAGGGTGGCCATAAACAGAAGGCCCCCAAGCGGACCTATTCCCTGTAAGAGGGACTACCCGACCCAATTTAATGAAGGACTTACAGGATTGACCACTCAATTTAGGATCCGTCTGACTCTGAGGCCCTCTATGTATCTTGTTAGCACTATTTTCCTACAGTGGTGTTCGGCTAGTCCATCCACTAACCTACCTTACACTTAGATAAGCAGTACGGATTTGCATCACGTTTACTCCCCGTGACAGGTTGCAGAGTCCCATCCACCCAAATTTTTATAAGTTTGTCTCCCCTCTCTTTACAATCAAATGGACTCGCACTACGATCCTTTCATGACTGAGAGCCTAGGAATATTGCCAGACCCCCAGACTGGCCTGCTTGACATCACAGTGTCATGTAATGGCACATGGATGACCTGAGGTCATAAATCCCACATTGGTGTAGGATTTGTGATTGAGGTTGACACTGGGTTTGTGGTGGATTAAGTCCTCTCCAACTTCTGCCAGGTTTGCCACAAGGCTGGGAAAAGCAAGAGAAGAAAGACATCTGAGATCCACCAGTCTACATGCCACATGAACTACATGGAAACAGGCTGCAAAGAATATCTGGAGTAGGAGTAGGCTACTCCGCTTGGATACAGATACACAACGTTCGTGGGTGATGGCGACTCCAGCACCTACAAGGCAATTGGGGAACTGGATCCTTATGAAGTTCCTGTTCAAAAGGAGGAGTGTATCAACCACGTTCACAAGCGCATGGGAACTCGACTTATTGGAAGTGATTTGGCTTCAGAAAATCTTAGGATTTACTGAAATCAATCTATTCCTAATAAGAGGCGACCAGGTACCAACTGAATTAGCATACCGGTACTGAACCTCATAGTGCAGTACCGGTATTTCTATACTGTACTGTGGCAATATACTAGCTGTACCGGAAGCTAAATGATGTGAGGCATGGTACTGTACACAATTAGGACAGTGGTTTTGGTAATTAAAATACACAGTAGTTTGATGACCACTGTTTTTGGTTGAGGCAATGCTGTGAACTACTGTACATACTATAGCAAGCTGGATATTATTTAATTTATTTTTATTTTATGCAGCCTATGTACAGTATGTATATTAATGTTACTGTAAGATATATATAGACCCCAGTATGGTCCCCTCTGTACTGTGTGAGTCTGGAATAAAGCATTATTATTATTATTATTGAAATAGTTGTCCGTGTGTACGCATCTTCAATACCTGGGCACAAAATCAGCAAACAAGTTATGCCACTAAGAAAATCTGTAACTCAATAAACAATGGTCATACAGAAATTATTTTCGCATCACGTGAAACCCATTAAAAAACTTTAAAATTATGTATGATTCATTACTCTAGTGTCACTCGTTCGCTGACACTAAAGGAATGAATTAGTACGGTAATGGAAACATGTTCCCAAACTTTAAAAAGCAATTTTCTCAAAATGTGATTTCATGTAAGTTAGCCAGATTTGACTGTCATAGGATCCGTAACGAATAATCCTACAGTAATTATTCTTATGTCAGTGTAAAGGGCATACAATTCCCAACAAAACTAGATTTCCCTTTTTATTAATTTCTTTCCCATTTAGACACAGCACCCCAAGAAATGTGTCAGCGACAATTTACTAATTTATCTAATTTCAAAATGACCTAATTCCATGATTAGATAAAAAATTGAAAAAGTATAAATGTGCCATTCAACCTATTGTGAGTACCCTCAATGCAACAAAAAGATGTGCGCGGAATTTCGATGCGAGTATCCTGGGTTCGAGTCCTCGGAGTTCCACATGTATTTGTTGATTTCATTAATTGAGTTTAGATGTGAAGTTGATTGGTGTAAAAAACATAATAATACCGGTACAACAAAATTTGCATTTTCCTTTATTTTATTTTTTTAAATTCTTAATAATGTTCACACTAATTCTTACCTAACTCAAAAACTAGTTGCCCTAAAGAATTAAGATTACAGGAAACTCTCTTTTAGGTCCCCTATCAGTGTTCCAAATATTATTGAAATCAGACGAAATTCACCGACACCCTCAAGAGTAAAAAGCGGACGGTCCCCTTTAAGGCAGTCACAGAAGCTTCGTAATAAATTGAGAAGTATATTTTCACTAGCCGTGACATAGTCAGTAAAGCATCAACTGCTAATCAAAGGGTCGGGAGGTCAAACCCGCTCTGTCAAAAATGTTAATGGAAGATGTCAAGCCCGGGCAACTTGAGTCAAACGCCTAATGTTCACGGGAATTACTTTGTGTCAAACGCCTAATGTTCACGGGAATTACGGCGTCACGCAAAAAAATTAAAAAAATTAAAAATTAAAATGCTTCATAAAACATAAGTTAAAAAATCATGTCATAATTATACAATCAAAATGCCTTGCTTCAGAGTATTACCATTCCTACATCACTATTATGCACATAACAAAACTGTATTTTCCTTTATATGTTAGAATGTATTACAATGTTTAAAACAGTAGGTATAATACACTACAGAAAGTAACCTATCTTCTTCCTATTTTGTATCTCATACAAAAATACTCAGAATGTCATATATTGTCAATGTCAGTTATACACGTAACACATTCTACAACAGCCTAACTTCTATACAAATATCACTAATGAATATGCCATTAATATTTGTACATACATTTACTATGTATTGTGCCATTTTTACAAGTTAGTATTTATACACCATATTGTTAATTACTCCAAAATATAAAAATAATAATTTATCATATTAGTTGACCATTTGTTATTATCTATTGAACCTACCATACACAAAATTAGGATAGTGTGTTGCTGTTTACCCGAGTTAAGCCGCTGTCACACGAGCGATTTTTCCGTCAATTTTCCATGAGCAAGTTTTTTCTCGTTATATTTAGGGACTTTTTTGGCACTGATATCGGTAACTAGACAGGGTAGATTATGTTAGCCGGCTGAATTTTGATAAAGTGTGTTTTTAAGCCTTCTGATCACAATAAAAATTTATCGAAAAATGGCTCGTGTGACTCCGGCTTTACTTCCCCGTCCGTTATTTTATGAATGGTAAAAGAAATGTTCTTATGTTAAATGGAAAAAGAAAAATAGAAAAAATGGGGATTGGGCCGGAGTAAATAGATAGATAGAATAAAATCAGCAAAATTGCATTAAAAAGGTAGGTTGGCATACAGTAGACGCAATTCATCTCTTTCATAAGCGGTTTCAAAAGAAAATACACTCTTAAATTAATACAGTACTGTAATACTAGTTTTTATTTCATCCATACATACAATTGACCACTTACGAGTTTCTGGCTATAAGGAAGTTCAAGCTTTAGACATTGATTTTTTGTCGAAATACGAGCAAATATATATTATACACGCATAAGTACATTACATCCATTTTAACATTATTTCCATTCATCAAAACTCATTATTTCTGTTAAAAATCGATGTCTACTGCTCCAACTTCCTTATAGCCTGAAACTCGCAAGTGGTCAATTACAGAGAGGGAAGGAACTCATGTGGGCAATTGTGCATAGAACATACATAAAAACATAACACACACACACACACACACACACTCACAACATGGGGTGCTAAAGAAATGAACAATTATAAATTTAGCACGACATAGAATATAAAGGAATGAAGAATGTTTATCAAGAGTATTACGACACCGAGTAAAAGAGATGAACACATTGCAGGTTACCAGAAGAATATAATAAATCTTCAACGCTCGTGCTTTACAAAAATAGAAGGCTAAAGGGTACATCACACAGTCAGGAGTGCGAGCTAGAGTCACTTGGAGTAGGGGACAATTCGGACTCTCGGGCCTGGTGAAAATCGATGACTCCTAGCGACTTTTGTTAGACTCCCACTCGCTCGCGGTGAAAATTGATGACTCCTAGTGACCCCTGTTAGACTCCCACTAGCTCGCACTCCTGACTCTGTGAAGGCCCCTTTACTACAGCTCTTCAGCTAAGCCACTGAACAATTGTGCATTAAGGGGATAGTGGTCAGTTTTTGGGTCTATTTTTTTCATATATTTATAGTTTCCTCCCTAGACCTCCATCAAATTAAAAAAAAAACATCCGTTAGATCCCCCTTCTAGATTAATCTGTACATTTTTTGGTAGAAAAATGTCCCGGCCTTTTTGGACCGGTTCTTCCAAAATTACAGGCTCACTATCATTCGCCAGGAAAACATTGACACCTAAATAGCACGAAAGGTCTTAATATTGACAAAGAAATAGGGCAAAAGGTCTTAAAATCGACAAACTAATGGGGCAAACAACACAAAATCTGAAGAGTAATGGGGCTAAACATGAGGGAGAAGGGAGTCTAGAAAAAACGACCCATCTCCCCTTAACACTGGAAGGCCACGTTGAATCAGTTGTAAACCCTTCCAATACCATGACATCTTTCTTTATTTCAATCTGGCTTATCTTCATGTGATTTTACGCAGTTTAGGAAGGACTTGTGGGAATCAAAGGGTTCATGGAGATGGATTATAAACCTTTTGATTTCTAGAGGTCCTTCCTTAACTGAATACAAAAACTAGAATATAATATAATTTATGCCAAAGTACTGAAAGGGTTAAGGAACATCAAATACAATAGAAGGCAAAGGGCGATATCTGTAATCATTGGAAGAAGTTCACCGGTCCCTTTCATAGGTTCCTGGTACAGTATTTTGAATGGGAAAAGGGTAGAGTTCTTGGTTCTTTGAGAGTTAATGGGTAAAGCAGATGAAAAGGCAACAGCTTCCGATCTCCCACAGTAGCAGTGACAAAAATTGGGGCACTAGATCCGGGACAGATGCCCTGAAAATTGGAGAAACATGCTCACGAGCCGAATGAGCCTTATGTGCAGATCATCGCCCACAGGAAAAGGGTGGAGTGAACTCCTTCTATTATTTGAAGCCGGTGTCAAACAAGCACTTCAGCAGCGTATGTATTGGAGCCACAGTATCTCAGTCAAAAGGTAGCTAAAATAGAGTATATAATTTGTTTAAGCGTCTTGATAGCGTAATGCATAAATGCGAGAAATTTCGGTGGGAGTATCTTAGGTTCGAGTTCTTGGAGTGCCACATGTATTTGTTGATTTCATTAATTGAGTTTAGAAGTAAAGTTGGTTGGTGAAAAAATATGAATTGTCTCTTTCATTATAACTGTATTTTGTATCTTAGGGCTCCTAATCATGTATAGTCCAATTTACTGTAATTGAAGAAAAAGCAGCAAAATCAATCAACATAACATAACCTGTCGCAGATGCAAGGCTCTGATACATGTAGCCGGTAAACTTGCTTGTGTGACGCCAGCTTAATACTAAGGCAGCCTTTAAGGACACATTCCTTATACAGTACAGGTTATACATCAATACCTCACTAATACTAGATCTTTAAGCCCTTCAACACGAAGATGTAATTTTCATCATACTGTATTCTGGTTACCATTAGACTATTTTATTAGCTTAGAACTTAACTCTCAGATTCAAAGGGGTAAATATGATCTCAATAACCCTCTGAATAATAAATTTGTCTTAAACTACGTCAAATCGTTTAACTTTAGCCAGAATAAAAGATAAAGAGACATCGTGATGAAGGGCTAAAATGATGCTGAAAGATAAAAGTAAAACTTTGAGATCAGGTGACAATGGTAGCAGAAAAAAACTTTGAACAACACAATGATTCTATCAAAGCAATTGCCCAAGCCCCCACACATCGTGTTGCTTGAGATTAGCATTCTGAGGGATCCCTGACAAACTGAAAGGAATAGAGAATATGAGAGGAAATTGGATTATGGAAAAAGGATGTATGCACTAAGAAGATGGTTTTCTTTTAGCGAAGCAGACCGTCAATAGTTTATCACATTAAATATTAAGATATTAAGGGTTTTCCAGTAATCTTGTGGTCCCTGTACCCTTCAATCTGCATACACTTCTACAATGTTCTACTCAATCATTTATATAATACATAAACAATAGATATATAGATATTTACAGTTACACAGACATCACACAACCCATGTGTTGCTGGAATTGTACACCACAAAGTAATAGAACATCTGAAAATGATGCCAAACACTCACTGAATTCATATGCCCAAGTGGAAAAACACAAATTAATAAAGGGGGGTGGGGCCCCACGCTGGTCACCCTTCTAGATATTTTGCACTTCTGCACAGGATCTCTACCAGATTAGTCTGAAAGAAAGGGGGCTTTATCATAGGTAGATATATTAGATATACGTACTCACAACCCTACCCCGAAACAAGCTGCTAGAGAATTATACTAAATGCCTCGATGAAAGAGATTCATTTATAGCCCCCCCCCCCCCTTTTGGGGATCAAGGCACTTAGCAATAAATGACAAACAATTATTTGTTCAGCATAGAATTTCAGCAACACAAAGGAACTGATTATGCACATGGCTCACTAAATATAGGGAACACTAACATCAGTCATTGCAGCTTAAAAGTACACAGTAATAGTCTTGCAACTTGTACCAGTCAAGTGTAATCAAGTCCTCCAAGTCTATGATGTTGCTAGGCAAGCAAGAATGATCCAAGTCAATCTTTTCTCGGTCAGATGCCAATTTAGTGTTTATTTTTGGTCAGAAGCTGTTTTTGTTGGTTTGAGTAATATTTTTTTGCTCTGAAGCCATTTGTGTTGGTCTGAAGCTGCTTGTGTTGATTTCAAGATGTAGCTTGTTCATATTAAACTAGTTATGTTGGTCTGAAAAAATATATTCTTGGTCTGGAGCCACTTTAGTGGGTTTGAAAATATATATACAGTACTGGTAACTAACAGCATAAAAGTATATAAGATATTAAGTTAATGATACTGTCACCACTTATCTTCTTTGTCATATAGCTTTAAATTTATAGAGTAGATGGACTTACAGTTGATTGTAGTCAAGAGTATTGATAGTTACGCACCCATTTAAACCAGTATCGAACCATTCTTCACTATATCTCATATGCGTCAGTAGTTTGGTTTAAAGGTTCAAGGATTCAAATAGGTGTAGCCTTATTAGTGCTTGTGACTACAGTACTTGACAGACGAGTGCAAGACAAGTATCTCCTTTCTCACACGTCACATTTATACTTGTGGCAGAATTATGGCACGCTATCCAATCTGCAATCACTGGGCTAAATGTGTTTCAGATTTGTATCACAAATATTTTCAGTGCTTTGTACATTTACAGTGATATGCTTCTAACTTCTACACGTCACACATACATAAAATATACCATTTATTACATTATCCATATACTGTACTGTACTATAGGTAGCGCCAACGAACTTGACAATAATCTTGACCCCTTACCGATAACTTCTCATAACTCAAAATGAATGAAAGCAATCGAGCTGACAGTTCTATCATTTGGAAAGAGCCAACTAGGAAATAAGTGTGGATTTTTACAGCCAGTTTGCTCTAGGCCTTTTTGAGTTATGATTGTCAAGTTTGTTGGCGCTACCTTATAGCTAATATATATACTGTACTGTACAGTACATAAAGCTCTTCAAGATGTCCCTTATACAAAGACTACAGTAATACAGCGCTGTCACCATAACTAAGCTGGTTGGAAAAGACTAGAGATCCTGTAGTACGAGACAACGGCCATCTTTTTATTGGATGCAATATTGGTGCCCCAATTATCCAAAAATGAGGTTGCATTATATTTTGGATCATGCAAAATGTATATCCAAAGACCAAACTAAATACAGTAAAAGTTCTGTAGTCCGAATGATAGGGTACCAATGATCATTCAGAGAACTGTTTTTTGGGCCTATTGTGGGGAACCTCTGAAAACACTATAAATTTGTACATATTTATCAAATATACACATAAAATGTGCTTGAATTTAACATGTATGGCTGTGAACCATTTGTACGCTACAGTTCCTTTACATGCTGTTAATAATGATGAATGAATATATATGAATATATAAATACACCATATTTCACCAAATATGAAAACATCGTAACTGCAGCATAGCCGCAATGACCCTTTAGCAAACAGAGACCGACACTGCCCCCTCACCAGCTGACAAATATTGTGATATTATTAGTTATACATAATCAATATTGATAACCTTTTTCCTTAAGATAAAGAAAATAAGAATATGCACCATGTTTCTACTTCGCGTCGTAAGAGGCGACTAAAATGTGGACGACATAAGTCTGGGCCACCGTTCATCCTACAGTATTTGGTCAATTTCAGACTCATGGTAGTTACGGGACACTAGAGTGCCAAAAATGGCTGCTCTTGCTCCATGCTTGCATGGAACTGGAGATATATTTATAAGTAACTTGCAAGAATCAGAAGTGGATAGAAGAAGTTCAGAGAGATGCTGCCGTTACTGACCATGAAAGGGTTCTCCATACAACTAAAAGGGAGGTTATATACCGGTATCATTTGTGTTAGAAGTGTAATGGTGTATGCTAGCGAGACCTGGCCAGTAAAAATGGAAGATATAATTAGTATGGAACAAAATTAAATGAGGATGGTGATATGGATATGTGGGTCTGCTATGAGAGACAGAGCCCCAGTATGGAACTCAGAGGGCGATTAAGCATTGGGAGTACAGTATATTAGTGAGGAGATGCATAGGAACAGGCTTAGCTGGTATGGACATGTGGACAGGATGGATGAGAAAAATTGTGTCTATGAACGTGGAGGGAGTCGCAAGGAGAAGTAGACCAAAAAGACGTGGGATCAGGTGGTACAAACTGATCTCGCAGCCAAAGCACTGACTATAAGGAATGCCAAAGACTGGGCTGCCATTAGGTGAACAAAAACACTGACTTACTCACGTCTGGAATCTGGGTCATAGTCTTTAATGAATGTATGTAATCATGTTCACCCCCTATCTATCATATCATTTTATCATTGAAGCCTACCGATTAATTATTTAATTAAAAGTTTGTTTAACTAGACCACTGAGTCTAGAACAAGACTCTCACAGGGCTGGCCCGAAGGATTAAATCACATTGCGGTTAAAAGGTGAAAATGGCGGAGATACCGGATTATGGGAAATAAGGAAAAAGTGGGAGAGTCAGATAAAATGTCAGCAAGGGATTTATTACCAAAGTAAGCAGTACGATAACGGGAATAAGCAGGGCAGTTACTAAAGATGTGATGAATAGTGAGGGGAGTACGACAAGTGGTGCCTACCGAATAAAATAGCATAAAAATATTGACAATCTGTCTTCGTGGTGCAATGCATAAGTGTGTTGATTTTCGGTGTGAGCGTCCTGGGTTCGAATCCCTGGACTGCCACATGTGTTTGTTAATTTCATTAATCGAGTTTAGGAGTAAAGTTGGTTAGTGGAGAGAACATAATAATATATACAATATAAAAAATATTACAAAATAATCGAGCAACTGGTGAAGGAGCAACGTCGGTCTCTGTTTACTAAAAGGTCATCACAGCTCACAGTTCTGTTGTAAATCTTGTGATGTTATGAACTTAAACTTAATTGAATTGGGAATAATAAAGGTTATGGATGGTGTTGGCGGAATAGTTTTTGTCAATAGTCATAGTATTATACGATAATAAGGGTAAATTAGTAGAGAGTGCCCTAATTTCGATGATATTTTTTTAATTTTAATATCATTAATTCTGATCTTTAAAAATTTGGACTATTGGGGTTTTCGGATTAACAAACTTTTACTGTGTTCTGTACCAGTATTGCCAAATATTAATTATGGGTATGGAGATATTTAGTAGTAAAGAGTCTAATGACACCAGTGGCACCAACATGGAGGAAGTTGGCCGATCTCTGTTACTATAGGCTCTCTAGGCAAAACTAAAGGGGGTATAACATGAGAGCCTTTATTCTCATCATTCAATTGCTAACATTATTCTGGCAACATTTCTGTTACCTTATTATGCACTGGTATTGGAAACTAAGCTGGGGATACATTAATTTAGGTCCGAGAATTATTTAAAGTTTCCACAAAAGCTGCCAGACCAGTGTTGTGGATAAATATTGAAGGAAAAAGCACTCGTGTGATACCAGCTTAACCCTATTGAACACTGAAATCCCTAGTTATTTCTTGTGTTCGCCCTAACATATCATAATCTCATTACACAGAACTAAGATGGCAACTATATCAAGTAAAATCTCATATTAAGTAAACTAATTTCAATTTATATTGTAGATTATTAAGTAAAAAATACCTACATAATTCTACCTAATTAGAATAGAGTAATTTATTCAAAAAAGAAATAATTATAAGATTTTACATACAGTACATTATACAGTAAGCAACCGGTAATCATGCAAAAGCAAATATAGTTTTGAAATAATCCTAAAATATTTAGCTTCCTGTAAATATATCACTTGAATAATATATTATAGCTAATAACTTTTAGTCCCTTGAAGGCACACATATATTTTTTTTTATTTTTTTATAAATAAATAATCACTTTCATAAAATGTTCAATATTTGTAACAAAATAATTCTTCAATTTTAGCTAACACTTTCACTGCACATATTGAATATAGTAATTGTACCTTACCTTGTAGTGTAAACTTAATTTTCTACCAATGAATGAAGTAACGATGATACTTAAATTATACTTCAACTGCATGTTGTAGAAAGTGAAGCACATTTAAATTAGCACAGATAATAAATACATAGTTTTATCTATGGTCATGAAGTATATAAAGTAATGGCATGGGGGAGGCACTCGCTACAGGCAGTTCTGCCTTTTGTCTCCCTCACTCACATAGAACAAAAAAAAATTGAAAAGCAAATTAATGTACTCATGTTTCTTAATGAAATATGAAGAATACTGTGAGTATCTATTTTCACAAATTTAGTGCAGTGATTTAGAAAAGTGTTCACGTAAGAGTTTAACCCTTTCAATATGATAATGCCTACTTCCTTGTATCATGGCTATGATTAGATTGTACTGCCATACAGTAGTAGTAGTAGTAGTCTTTCCCTAGGCTGCCTGGCCGAACAGCACCAAGCTCCCATGGAAGATCACAGCCGAAACTGGGTTTTCCCACAAGGCTCTCTACGAATGTACCATACATTGTGTTGCTAGCATAAGTGGTTGTGTGCTATGCAGTCTTCCATAATGTGTTTGATAGTGTGCAGTGTTGTGTTACAGCCTGGACAGGGTATCCTGGACGGAGTCATCCAGCCTTTTCTGATAACTCAGAAGGGCTGGATGGTTCCCACATCATAGTCTGGCCAGGTGGACTCTGTCCTCCCAGAAGAGGAGGGTTTCTGAGGGATGTATTTCAGAGGGCCGTGCATATAGCTTAGTGTTGTCTTTGAGTGACTGGATGGATTGGTGGTCGATTTGAGTATGGACATGCTTTGTGAAGGATGAGGTGAGAATTTGTGTGCCTCTCATGTCAAGGTGAACCTAGACTTTGAAAACTTTGGTTTCCTGGTGTATGTGGTTTGTGCAGCCTGTGATTATTTTTAGCACTTTGTTCTGTATAGTTTGTAGGGTGTTGTGATGTGCTTCAGTGAGGTTAGAGGCCCAAGCGGGGCTAGTAATCCATCACCGAGTGCATGTATTGTTTGTATACTATGGTGGTAGTTTCTTTGTCATGTCCGATTGTTATGTGGGCAAGTGCCTTGAGGGTGTTTAGTCTAGGTTCGAAAACTTGGAGTACCAGATGTATTCATTAATTTAATTTATTTAAATAAGTAGGTTTACTGTATACTTGTATTTATTTGGTGAGTTGGTGATATGAATTTAATGCTTGTTGTATGTTGTATAATTGACATTGATGTATTGTATCCTGCACACCAAGGATTTTGGGTGAGTGTGTGTGTGTGTTATGGGAATGTTGCTTGGGGGGGGGGGGGGGGGGGGGGGGAGATATTGACATGAGGGATTTTTTTCTGGACCCCTTTCTCCCTCATGTTTAACCCCATTGCTTTTGAGATTTTAAGACGGTCGCCCCATTAGTTTGGTGATTTTAAGAACATTCGCCCCATTTCTGTCAATTTTAAGACCTTTCCTGCCATTCAGGTGTCGATTTTTTCCAGCGAGCCTGTAATTTAAGAGGAACCGGCCTTCGGCCTAGACATTTTTCTACCGCAAAATGTACAAATTTATCTTGAAAGGGGGTCTAGGGAGTTCAATTTTAAGCTTGATGGAAGTCTAGGGAGGAAACTAAACACCTCCCCTTAAGGTGAGGGGAGGAATATGGCAGAATTCTGATGTCCAGTTTGTGAGGAGGCTTACTGTAGATTTGACTGGGGTTAGTTTGAGTCTGTTTGTTGTGAACCAGTCGTGTAATGTGTTGTGGTAGGATTGAAGGATTTATGCAGCTATGTTTGCATCTTGTGTATAATATGCGAGTACTACGTGAGGCTATGTGTATCTGGGGTGTGTGGAGGTTGCGCATGTATAGGTTAAAGAGTGTGGGTGACAGAACGGATCCTTGAGGGACTCTATTTCTGGAATTCGATGACTGACTGACAAATGTTACATGTGCACTTCTGCCTGCTAGATAGTTTGCCAGCCATCATTTTTGTGTTGCTGTGTATGTTTGTGTTGAGAATCTGTTTTGTAGAATTGTGGCAGGGAATGGCATCAAAGGCTTTACTAATGTCCATTGTGACGAGAAGTGTTATACTGTATATGCTGGCCTGAGTTGAAAAAACTTTTTGTGTGAGGTCTGTAAGAAGGATGTTTGTGGAATTTAGGCTAATAGCTTAAAGACGTGTTGTGATGTAGCTCAAGGGAATGTGAGGTGTGGTTAATTGGAGTATAAGGCGTCATACGTTTTGGGGTACAGCTGTCAAATCAAAAGTTAAGCCTCTTCTGATTTCTCACAAACAAACCAGTTAAGCCTCTTCTGATTTCTAAGAAAAAAGTGTCTTTGAATCCAAATATCACCACATTCAAACCAATCATAGAACTGAAATTACTAAAATTTAATTATATGACTACATATTGTTGCATGCTATTTATTTACAAGTGTCTAAATGGAATCTATTAACCCCTACTGTACCATGGCATAGTAGATAAAAGTGTACCCTCCAGTACCAGACTTGTTGCCATAATCAACGAGACAACATCCTCTCAGCTCAAGAGTTAGTGGGTAACTGAGCCAGCCGGCCCCGCAGTAGCTCAGAGGGACCATGAGAAGCGTTGCTAACTACTCACAGCATTGCCTCCAAGTCATGTTAGAAGCTCCAGCTAGTTATTAGCAGAACTAGCAGAACGACTGAAAGCCGTCGCTGGTATTGGGGGAGTAACTTTTTTAATGACGGCTGTATGCCGTCGCTGGTACAGAACAGATTAATAACAAACATTTTTATATCAAGTTAACAACAGATGCAACTTCAGAAATAATACTTTCTAAGAAATTTCAGTAATGACATCTACCCAGTAACAATCATTACAATACTAACCCTTTTACGCATTTATGACGCAGAGGTTGCCAGATTAGCAATAAGAAATAGAGTTCTCTCACTCTTATAATTACCTCTCCAAAATTAGTTTTCTGCCCACAGCTAACTCTAAGACAACTGCAGAGGTTGAAGTAACTAAACTAAAGGTTTCTAAATACCCCTGATGGTAATAAAGGCTTTAAAGTATCCCCCATAGGCTCAAAATCGCGTCATATGTCGGAGAGGGTTAAGGCATGAAGGTGTGGAACCAACTTCATCAAGAAAAACAAGAACAAAAAATATTAAGCTTTAAGCAGTCCTTTAAAAGTAATTTGTTAATGAAATATCAAGTGTTAATATTAATGCAGGTTAAAAAGGTACATTACAATTGTAAATTATGTGTAGATGTAAGTTCATTATGAGAATATATGTACTTACACTAGTTGTACTTACACTAGTTGTATTTGCGGGAGTGAGCATGCTCGTTAATTCCCGCCTCCTAAGATATGTTTGTCATACCGTGCTTTGAAACTATGCACTGATGGTTCAGACACTACTTCGGCTGGCAATTTGTGTGGTAGAGTATATGTTAAAAATTTTAGTGTATATGTATGTGAAATTGTATATACTGTATGCATGTGCAGTATGTGTACAGTATGTGAGTGTATATTCGTAGGTGCATATGTTAAGGTTTGAATGTGTACGCAGCAGAAGTTCATAAAATATATCTTTCAACAAAAGTGTATGTATGAATGCATAAGTGAGTCTTCGCATGTGTACCCTATGTGCGTAGGTGTGTGTATCTATGGATATGTGGGTATGTATGTACATTTATGTGTATATTGTATATGTGTATGTGTGTTAGTGCATGCATGTGCTATACTGTATATTGATGTATGAGTAGTTCATATCACAAATGCACATGAGTCAAATGCATGAGTGAGCGTTTCTGTCCCCACAGGATTCGATCCGCGGTCCGTTGGGTTGTCGTTGGTGCTGGCCAATTAGCTATGGTGTGTAAATAACGGGGCTGAGTGGTTGGCTCTGTTGGGCGTCAGTCAAGTGGACTGTGGGTCGGGGTCCAGGCAGGGTTGGAGGTAATACTGTATTACCTATGTTTATTCTAAACATTTTATGAATGGAGGATGCCTTTAGGCACATGGACCTTTTTGTTTTATCTGTGTTTTTCCTTCCTCCATTCATTGTCTCTTAAAAAAAAAAAAAAAAAAAAATGTAAATTAGTGTGGAGATGGGCTGTTGGTATTTCAGAAAGTATGCATACATGTATGTAGATATGAGTGACTACATAATTCTAAATGGGAAATATGTTTTACGTGTATATTATGTTTAATATGTATTTAGATACAGTATGTGTATTCATAAGAGTAATAAACATTATTTAAGACTGAGGAACATTTGAGTGTTATATATTAAAGTGCCTATATATGAGACTTTACGCTCTAAAGGCTCAGCCAGAACATTCTTGTAAGAAATATTGTATATTATTGTCTGTATTATGGTTGGCTAAATAAACAGTTTCAAGTTCAAACAAAATTTCAATGATTATTCAGTTAAGAGAGAGTCTGTGAGAGCAAGAATGTTAATGACGCCTTCATAATATGGCGCCATGAAACCTCATTTCAATTGTATCAAGTCACTATCATATTTGCCCTGTTTTCATGTATATTTGAATTTGGCATCGGCGACTAATTCAAAATATATTAAATGACGCTCCGTCAATTTTAGCCATTTAATAGGGAAGGAAATCTAGATATGGTTTATACCTACAATATTTGATTCTTTAGATACTTCCCAAGTTCATTAGAATAATCTAATAATGACCAGGATAAATTTACATTGGCACCATCACACTAAAGGGGTTAAAACTGTCAAATGTATTCATGTAGGAAGCTCCATATCCCCCTGGTGTTCCGGCACCGAGTCTGGGGATCTGTTCTGGGCCAGGTTGGAGGGCGGGCCTTCAGGGAATAGCATGTCGTAGCTGGGAGGGATCTCGGGGGCACTGGGTGAGGGAGGGGCGCTGGTCTTTCCTACGTCATACATAACCACGGCCTCGTAGGGGGGCAAGGTGTGTTGTTGTTGTTGTTGGAGGGCTGATGGTGGGGCTGTCTCACCTCGCCCGACTCTCGTCACACCCCTGAATGGGATAACGTATCATTATAATTAATTTCATATGCATGTAATTAATTCTCTTCTTTAGCTTTAATTCATGGTTTAATACTGTACATTAAATTACATACAAGATTACAAAAGGAAAAACTACTGAAACAGCTGTGACGGACGAAAAGTCCTTCCTCGTAATATGCATCTATATGGGCGATACGAAACCTCGCGTACTAGAAACAGTAAAACCCAGCCCAACCGGAATAGTCGGGAATAAAACCCAATCCAGAAGTGCCAAAAGTTCGGATCTGCCAAAAGTCCAAACTGCATACAGTACTCTGACTTCAGCAAAAGTCTGGAAGTCTGAGTAATAGTCCGGACAAGATATTATATATACAAATTACATTACTCAGACCGGATTATATTACTCAGACTTCCGGAAAAAATCAGAAATCTGAGTACAGTTAGTTAGTTATGTAGAGCAGATTAACCAGACCACTGAGTTCCATACGGAACTCTCATAGGTCTGGCCCGAAGGATTAGATCAGATTACTGAAAGGAGCTTAAGGTGACGCAAAAAACGGACGATGGGAGGGAAGGAAAAGGACGGAGAATCGGATAAAAGGTCAGCGAATGATTTAGTACCAAAACAAGCCGTACGCAGACGGGCAGTATCTGGGCAGTCAAAGACGTGGCGAACAGTGAGAGGGGAATGACAAGAGGAGCAGGTAGGGGGCGGAGTGCGGGGAGTGGACATTAAATAACCGTGAGTCAGCCGGGAATGGCCTATCCTAAGTCTAGTTAGTAAAACTTCCTCACACCTGTGAGACCTGGAAGACGAGGGCCAAGAACGGACAGAAGGTTTGATCGCACAAAGTTTATTATTGCAGAGTAGAGCATCCCAACGAGATTGCCACGTACAAAGAATAGAAGGCTTGAGTAAGGACAGCCAATCACCTAACGGAAGGTGGGGCTGGCGAGGGATCATTAAATCGCCTTCAGCGACATGGCCAGATATAGTCGGTCTATGGTAGGGCTGTTGCATTTTACTAGGGCAGCATTGGGAGGCTATGCGACGACTGGGCGCATCCACTCCACAGCCAACCTCACCAATCTGCTCAATGTCCTGATTCTGACCACCACCCTTAGCAGCCATGGGTCGACCCTGACCTGACAACCATGCCAAAGTCTCGTCGCCCACCTTGAACCACTGAAACAACGAGGCCAACGGTTTACTAACACTCAAGTGACCTGCCAGCGGAACCTCGTGCCCCGCATGAGTTGTGAGGCCTGGGTGCTCGGCACAAACAGTGGGGTATGGACCGAGCAGGTGCTGGAGCGCTGCACACTGCTGCTCAGGCAGGCGCTCAAGCGCTTCCACAGCCACCTGACTCGTGTCCCCCGCCCACTGCTCCGCCGAGACATGACAATCCCAATCTCCTCCACCTGCGCCCCACTGCCCCCCTCTCCTTCTCCACCTTGGCCGCTGCAGACCAACACAGGGACAGTAGGCTGCTCAGGTGGTTGCCTCACAAACTCCTTTAACAGGTTCACATGACATGCTTCCCCGTCCTCGAGTTCAATAGCCCCGTTCCAACAACTCTCAAGACTAAGATCTTCTAGTTGCCCCTGGGAACTACTCTGTCGCGGAGTGCCATCACGCCCTACCATGTCACTAGGGGGGACAGGTTTTGGGGCCACTCCGGAGCTTATAATGGGTGCAAGTACCGAGTCACCAAGGAGTGTCGCTGGGTCCAAACTCTCAACTCGACCACCAGCCTCGACTTTCTCCTTCCGACCCTTCCTCCGCTGGTCTGGAACTTGGGTACCAGGCTGTGACACCTGAGCAGACTGAGATCTCTCGAGCCCCTCTTGCCCTCCCTACTCGTGTCGGCCGCCCTCTCGGCAACGACTAAGGGTGGAACCTCGGAAGTGGGCACCGCAAAGTCATTGCCGAGAAGAAGGTCGACCCCCTCAACTGGCAATTTCTCCACCACACCCACATCCAACTCCCGTGTCACCCCGTCCACCTCAAGCTCCACTCTAACCAGCGGGTAAGACCGCGTAGCATTGATACCTTGAACCACCACAACCTGAGCCGCGTTAATAGGCTTGCCAGTGAAATTCTGAATCAGTGTCTGGGAAGCACCCGTATCACGCAACAACTCAAGCCTATGCTCCACACCAGCCCACCTCACAGTGCCGTGCCCCCTATGACCACAAAAAACATCACGGACGGGTGACGAGCCCTCCTGCTGCTTCTGCACCGGCGATGACTTCGCAACCGACTGTTTACCCCGGGCAAACGCGGAAGACCTCAAAGACACGCCGATGTTGCTCACTAGTGACACCACTGCTGTAGGCGGTGCGCTCGGACATGAGCGCGCAATATGCCCTTTCTCATGACACTTGAAACACTCCACTTCGCTCTTGGACTTCCTCTGAGGTGAGGAAGGGCCCTGGCCTCTCTTTAACGGGAAGGGTTTCGACTTGGGTTCATAATTGGCAACAGTACTCTTAAATGGATAATTATTTGTGTCATTAATTCGGGGGGGGTGGAGTGGTACGCCCCTTGTTACCTGCCTCAGCTCTCTGTGCAGACCCGCACCCGCGAATCAATGACAACCTGAGGTCAGCCAGCTCAGCCGCCTCTTGTAGAGTTTTCGGTCGCTTTTCTTTCAGGTTAAGAGTCAAGTCACTGCCAGTACATTTAAAAAATTGTTCCAGCAACACTAATTGTTTTACTGAATCAAAAGTAGTTGCCTTCTCCGACCTTAACCAATTTTCAAATGCATCTGACAGCTCTCTAGCATGTTCCTGGAAAGTACTCTCCTTTCTTTTTGGAACTGCCCTAAACTTCAGCCTATAGGTCTCTGGCTGTAGCTCATACGCCCTCAAGACAGCCTCTTTCAACAACTCGTAATTCACACAGGAATCTAGGGGCAAAGCATCGTACGCCTTGAGTGCTTTCCCCGTCAATCGTGAAGAAACAAGGGCTGCCCACTTCTCCTCGGGCCATTGGTGCTCCTGGCACTTTTTCTCAAACCGGAGAAAAAATTCTGTAACTCCTAACTCATCAAACACTGGAACCAACTTAAGTAGATGCGACAGGGACTGGTCATGGGCTCGACCCCCCTGGACGACTCGGTTCCTTGTCACCTCTACACGAGTTTGCTCTAGATCAACATTGGCACAATACCTTTCAGACTCAAACTTAAGCTCAACCTCTCGCTGCTTGAGCTCAGACTAATGCTTTCGCTGCTCGAACTCAGCCCTTCGCTGCTCAGCCTCATGCTTCCGCTGCTCGAGCTCAGCCTGTCGCTCCTGCTTTTGCTGCTTGAGCTCAGCCTCCCGCTGCCGCTGCTCGATCTTCTGCTGCTAAAGCTCAGACTGCTGCTTAAGTTTGGCGAGCTCGAGCTGAAACAACATCTCGGCAGACAAACCTTGAGGAGGGGGTGCTACTATCGAGGACCCACCCCGTGAATCACCTAGAGGCATACCCAACCGCCAGCGGGCATCGGCCTACGGGAACGTACCCGGCTCCGGAGCCCGAGGGGGCGCCATGATAGGAGTCGAGTGGAATGGGGGCTGGGCCGAAGGTGCCCCAGCTCCCGCTCCACCCGAAGCCCCATGCACCCCACCGAGCACACAGGTAACCAGCTCACCTCTCGACAAACCGCTAGTACCGGGAAACCCTAAGACCGTGGCCACACACTGCAGTCCGTACCGGTCTAGCCCCGACACACGATCCGCTGACACAGGCTCCTCCAAAAATCTCCGAGCATCCTCCTCATTGTTCACCACCCGAACGCCGTTAAACAACTCCACCTTCTCCACCTCCTCGCCTGCCTCTCGCACTGTGCCCTCACTATGCTCAGACCCGTCCAGTGACATGATGGAGTCAACAAAAAAATTCTCGAGTCAAGACAAAAGTAGCCAAACTTTCGCGTAGCTTTGTTCACCAAAAAATATTCGAAGATGTTTTCGAGTGCAATACTAAGCCACCAATAACTCTAACAAGTTCTATATATCCTCAAAACAATGTCTACTGCCAACAATGCAAGAAATAAATTCAACCCCAAATGGCAATAAGATATCTAAAAAAAAAAATGCAATATTCAGTTCACTATATTCTGGTCTAAGGTCGCCATTTGTTACGACCGGCACTACTAAATAAACAAGGGCACTTAAGAATGGACTAGATGATAGGCTATATCTGCAACAACGGCACACTAATTCCAAACCCTCAAACTATTACGCCGGTGAACAAAACACTTAAAACCCTCCAGAGTTAATCTACTGGATAACGGGGTATCAATTAACTGGGTTTTAGTGCACTTCTACAAAGGCTTGCCGATGACGGCAAAGCCTACTCACAACAGGAGTACTTTACGTTAATAAAATGCTCCCAAGTAATAACAATGCTTGAATAAACTATAACAAGATTTAATAAAGGAGTATATGCTTACGTTAACTTTAGTGCGAGTCTGTACTCAACACTAAACTCTACAATGCTCTATGAAAACACTGGAAGTCTAGTCCTACAGCAATCAGATAAAGAATCTTCTGAAAACGTCTGATGCTCTAAGATGGTCGTTAATATAGAACAGAAATAATGCAGGGGCAGGACACCAAAGCGTGTATCTTAAATACACCAAAAAGTAGGATACATATATATGAAACAAGGGAGTGCAACAACTCTGTGACAGCACTAATAATCGCCACTCAAAACAGTACTTCCTTAGCCAACGTAACAGCCAAACTGGGTTGTGCACTATGCATCAACCTAGGCTAAAATAAGGCGTGAATAATTCCTAAAGCATACACAATTAAAGTTAATAAACACAATGCTGTCTTTCTCACTAATAAAGTCTAGCAGTGGCATAAAAGGTACTAGGAAACTAGGCAGAGCGCAAGCATGCTCGTAGCCTACTGTCTCCCCTTGAACAGATTTCCCTTATGTTACATTAAGTGACTTGGAGGCTCTCTTGGTAAGTCCAGATCTCAAGTATCTGGTCTTACCCTGGCACTCCACAAAGGTCAACAAAATGAGGTAGCAAGCATACAGGTAAGTGTAGGCAAAAGCCCTTCACCTGTATACTGCTACACTCGCAAAGGAAAATATGCACAAGGGTTACAGGCTACCTAGCTTCGTCGATGTTGTACAGGCTCTGACTTGCCACATACATAACTCAGACAACGACCAAAGATACCTTCCACTGTCTAGCATTAAATAATGGGAAAGAACAGCTCAATAATTAGGAGCACCCCAACACTAGACTACCATCTGACTATGACTCAACTAATCCCTAAAGCTAGTGCAAACATATATGGAGAACTGGTGCTGGTAATACGACTGGCTGACTGGAAGTCGTATGAAGAACCAGAAGGGATAAGTAATTGAATAAAGAGAGAAGTATGAAAAAGAAGAAGTTCAGAGAGAGAAATAGTAGTATAGGGGGTTATAAGGGGGGGGGGACAGATTGCAAAGGACATGTAGGACCAAGCACGCTATGCCAAGCTCTGCAGGAGAAACGCAGGCAGGAGCCCCCCAGCACTAACAGAGGCAGCAGCACCCAATCACAGACCTACGTCATGAGAAGCAGGCGTCATATGACGCGTCAGGCCCGCCGGCCAATCACGAGCGTGGGAAACTCCTCCGAGCGAGGGAGGCACATGTACATACACACACACATATTACCACCTCACTGCTCGCGCTCTTTCTCCTTAAAACTTCACACAATGCATCTTATATTCTATCAATGATATAAAATACTTCCAAGTGTCACAGACAAGAATAAAGACCACCACTGATCTGTCTGTGACAACATGAACTCTATGAAAGAAAGAACATCGTTCTACGATTATTGTAGCCCATTTCACTGCCCTGGCGAGCGCTAGCGAGTTACGAGTGCATTCTGGCAAGCTGGCCAGCGTAACATTACTTTCAAACTTCCTTACTGATTCGGAATCGACTACCTACTGGGGCAGTGCGTTCCACTCATTTACCACTCTATCACAAAATGCCTGACCGACTAATGAGAAGCTTTAACTCAGCATTGTACATGTAGAACACACATTGCTTTGAGCGAGCATGGTGTTCAAGGCCACAGTTGACACACTTTGGAGGGCCACAATTCCAACGGGTAGCATGTTTAACGGAGCTACAGAAGGCACACACCCGAACCTTCTGACACATACCAGCTGAGTGACCAAAGGTGGAACAGTTTGTACATTGTAACGGTTTGGGGACATAAGGTCGTACTTCACGCCTTTGTCCTTCGATCCTGACGTCTCGTAGGAGGGAACGTCCACTAAACTTAATGTGAGCTATGCGGAGAGGATGAGAAGGAGTTGATTTGTTTCGGATACTATACAGTTCAACGTCGTGCACATTGGGATAACGCAAGCGCAACGACGACAGGAGGGTCGACTTATCAGGAAGTCCGTCATGGTCATAAGTAGAGGGTAAAACAACAGTACCGAGGATGTAGTTGAGGTCGTTATGTTTTGTGACAGTAACAGGGATATCATCCAGGGTAGCAAGTGATAGCTATGTCTCAGATTGGGCACGAGTAGTGGTTTCCACAATCCAATCATTATTACCAGTCTCACGGAATGATAAGTCCGAAGTTGCGTGCACTGAGAGGAGGAGGTTCTCTAACTTAGCCCCCGAGATGTAGGAAGCAGGTCGTATGACGAGGAAACGTGGCCAGTCATCATCGCCAAAAAGTGAATTGAAGTGCCGGAGGGGGGCATTGGGGACAAACTGACGCCGAGGTTTCCGCCGATGTTGGGGGCCGGAATGAGGCATGTGAGGCTCCAGGGTTGCAACGAGTGAGGCGGAGGTAGTGGCTGAACTAACAGTCGGCTGAAATGGTGGAGAAACAATGTGGATGGGAGGTGCAGGGTCAACACTGGTGTCACTATGCAGGTGGTCAGTGGAAACTGTAAGTCGGTTAACGGGTAGTGCTGAGGAGCAGGGCGTGTCAAGAGAACCCGGCACGCCAAGGTCCATGGTTTGAACAGGAGACTCAACACAAGGAGGGGCTTCCTTATCTTGGGAGAGGGGAGGGACATTCAAATCATGAGCGGCAGGTGCAGTTGGGCTCTGTGGAGAGTCGATGTGAACAGGGGCCATTGTAGGGTCCACAGATGGAGGACGGGAATCCTTAGTCGTAAGCAGGTAATTTAGTATCAGAGCGTGAGAGAGCATCAGACTCGGAACAACTCGGAGGGGAGGTGTCCAAGGTGGTAGACTCAGAGGGCAGAGGAAGGCCAGATGGAGAGTCCAGGGGAATGCAAATGTCAAGTACCGGGGGCGCCAAAGCTGGATCCAGGGGAGGAGGTTTGCATGGCTGATCCATGATGACCCTAGTTGTTTTACGGTTCTATTTTCATTTTATCGGAAAACAAAAAAGAAAGAAAAACAGAACCGAGGAAAAAAAAGAAAAAAAAGAAAAAGAAAAATAGGAAACAAAACAATAAATAAAAAACATACAAGAAGGGCCAACAGAAAGCCCTCCGTTGTGAGTCAGGGAGCCCCAGCCTCTAAACCGGTGGCGCAAACAGGGGCAGGTCTCCAGGGGGCTCATCCTCATACCCTACCCCCCTAGACTAGTGGGGATAGCACCAAAACGCAGAGAGAGGCCAAGCTTAGGCAAAACTGTTATACTGGGACCGAGGGCAAAGTTAATTGCAATCATCCCCAACCTGTGCGTAATGGAGGGCAGCCGGACAGAAGCCAGGAAACCCACCAGGAAGGGAAAACGGACCCCTGGAACCGAGACCGGTCCCCACTGATGGGCGACCCCAGGAGCGTCAACGCGGGCAACCGCGTCGCCGCTCCCGGGACCAGCCCCCTCGGACGGTGAGCTAGACCGCCACGGCCCCTGTAAACGGAGAGGAGCCAGCACTCCAGACTTAGCGAGGGAAGGCTCTCGAGCCTAGCCGGCACAATTTAGTTAACCCACCAGACCCGGTTGGGCTCTGAGAAACCCATAACAAATACCCCCCGCGGAACCCGGTAAGGCTCTGAGGCTCCGGCAGCTTGAAAGCCTGTAAGCTTGGTGAAAAGTAGTGAAAAGTAGTGATAAGTGGCTGATATCGCCACAAAGTTCTCTCCACGGAAATCGTCATGACAACTGAACAAGTTGACTTAGAGAGCTCGACTCAACGCCATTCTACAGGTACGAAACACATCTACGCTTGGGGATGCGCGGGAATGTGGAAGCAGTCAAAATAACAAAGATACGGTAGCCTAGGCGTAGACGTTTTTCGGCCAAAACCCCCGGGTTTTGGGGAAATTATAGAATACAGTACAATAGCCGGGGCTGGAGGGTTAAAATGGGGAGGAAATCCTCCGCAAAATTAAAAAAAAAAAAAAGGAACACGAAAAACGCCGTCACCGGGAGGTTCCGCTTAACCCAATGACGACGGGGGGGCACTTTGTCCACGACGCCGATTGAATCCCTGCCCTAAAGAGAGTGACACCAACGACCCCGCTTCAAGCACCGCCACCACGGCAAGGTGGCTCCCCATTGGCGGGGATCTAAATACAGTATTATAGTCCAGACAAGATAAACATTTCCGGACTATATCACTCATATTTTCAAACTTTTCTGTAAAGTCTAAGTAAGGAGTCTTAAATAGTAATGCTTGTCCGAAAGATTTGGGTTTCCAGATTGACGGGCTCCAGATGGGTGAGGTTCTGCTGTACTAAAATATAATCTTAACACGATCAATGCGGCCGACGTATGGATACATCCTATGTAAAAAATATATATTCTGCGGACGAAGTGCCCATACATTTTACTTGGTAGTACCGAGCCACTCCGCTTGTTGCCAGACATTCCATAAGCTTCTACCCTTCCCTCCCATACTAAATCAGTCTGCTACAATGATCAGTTGTGAAAGGGTGTGTCCAAGCAAAAGGTATTTTAGAAGCTGAAATTCAAGGATAACAGCTCCACTTCTACAGTACAGTACATGTATTTGTGACAGCGAATTTGTGACCAGGTACGAATGTGAGGTAATTTTATGTTACAAACCATAACTAATACGGTCTTTAATCACAAAATGTTTGTAAAATATATAATAATTTTTCACGTTTCCTAACTTAGGATGGATAAGGTTAGGTCAATTAAAGTAAGATAGTAATACAGTTACGCTTGGTTAGGTCAGAGGTTGAGTTTGATTATATGCGTAAGGATGCAGCGACCTCACTGCCCGCCACTTTGGTGGAGCAATTAGCTGCTGTAGCAGTGGACCACTGGTTCCTATCTTCAGAACATTCCTGTACTTGGTATGCTTCCAGCCAAGGTCCCACTGTGGTAAATAAAATAACAAAACAGTGGTGGAACTGCCATCCGGGTGAGGGGCTGCTCTGGGTCTCCTCCTTCAGTGCTAAGGGTCATAATCCACTTAGTGAAAATGGCACTGTGGAGTGGGTCAGTGGGGGCATATCTGGGAGCCTGGAGGCAGTTTCTGGCATGGCAATCCCTTTTTAGGCGCTTCCCTTGGAAGCGGTGCCTCAGATTGATGATGATGATGATGAATTATAATGTTGAAAGTTGAAAAGTATTAATGAAGTAATATTGCTGTGTTGATGATGATACTCGTATGACCTCGGCCTCGACGTAATGTTTATAACTTTATATACAGTCCATTCATTCATATGATAATAAAGAGTATTAAACATGTTTGAGATCTCTAGTATTTGTGTTATTTATGAATAATGAGGACAGTACTTAGTATATTAGTGATGTGAGGCAAAATACGAATATTTTTGGGAGACACTAGAATGGATTAGATTTTTGTACATTTAAACAAACTTTTGTTTAGCACGATTTTGATAAGGACAATACTGTACTGTACATGAATAGGATGAATTAATCGTCCTATTCGAGGGACTACTGTAATAGAAACAAATTAAACAATCATAAAGAACTTACTGCGCGTGTGAGTTAGAGCGCGACCTGAGCTTCCTAACGAGGGTAACAACACAGCCCAGGATGAAGCCGGCACCTACAATGGCCGCCAGCACTATGATGATGGTGGTCGTGGTGGACAAGACCGGGTGGGATGAAAGTCCTTCTACACAAATATCAATAAAAATATTAGGGCTTGAAGGTAGTGTAATGTTTAGCTTTAACCCCTGCACCCCGGGGAATCTCCTAGGATGTTTAGGCCTTTTTTTCTTTATGACTTGAGTGGCATCTGGAGGGGGAGAGACTCAAACAAACCACTTTAGTGTAAGTCTGTTCATAGTAGACTGAGGTATTCCCTGATACTCTCTTGTGATTTTCACCCTAACCTTACATTCAGTATGCTATGTTGATCATAAAATACTAACAAAATAACACAAAACGACACATTCAACTAATTTCCACAGGAATATGGAAGCTACAAAGAAATTTTTAATGTCTTTTTACAGAAATAATACCATGTTTTATCATAACCTACTTTTTATTTAATTGTTCCATGTCCTTTTTTTTTAGAGATAAAATAGGTAAACACTATGCAACACGCAAGTTATGCCCTGGGGTGCAGGGGTTGAATATCAAATTAATAAATGCAATCATGTTACAGTAAATCTCATTCATCATAACAGCATCAACTATTAATTATTGCCAAACTACAAATGACGCCTTTAATAACATTGGAGTAGCTAAGGGCCCTTAACTACAGTGCCCTCACCATAAAATCACATTGATAAGAATGACAACAAAAACTATTGATACAGCATTAATATAATATAACATTAATTAACTCCCAGCACCAGGCAACTGGGGCCATATGGCACTAAATCAGAATATAGGTTGAATCAGAAAAATAGGAAACTAAATATAATTAAGTAACTGAATATGAAGGAAGGACACGATGCGGTCAATAAAAAAAAATTGATTTCGAAAGCATTTCAGGAAGATGAGGGCGATGGAGGAGAGACAAAAAGGAAAGAAACCGGAACAGGCCACAAAATACAGAGGACAGTGGGGGTATGGTTGGAGAGCATATTATCGGGCCATATCTGCTAGCATAGCGTCTCAATGGAGAATCTTACAGAAACTTTCTCGAAGAGTAGTGTCTGTTCTACTAGATGTGCCACTTCTGATGGTGCACCGGCCCACTTTTCCCTGGCAGCGTGAGAGTTTAGATACCGCATATCCAAACAGATGGATAGGGCATTAAGGTCCAATTTCCTGGCCTCCACAATCTCCAGACCTAAACCCTCTCGACTTCTACTAGTGGGGTCATTTACTGTATAAGGTCATTAGTTTTTACGCAACAGAGGTCCGGTCAAGAGGAGGCCATATGTATGTGATGGTTGCAGGCAAATCAGAAACAGGGCAGGAAAACAGAACTGTCAGAAAGTCACTTGTAAGCCTTGCTGAGGCCTGCTTTACAGTAGGAGGTACATTTGAACATACATGTATTTTGTACATTATTGCATAATACATACATACATACATAAAATTTTAAGACTGAGTGTTCCACACATAAGTGCAGTTTCAGTCTCTTGTCCTAATGGCGGCGTTCCAGGCAACCCTGTTAAGGGCTGCTTCACTTGTCAAGTTCTTGGATTTGAGATCGGCGCGTATAGTCCAATCCCAGGTATTCCTCGGTCCACCCCTTGGTGCAGCTCCCTCCACAATCACAGACCTGCATTTGTTCACCCAATTTTGTTCATCCATTCTCTCCACATGTCCATACCATCCCAGTCTACTTGTACGCATCACCTCGCTAATACTCTTTATACCTAAACGTCTCCTCAGCTCAACATTTGTTATTCTATCCTGTAGCCTGGCCCCACACATCCATCTCACCATTCTCATCTCATTACGCTCCATTCTGTTGACATCCTCTACTTTAACGGCCCATGTTTCTGAGGCATACGTCATTGCACTTCTAACACATGAGGCATACACCTTTCCCTTCAGGGGGAGAGGCATTCTTTTCATGGTCAGGATTGGCATCAATTCTCTGAACTTCCCCCAGCCACACCTAATTCTAGCAACGTGGCAGCCTCGGCCCCACCACCGGCAGAGATGGTATCTCCTAGGTAACAAAACTTGTTCACCAGCTCCAAAGACTTATTTCCAAAATTCACAGCCACAGGATCATCACTTAACACAGCTCGCCTTTGCACACTACGCACTCAAATTTCTCTATTTCTGACTATCCTTCGGCAGGGGCCCCTTTATTCTACTACAGCGCTTACTCCCATGGTGTACCCAACATCGACAGATGCTACATTGAATTGAGTTAACGCCCACTCCCTTTCCACACACTGCACATGGGTATGCACCGCTCTTTTCCACATTGCCTCGTCTCAATCTACAATGCATAACCTTGGTTTTGTTAATATTGACTCTTAAACCCTTGCTTGCCATGCCCTCTCTCCACTCTCTGAATTTGGCCTCAGCATACTGCATACTGTCAGCTATTAGGACTAAATCGTCTGCATAAAACAGTTCCAACGGGAGTCCGCCTCTAAAAACTCTAGACAGCGCCTCCAAGACCATAATAAAGAGGAGGGGCTTAACACTGAACCCTGATGGACTCCAACACGGACTGCGAACTCATCACTCAGTACACCCTTCACCCTCACCGAACTTCGCGAATCCTCATACATCTTCATTATCACACGCAGCAGCCACTCTTCCACACCATAAATAAAGTATGTAAGACGGAGGTAAAAACTAACATAAATTAATGATGTTATTAATATAGTACCATACATTAACCTATGGATGTGTCACTCCAACCTTCCCTCCAGTAGTTTCTCATACATTAACATGCAAACTGAAACTGATTCAAAGTAGACATTATATCATAGACATTTTATGCCTTGGAATTGTCTCAGGATATCACCCTCTGATTTACGACATGCTTTAAAGAATCGTCCTGTATAGTGGATTGGAAATTAATTAACCACTTGAGCAAATAAATAGACCTAATATAATAAATAACTGAATACCCCTTTTTTTTAATCACTAAGGCTTGTAGTTACGTTCCTGAAAAAGAGAGACGTTAATAAAAACAACTTAAAAGTGAAGTACAGTATTGTAATTAATTTTTACAATTTTGTCTTATGATTATGCACAAAATTTGGTCTCGTACAACTTAATGAATTTGTTCCCTAATTAATGAGTAATACAATAATGAATCCATTTAAAATAAGTAGAATTTAAGTGAAGAATACCTGTACCCAGACGAGAATTTACCTCTGGACTGACCAAGGTAAATACCTAGACACCTAATACTTGGTTTTGGACTATCATCCCGGTCTTTCAGACAAAATCTTAAAGGTGGTGGTGCATGGATTGAGGTAAACATGGAATAATAATCGCCAAAATGCTCATAATTATCTTGCAAAATGCAATGGCACTGAAATAACTATTAACAATGGTATAAAGGATTTTGTGGATCGTCTACACCGGACCTGTGACGTCACAGAGGTGTAAGTCCACCATCCAGTCCAGGATCAGGATACTCCTGTGACGTCACTATGACGTCACAGGTCCGGTGTAGACGATCCACAAAATCCTTTATACCATTGTTAATAATAATTTCAGTGACATTGCATTTTGCAAGACAATTATGTGCATGTTGGTGATTAGTATTCCATGTTTATCTCAACCCATGCACAACCACCTTTAAGAAAAAAACTTTACACTTTCAAACAGTTCACAACTCCAGACAGGGTCTTGCTCTCAATTAGTTCAAAAGTATAGTGACAATGTTGATGATGATAAAGTACTTTTATACTAGTCTACTGAGCCAGAGCCCTCATATGGCCAGTGCAGTAGGCCTAAAAAGTCTTAAAAGTGAGAATGGAGCAGACAATGGATGGAACAGTCAAATATTGTCAAAAAGAGGCACTGCTATCAAAGAGAAATGAGATGCCACAAAATTAAAATTGGGTGTACGAGCCAAAAAGTCACATTGGGAATTATCCTGTAAATATCAACGTGGTGTTATACTGTACTAACCATGGCATTGACTCTCGTCGCCGCCTCCCCTCGGGAAAGCGCAGTTGGGTGGTCCATCACAGCGGTAGGCCTCCCCTATGCAGTAGTTTTCCGTACCTAGGCACCTGTACCGACCCTGGCAAGCCTCTGTAAACACTGGTTGTCAACACAACACCGCCCATCAGCTGGTATGAATAACTACAGTCTCGTTGGGGTGCCAGAGAGGTAGGGAGGGGGTAGGGATGTGGAGGGAGAAGGAGAGGGGAGTAGGGGTATGGAGGGAGGAGAGGGGAGGGGTATGTGTGTGTAAAGGGGGGTGGGTAAGTGTGTGTGGAAGGAATGGTGGTGGAGGTAGAGGGAAAATGTGTTGGAAGGGGAACGGGGGGATATGTGTCAAGGAAAGGAGGGGTGCATGGGGGAAGGGGGGGGGGGGGGGGGGATTAGTAAGGAAGGATAGAGGGTAATACAGAAAGAACGGAGGGAAGCGCATTGGGAAAGTTGGGGAGTACGGTAGGAATGGAAGGAGGTAAGGATGGAAGTACAGTACACTCAAGGACATCGGTCGTGGCCTGAACTTTTGAAAGCTATCCCCAACGGCAGAGAATCTTCTTATCAATTAATTACCTTGTAGCTATATGCATTTTGTGGGTTTATTTAATAAGATTGAGAATTCAGAAATGGCCATGACTTGTGACGGTGAGTTTACTGCACTCTAGGAATGGAGACACAAATGGTAGGAATAGAGGGAAGAAAAAGATGAATGGAAGAGAAGTAAGAGATACTCAGAAAGAATGAAGGAAAGCTGGGGTGGATGGAGGATTAATAGGAAGTAAAGATGTAAGTGATAAGCTTAATAAAAGTGATGGAAGAATGGAGGAAGATAGTTTAACAACCTACCAAACACGAGATAGTAGAGCCTTTTTTTATCAATATAAAAAGGAATGGTTATTAGATTATTTGAGAAAAGGATATCAAGAGAGCAGTGTGGACCCAGAGTTACCTAATGTATACAAAAATTTCCACCATCATAATTTCTACAAAGTGGCTCCATGACCAACACAAAAATTGGGGAGCCTAAAGACGACAGAACCTTTGATAAAGTTCAGCAGCCCACACACTAAAAAATCTATGTATAGGACAGATGCCCATTCACACACATAGGCTACTCACCACTAATCACTTAATAATAACCTGGAAGGCTCTTCATTTGTTCTTCACCTAGGTCACTAACCACTCATTTTCCAAATTGAAAGTGAAAAGATGGCAAATTTTGTATTTGCTTTAACTTTTCAATAAGAAGAGATACTTGGCATTCAATTGCAAATAAACAGAATTCAAAGCTTTTGGAAAAACAGCCAATAAGTAAAAAAAAAAAAAAATTTATACAGCAGATCCAATAAAATATAAGCAAATAAATTTAATACCACTGCCAACTACCGTGTGCACTTCGGTTGCCTTTGTTGTGTGATGCAGTTGAAGAGCCATCCAGATTTTTGTAATGGAGATCAGTGGCTACAGAATCTGCTTGGGGTAAGTTTCAGCCACCCCTTTGGAGTCGTTGGAGCTCTCCACCCTTCCTAACAAAATAAACATCCGAATATGCTCAATGCACTTACAATACATACCTTTCATTTTTGTTTTTCTAAGTTACGCTGCTTATTATATATCTAAATTTTTCTTAACTCTGCTTGTTTTTGTGAATATTTATCTGTATTAATGTATCAACTAAATACTAACAATAGACAAATACTAACTTAAGACAAATAACAGAAAAGGATGTACAGTACTGTATATGTATAATACTCAGGCACATACCCCATAGCTGGGGGATACAGTAAATAAAAAATACACAATATTTAATATAATTGTCCAAGGGCTCCAACTGGAGCGCTCCACTTGCCCTAGGGGTGGCCAAAACTTACCCTTGGTCTTCACTGCTCCAGCTGCTTCACACAAATTCATGACCATCCTTTTCCAAACTAACTTAAACTTGAAGAATGTCTTGCCAACGTTAAGATAACTGAACTAACTTGCAATAATACCATTCTTACCAGTACTACTGCTTATGAATTGATTTATCAATTCACATAACAGCTGTATATGTTGGCTAAATGTCTATCATCTAATGTTTTTAACCTGGTGAGTTTGCACTTGATAATTTTGAGCTTGAGAACTGTACTTGGAGCTTATTGGCTGATGGTACTGTGTCCGAATAACATCTTTCAGTTGCAAAATCAAACAAAGGAAATATAGTATGTACAGTACACAGTATTATCAGTAATCAGCTCGAAGTATAGTTCTCGAACTCAAAGTGACCAAGTTAAACTCATCATGTTAAAAAAAATAGACTAAAGTTTAGGTGGCAAGATTTGTAACAGGAGTATCACAGTCAGTTAGCAGGTTCTGTTACCTATATGCAAATGATGAACATTAGAACCATTTTACACTACAAATTGAAACTAACAAATTTGGAAGACGTCATCTATCAAGTAAGAAATATTATAGGAGAGAGGCTTTTTAGTTGTAAAAATTATTCACTACATATTAGAGAAATATTAAGGAATTAATGAAGAATGGAAGTATATTCTATTAGTTAATAGCAATGCATATGAGCTTAGTTACAATCAAGTACCTATAGAAACAAAGCCTCAACACCTCTTAAAACAACTACAGAACTGCATCGTTTTAAGTCAAGGGAGATGATCATTGGTAAAAGAAGATTGAGATAGGGTAAAACGGGGTAATTACGCCACAGGGTAATTTCGCCAAGATGGCAATACTGTAATACCAATTCAAAGGCCCATAGCTCCGAAACTATTGCATGAATTTGGCTGCTGATGGGCTTAGGTTTTAGAGGAATGTCGACCTAACAAAGTAATACGAGTTTTCTCAATCTTATAATTACCTCTCCAAAATTAGTTTTTTGCCCACAGCTAACTCAAAGACAACTGCAGAGGTTAAAGTAACTAAACTAAAGATTTCTAAACACCCCTGGTGGTCACAAAGGATTTTAAGTATCCAAGAATAGGCTCAAATCGCGTCCTATGCGTTAAAGGGTTAAATGCCACCCCAAACTTTCACCCCGGAAATTGGGTGTCCTTTTAAACTCCCGCACTCTAAATCCTTACAACACAACAACCAGACGACATATAGTGATGTCCACTCAACGCCAGGAGCAACACAACAGTAAGTACTCAATTTTCTCATTAAGCTGATCTTGTTGTTGTTGTTGTTGTTGTTGTTGTTCCCCAAGCTGCCTGGCCGAACAGCCCCCAGGCCCCGAGCAATTCCAAGGCCATAACCGAGCGCCCCCACAGAACCCTCCCTGCCGACCACAATAAAGCCTGGGTGACCGAAGCCACTCCATGGCGGGGAGCTGAGGAGGGTGCGGAAACGCCCGGGAAACCAAAGCCCCACCCAGGGCCCTGTGACCCTCAGCAAATTATGAAGAGAAAGTTGAGGGGCAAGGGAAAAATGTGACGCTTTGGCTTCCAATCTTGGTAGATTAGGAGGTCAATCCACGGAAAAGACGCCGTCACTTGAGATCTAGAAAATATATAAGTTAAAGGAACAGTCAGAGTAAGCTATGGGTATGGCAGAGATCGCTCAGTTCTCACTCTGATAGACCAGCCCATCACCACATGACTAGAACCCAATCCTCTCAGCATCAGCTAGGAAAGGCCCTAGAAAGCCGCCTTTGGCGGAGGGATAGCTCCCCTATTTCAACCCCTTTCGGGGTCGGGCACCCGCCCGACTGATCTTTCTCCCTATTACCATTGCTTAGCTATTTAGGCTATAAGGCCCCATAAGGGCCAAATTCAGGGGGTATGGAGCATAAGGACAGCCGAGGTGGAGGGGTTATAGACCCGAGTACTCCACACAAAGTGCAGTTTCGGTCTCACATCCTAATAACGGCACTGCAGGCAGACCTGTTCAGAGCTGCCTCACTTATAATTTTTTTTTTTTACTCAAGATAAGACCGTAAGGTCTGATCCCATGTCTTTCTTGGTCTTCCGCTTGGTGCAGCTCCCTCCATGTTCACGGACTTTCATCTTTTCACCTAACTTAGTTCATCCATCCTCTCCGCATGTCAAAACCATCCAAGGCTGATAGTATGCATCTCATCACAGATACTCTTAATACCTAACCGTCTCCTCAGCTCTTCACTAGGCATCCTGGATCTATCAGAGTGAGGGTTGGTGTCCTCTACTTTCCAAAGCCAGTTCTGACTTCTACCTTTTTCATCATTCATATTTCTAATTTTTTTCCTGAGAGTGGTGAAGGCAGTGGTGTGCCCCATGGTTCCCTAGTGTCTTACTCTCACAGCCCACTGGCACAAGTCGGCTTTTCTCTCTGGCGTAGGGATGCAGCGACCCCACCGCCCGCCACTTCAGTGGTGCAGTCAGCCTCTGTAGCAGTTACGGTGATTTCTTGTTACTGCCTTATTGTAGCACGGTTAAGGCTGGTGTGGTGCGATTTTGCCAGGTGCAAGTGCTTCAGGCAAGAGGACTTTGTTGAGTCTTGCTAAGGCACTGTTAGCGCTATACCAACATCGGCAACTGTTATGACAAGATGGGGCTGTGTTGTGGCAAGTCTTTATTGTACTGTGCTATAGCAAAAGACCTGAATGATTAGATAGGTTTTTTTCTTTAATATTCCATATGTGCGAGTTTTTATTGAGCAAAAACCAACGTTTGTGGCGAAATTACCTCGTTTTACCTCTGTAGTATATAGATAATAGGGATTTGTAAATTATCTATTCAAATTCGACCTAAGTCAATTTAATATCAGGCTTAAAATTACTTCTTAAGATTCCATAAAATTTAGATACATTACAAAAAATATATCATAGCCTACATAATAGGTTTAAAATAGTACTGAAATACCTGTATAGATAATAAGTTAAAAATAGTAGAATGCAATACCATACAAAGTATATAATCTATAAAATTACATATTTTTCAACGAATATCATAATCAATAATTTTAGGGATGCAAATATATGAAACATCAAGATGCCAAAATAATTTCAAAAGCGATGCAACAAATATTTTGATGCAATTCAATCACAATGCTCAATTAGCATGCAAAATTAAGAAACTAAGGATCGTATGTAAATTAAAAGTACAGATAATTTTCTTTAATTTCCTACAAATGAATGTTTCCTATGGTTTCTTGGTCATATTTGGGTTAATGGCTAATAAGAATTTGACAAACTAGTGCGAGTTTTTGAATAAGTTCATTGATTGATATAGAAGAGGGAGAGAGTAGAAAAATAGTCAACACCTACGAGAGACTGAAATAAGCTAAATAAGAATATCATCTTCCTGCCCCATTAAAACATACATAATTCTAATAAAGGCATAGAAAAAGAGTGAGCCCAGTTCCAGTGTTTAAGAACATTCCTTAGAGTTGCTACTAAATCGAGCTAATTTGTATAATGTACACTCGACCAAAAAACAATCTTTACACTGGTGAGCTGTAAATAATTGAGTGTGAACTGAATGAATTGGGTGAAACATACGTCTGTGAGGTATTATCATAAGATTTCGACCCACTTCCAGAATGTTTAGAGCGTTAGTGTAAAGATTGTTTTTTGGTCGAGTGTACTGTACAGTATAGTTTTTCAAGAAAGGCAGAAATATGAGTGGGAAAATAAACTGATAAAATAAGCGGTTATTAATGGGATATGATGTGATAGTACTGTAATGAGAAAGCTAATTAGAGCAGAACTTAAAGGTGGGGGTGCATGGGTTGAGATAAACATGGAATAATAATCACCAACCTACACATAATTATCTTGCAAAATGCAATGGCACTGAAATAATAATTAACAATGGTATAAAGGATTTTGTGGATCGTCTAAACCGGACCTGTGACGTCATAGGAGTGTAAGTCCACCTTCCAGTCCACGATGAGGATACTGGTGTGACGTTACTATGTCACAGGTCTGGTGTAGACGATCCACAAAATCCTTTATACCATTGTAAATAATTATTTCAGTGCCATTGCATTTTTCAAGATAATTATGTGTAGGTTGGCAATTATTATTCTATGTTTATCTCAACCTATGCGCCACCACCTTTAACCCGGCAACGGCGAGAAAGCTCATAAGAAGTTTTACTGGGCGAGGGCGGCAAAGCTCTTAAGAGGGAAGGCCTAAAAAAAAAAAAACATTTTAAACAGCCCCAGTAGCACTAAAAAAAAAAAAAAAAATCCCTATACCTGTACCTACCCGATAGCACTATCGTTAGTGAGTGCTGTACTGTATTTTATATATTATTTTGTAATAGTATAGATATCTTATCAATATTTGTATTTTGTACTATTTTAATGTCTTGTCTTGTTGCAAATTTGATTTTAAATAATATTTTGACATTTAACATAGTTTCTTTATTCATGCAGAGTTTAGTAAAATTTGCCAGAACGTCCCGGACTTCCCAAACTTGACTACTTCCTTTAACGTGACGATAGTGCGTTGTTATATGTGCGATTAGTTTGCTTGGGAAACAGATTAACTTGCTCATGTAGTAATGTACACCCTATGTGGTGGATTGTGTTCTTTTATTTAATAATTTTCATTTTAGTAAACGTTGTTTCCACATAGCGATTTTGATAATTTAATTTTACTTTATATTGTCCTTGTCCCAATTTTGGTTTGTTTAGTTTGCAAGTTTTACATTTTAATCAATCCTCCACATCCCCTCCTTCCCTCCCCCTTCATTTATCACCTATTTTCCCTGTTATTCCCTAATTCATTGGTGTATTTTTGTGCTAACATTAGCAAAATGTGTGGAGGATGTGCTTATGTGCCTAGCGGGTGTGTTACACAAGCGAGTGTGTGGATGAGTAAGCTCAGTCAGGCTTGAGGCCTCGTGAAGGGAGGGGTTGCCTCAATTTGCTCCATAATTCATGAATGGGCTGCTCCATGTATATTCGCGATTTTGACCAGAAAAATTATATTTCCGTTTGGTTTATTGTTGTTACAGGTTACTATCTTCATAGTGAAGGTAAAATAGGCGCATATGAATAAGTAATAACGATATTTATCGTAAAATGACGATTATAGGCATGAATGGAGCCTAATATGCTCGCCCAGGGGCATCGAGTTCAATACCCCCTGCTCGCCGTTTATAGGTTAAGGCATATGAAGAAGTCTTTTCAATGAACAGAGAAATGCCTTGAGAAATGTAATCATGCATACAGTAAATAAAAGCAGCGCTAGATACATTGGCAAGACCAAAAAAATTATCATATTTTTAGCATGTCCAGGATATAAAATACAAATGACAAAGAAATTCCAAATGTTAACTAAAAAAGTATCATTTTGCAACCCAGCTCAGCGGAATAGTAAGATAGTTAATCAATTCAACTGGGATCAACTCAACCTGCCTGTCAACTCTGGGTCAACTTTAACTAAAATGTTGGGTGAAAGTAGTTGGCCAAGTAGGTTAAATGAGTAATGTCATTAATCAAGTACACCCATGGTCAGAGTTGTGTTCTACCTTCAAAACTTCAAATTTATTACCGGCGTCATATAATGTATCAAAATACAGTAACCTAATACTGGGAACTGGGCGGGTGCCCAACCCCGAACAAGGCTGAAATAGGGGAGCTATCCCCTCGCCAAAGGTGGATTTCTAGGGCCTTTCCTAGCTGATGCTGAGAGGATTGGGTTCTAGTCATGTGGTGATGGGCTGGTCTATCAGAGCGAGAGCTGAGCGATCTCTGCCATACCCATAGCTTACTCTGACTGTTCCTTTTACTTATATATTTTCTAGATCTCAAGTGATCTAGTGGATTGACCTCCCTATTGCCAACCTAGAGGTTGGCAGATTGGGAGCCAAAGATCACATTATTCCTTTGCCCCTCAACTTTCCCTTCATAATTGCTGCACAGGGCCTTGGGTGGGGCTTTGGTTTCCCGGGCATCTCCGCACCCTCCTCAGCTCCATGTCTTGGAGTGGCTTCAGTCACTTGGGCTTTATTAGTGGTAAGCAGGGAGGGTTTTGTGGGGGCACTCGTTTATGGCCTTGGCCTTGCTCGGGACCTTGGGGCTATTCGACCAGACAGCCTGGGGAACAGCAACAGCAACAACAACAACTCTTAGTAGTGGAGTAAACGAGGAGAATCCTCAACTGAAATACTGTACAGCAATTCTGTTGTTGTTGTTGTTGTTGTTGTAGTAGTAGCCCCAAGATACGCACTATGGGAATCCCGCGGCATCCAGGTAGTCCACCACCGCTCTCGGGTGGGTCAAGAGATCTCTTAGTGAGGTGATGTTTTAAGTTGTGTCTGTGTGGGGCATGTATTGAGCAGTGGCGTAATAAGTGTTCTGTGTTGTCGGTGGGGTACTGACAGCGAGGACAAGAAGGGTCTTGAGCTGGTTCTACTATGTTTGTAATCTTGTAATGAAAGGTGGTGTCCGAAACGGAGGTGTGCAAGTGTGACTCGGGTTTCTCAAGGAAGTGTGTTTTCTGATGGATTAATCTTGAGAGGTAGAGATTTTAAGATTGTGTTGTGTGGGCTGTTATTGATGGTTTGTTAAATGAGGAATGTTTGTAGATGATTGCACATGTTGGTGTTTAAGAGGTGTGTGGGGGATGTGGATGTTGTAATATTAAGCAGGTATTTGCTTCATGTCTCTAGGTGGGAGTGGGTGATGTGCTAGGGAGTGGCACAGGTGAAGCGGGTCTTGGGCTGAAGAGCAGGACTGTGTTCCTATCATGCCTAAATGTGTCTTCAGTGGAAGAATCCATGTTTCTGCACGTGTGTGATATGTGTTTGTGGTTTGTGTGTAGTCTGTTATGATTTTGAGGGTTTTATTCTGAATGGTTTGTAATTTCTTCATGTGTCTGGTTGAGATGCAGGGTGTCCAGGCATTGGATTCATAGTGCATGGTTCTGCAGATGTACCATTTGTAAAGTATGGACAGTGTTTCTTCTTGTTGGCAAAAGTTCGTGCCTGTGAGGGTTCCGAGGGTGTTTAGTTTTTGTGTTTGTATTATTTATGTGTGGAGTGAATGTTGTGTATGTCTTAAGTTACACCAATTATTTGGGGGGTTCGGTTGAGGGGTAGTGGTTCGTTGAATAAAGTGACATGTGGTTGAATGCGCGATTCTGTAGGAGCCCCTACCTCATGAATAACCTTGTTAGCTCTAAGTAGCTCGAAGCGTGGTTAACAATGACTCTTTTGTAGAAAAGTGAAAAGACTAAAGGTTTCTAAACACGCTTGATGGTCGCAAAGGTTTAAAAGTACAGTATGTCAGAATTGGCTAAAATCGCGACCTGTGCGTGAAAGGGTTAATAAACAGAACAAAGTTATATACAGTATGCTGTATAAGGACGTAGCACATGACTTTTGATCGTGACTATCTTTTGATAAGCATATGGCATCTTGCCTTTCCTTACTTTATTAAGTTATTGTGAGAGGGTCTTTCAGGAACTTTTCGACATTTCTACATCTTATTCAACATCTGGCACACATTACTAGGTTGCAGAAATTTAGTGTCAAATGTGGCATTATATATTTGGCCAACTGTACAATAGGTAGAATAGATTAAATTAGACTAGATCAAGTTAGTTAGATAGCTTAAGGTAGGTTAGATAAATGTGTGTGCTGTAATTGTCATGTATAGATATGTTATTAGAATTCATTATTGGCAAGTACTAGGTTAGATTAAAATAGATTGATAAATTAGATAACAGAATAATTATAAAGCATTATATTAGATTTAGTTTAGGGTAGATGTTATTTATATAGATTAAAGATTGTGTTAGTTAGGCAGTTAATAAAATAAGGTTACCGAGTGATGATAAGTTAGATCAATTGTATTAAGGGGTGATTTTCACTTGAGAGGGTTATTTTCTGGATCCCCTTCTCCCTCGTGTTTAACCCCATTAGTTTGGTATTATAAGACGTTTGCCCCATTAGTTTGACGATTTTAAGACCATACGCCCTATTTCAGTCAATTTTAAAACCTTTCGTGCCATTTAGGTGTCGATGTTTTCCTGGCGAGCGGTAGCGAGCCTGTAATTTAGGGGGAACCGGCCTTCAGCCGGGACATTTATCTTGAAAGGAGGTCTTGGGGGTATTTTTGTAAGCTTGATGGAAGTCTAGGGAGCAAACTAAATACCTCCCCTTAAGCTAGGAAAGTTAGACTAGATTAGGGGACTAGTATCAAATTCGTCATGGGTTGGAGCTAACAGGGAATGAAATAATTAACTGAATACAAAAATACAGTTCTATTTATCTATCTATCTATCTATTTACTCAGGCCCATTACCCATTTTTTCTATTTTTTTTTTTCTGGGGGTGGCCGATTCGAGACAGAGCCTAAGGATAGGAGCTTTAAAATAGTTGATGTTCCATAAACGTCAACAATGCCTCACCTTGCACTCACACTTTGAACTACCCGTACCTGGCATAAACTTTGAATTTGACGAGAGTATACTTCGAAAGTTCTTTCTTTAAGGGAGCCCACCTCGCTTTTTTCCTCTTTCTCTCCCTCTCTCTTCGGCTTGTATTCATTCGGCCCCATTCAGCCTACTGTTTTAAGACGTTAACCCCCATCCCCATTCAGCCTACTGTTTTAAGACGTTTACCCCCATCGAGGTGTCAATATTTTCGTGGCAATATTTTTTCCGGCGAAGCCAGATTTCTCCATACAATGCTGGCTCGCAATCGCTCGCCAGGAAGAAATCGACACCTGGATGGGGATGAACGTCTTAAAACAGTTGGCTGAATGGGGCCGAATTGATACAAGCAAGAGAAAGAGAGAAATGGAGAGAAAGATAAAAAAAGCCGGTGACCCACCTTAATGACACAATACAGCTTGTCATATTGCTAATCCTAGGCTACCTACAGGAACTAGAAACTGTTAAAATATCAGGTTATAGATTAACTAATATTGGGATTGGTAATATTTACGCAACAATGATGTATTGTATAGTAACAGAGATCAACCAACCTCCGCCATTTTGGTGCCATTGTGATATTTTCCTTTCTTTTCTTTCAAATGTTCCCATACCCAAAAAATACAATTGGAAATACTGCGACAGGATATACAGTACATTCTACATGATTAAAAATATAATATAACCTCTTAAACTTCATTCTTTGATAATCGAGGCACCTAAATTGGGTTCCAAGAAAAAGATGGCCGCTCTCTTACTACAAGATCTGTAATTATGTTTTTGTTTTGTTTTTATGGTTGTGGTGTCCCGAGTTCGAATCCCGGGAGGACCATTATGCTTTCATTAGTTTATTCAAGTGCATTGGGGTTTGTAATTGATGATTAATGTTAAGAGCGGGGTGTTACTTAATTGTCATGTATAGATGTTATTAGAATTCGTTATTGGCAAGGAACACAAAAAAATTAGGTTTCTAGCTCTACTTTTTCTATTGCTTCTAGCAGTAAAATTATCAACATAACAAACTGAATCTACTCCGTAAATATCAGTACAAGGTAGCAATGTGGCATTAGTAAAAAGAACCATGCACAGGTCTCATTCACTCGTAACCTATACCACGTCCCCACTCAATTCGCAGGAAGATCACAGAACTGGCATAATCAAACTAGCATAAAACATCATGCTGAAAAGTCAATATAGTACAGTAGGCATAAAATATTTCAGAGCAGAGATTACGAACAGGAGCAAGACGACAGCATTGCAAGGCACATGCAGAGCTAATAAGGCAAGACTGGTAATGAATTTTGCCCATTTTTATGCACTTGCCCAATCTCAACCGGAGTGGAATGGCAAGGCGGCTGGATCAACGGTTCTATTGACTCTAGTTGCCTGTAACCCCAAGTCACACAAGATATTCTTTTGAGGGCTGTACTGACGTCACATTATCCACGTCAAAAGAGTACTGTAATAATTTTATATGCTAATGATATGTAGTGCCAAACAATACTCTCGCAACTCGTTTAGCTGATATGATAAACATACTGTACAGGAAAGAGGAGCAAGCCATATATCTTTGCTAACCCGATTGTCGCTTAAGCAAGGAACAATTGGGCTAACAAATGTACATGGCCTATCTCTTTCCTGTACATTTATTCTATCATTAACTGCCAATCAAGTCGAGGGACTATTATCCGGCATTGTAAAGGACTCCAATATGGTAGTTGTTGTTGTACTTAAAATATTAAAGTTCAAAATTTTAGCACGTCATATTTAACTAGTCTATTCACAATAAATAAGCCATAAATCCTGGCCCCTAACATTTTTAATCAAAAGCTACTGATTTTGATAAGTTATTTTGACTTCATATTGTCTTTGTCCCAGTTTTGGTTTGGTTAGTTTGCAAGTTTTAAATTTTAATAGCAAATGGGCTGTAAATTTCCACACTATTTTCCTGGCTGACTCTTCTTAAATGTTAACTAGATTGTTTGAGTAATATTTTACTTAGAGGAGGTTAGTGGTCAGGATTTCTGGCCTAATTCTAGTGAATAGCTTATATGAATAAATAACTTTAATCCCTCACAACGACCATGATGTAATTTAGTGGATACAGAACAACAACAAAAGAATCTGTGTGACTCCGGCTTAACCCCTTCTGTACCGGCGATGTCTGTTTAATTTTATTCTGGCTCCTACTAATCAATTTTATTCAGTTTAGGAAGGATCTCTAGCAAATTATAAGGCTTCGAACTATCTCGATCACCCCTTTTAACTACCACAGATCCTTCCTAAGCTGCATAAAATTGTCTAAATATAGCTACAATAAAATATAACAGACGTCCCTGGTACAGAAGGGGTTAATCTTGTACTCCGTCTATATTTGGTTGAAATCGGGTAGGCATAGAAAGTGGCAAAAAATCGGTCACGGGTATCTTTAGACAAAATCGGCACGGAGGGGGATATAGACTGTAGTTATTCATACCAATTGTCTTCTCTTAGCTTACTGTAGGGAGAAAAACACCACAACAAAGTAAATAGTTTGCACACTCACAATATTAGATGCCCTTTTCACAGATAGTTTATACCATGTCAGCATTTATGGAATTTTAAATCATGTTAATATATCTCAGACAAAAACTAAAAACAAATGCACCACTAACCCTAAGGCAATTAATGTGTATTAAATGGGTAATCAAAACTCATAAATATTACAATAAAAATGTCACCAGCTGTGATATCATGCTCCTAAAGTGAGTAACGGTATATATCTAAAACTGGAAAGACTGATTTAATCTTGATGGCTGCCAAGAAATTTCAGCCACTCAAACCCACAAACATTAATGGGCTATAAATTCCTAAAAATGAGAGAAAGGCTACTGGTAATGGTATGACGTATTATGCTTTTTCCACCAACCAACTTCACATCTAAACTCAATTAATGAAATCAACAAATACATGTGGCACTCCAAGGACTCGAACCTAGGATACTCACACCTTCAGGACCATGACGTAATTTTCATCATATTCTGGCTATCATTAGACGATTTTCTTTAGTTTATAATCTACCTCAACGACTCAACTGGGTAAATACTATCTCGATAAACCCTCTTAGCCATGTAGGTCCTTCTTAAGCTGCAAAAAATCATCTAATGTTAAGCAGAATCAAAGGCAAAAAGGTGTCATGGTGCTGAAGGGGTTAATAAACACATTGAATCCTGGTGTGAAAGAAATACTATTTATACCACTAAGAAGTCAGTAATGTAATCAAAACCTAATTAAAACACATATTGATTAAATGAAGAGGATATTTTGTTCACTAGTCCTGTAATGATGTAACAGCCATTCAACATCAAGGCTGCATGAATCTTTGACAGATACCAGGTATACGATAATATCATTTTATCCACATTTTTGCTAGGTATATTATATAAAATAAATAATGAACTGTGGCCATTCAATCACTATTTGGTAGTAGGATAGTAATAAAATAGTTTAACCTGACCACAGAATATGAAGATTTGCAGTTGATATTACATGAATATCACTTACAGTTACTATAAATTATGTAGAACCATGGAAAGTAAAGAAATTAACATTATGGTTATTACAGTACAAAAGACAGAGCAAAACCCTTCATAAATTGTTTATATTTTTTTGCAATGAAGATAACCTATCATATATTGCATAGCTAATGTGTTTTGTAGGTAGCTTATACTATATCAAGTATTAACCCCTTCAGCACAATTACATATTGTATTTTTTGTCATACTGTACATGTATTCTGGTTACTATTAAATAATTTATTTTAGTTTACTGTATACTGTAATTTACCTCTAGGATTCAAAGGAGTAAATACAATCTCAATTAAACCCTCTGAATAACACAGGTCTTTCTTATAATGCCAAAAAAAAAAAAAAAAAAAAAAAAAAAAAAAAAAAAAAAAAAATAAAGGTGAAATGGTGCCATAGTGCTGAAGGGATTAAACAGATCATCCTAAAAATATATCTATCAGCATCTTTCTAACTTATCATTAGACTGAATTCTGATAATGAAAATTGTAAGATATGGGATTGACTAAACTAAGTCATATGAAGAAAGAAATTTTGCATGATATTCAACCATTTTTTCATGACATATAAGTAAATATGTTTATCAGGAAAACAAATAAATATATCCTGGGTAAATATATAGATTGTAGAAAGTGCTTAACACAGTATTTGGTAAGGAAAACAATCTCAATTAATCTATATAGGAAGCGTTAAACACACCACCCCATGAAAAAAAAACTCATATAGGCCATAAACCAAAGCCCATCATGCCACACAAGAAAATTACAAATAAATAAATAAATATGATAAAAAGAGTGAGTTCCAAAAGCCTACCCTTCTCCTTGATGTGCTTAAAGGTGGTTATGATGATCTTGAAGTAGTTGTTGATGGGGATGGGCATGCGTTTGCTCTGGTGGAAAGTCACATCTAGATTGTCAGCCAGGGTGGACAAAATGTTGGCATTGGCACCAACTTCTGTGAATCTGTAAATGCAAAGACAGCGGGTTAATGGTCTAGCCACATTTGATGAAAACATAGTAAGTAGGTAGGTAGGAGGGAGCTGCACCGAGGGGGTAGATCTAGGAAGACGTGGGATCAGATTATACGCTCTAATATTAAATTTGAAAACCTGACATCTGAAGCAGTTTTGAACTGAGCTGCTTGGAAAGTCGTCACTAATATGTGAGACTGAAACCGCACCTCATGGGGAACACTCTCCACATATTGTAAATAACGTCGACAACATGTCAGTAATGGGATTGGTTGAAAGGCAGTTACATGTTATGCACGGATATGTTCTGGTCACTTAATGGTTGTGCTCCTCTGCAGCATCCCTGTCAGGTCCCTTAACCTAGTGAACATATATAGTTGTTGTTGTTCCCCAGGCTGTCTGGCCGAACAGCCCCAAGGTCTCGAGCAAGGCCAAGGCCATAAACGAGCGCCCCCACAAAATCCTCCCTGCTTACCACTAACAAAGCCCGGGTGACCGAAGCCACTCCAAGGCAGGGAGCTGAGGAAGGTGCGGAAACGCCCGGGAAACCAAAGCCCCACCTAAGGCCCTGTGCCCCTCAGCAATTATGAAGGGAAAGTTGAGGGGTAAGGGAAAAATGTGACGCTTTGGCTCCCAATCTGACAACTTCTAGGTTGGCAGTAGGGAGGTCAATCCACGGAAAAGACGCCGCCACTTGAGATCTAGAAGATATATAAGTAAAAGGAACAGTCAGAGTAAGCTATGGGTATGGCAGAGATCGCTCAGTTCTCACTCGGATAGACCAGCCCATCACCACATGACTAGAACCCAATCCTCTCAGCATCAGCTAGGAAAGGCCCTAGAAAGCCGCCTTTGGCGGGGGGATAGCTCCCCTATTTCAACTCCTTTCGGGGTTGGGCACCCGCCCACATATATAGTAATAGAGAATGACCACCTTTGTCATCGAATCGGACTGCCAAAAATTATCGATCAATTGACTTGGGCTGTGTTGCAAGCACAAGTCAGCTGACTGACTGTGTGTGTTTCGTGGACCGCCCGCCATGACAACAAAGCTTTCTCTCGCATAGTTTTAAGAGTTATTCAGCCATGTGATAGCCATATGTCTTCCAGCAGACCATCCGGGCTGAACAGTGCGATCTCAATATGGCCTTCCAGATGACCATCTGGGCTACGAGGGTTAAGTAAGTAGGCTAGGCTGGGGTAGATTAGCTTAGATAAGATGAGGTAAGTTGGGTATAATAAAGACCCAATAACAATGTAAATAATCAGGAAAATAATGCATTGAGCTCCAGATACATACATACAATGGTTTGACATAATTTTCCATTATATACAGATGATCAAAGAAATATGTGCACCCCTACGCTTATCAGCTGGTGTGTACAGCTCGGTAGTATTGGTCGTAGGTAGTATAGGTAGGTAGTAGCATAGATGGATATAGCTGCAGGCAGAGGTGCCAACCCTACGGAGCTGTAAACACCAGATGATCAGCGTAGGGGTACAGAGAGTTCTTTGACCAAGTGTACATTACAGTGACTGATTACACATTAATCCTGTGACCCCGGGTGAAGCTATATGGCATCAATAGGGTTAATGGGCAGCATCCCAGATGTTGCCATATGGCATCAACATGTTTCCCGCCAAACGATTACATTTTCCATGGTGCAATCTCGGCCCTATCAGCCTTGTGATGAACTAAGCTCCATCATAGGCCCCTCCTTCACTTCCCCAAACCTCTTCCTACTATCCCCCCCCCCCCCCCCACCCACAAACACCCCAAACCAACTCCTCCCCCCCTCCCTCCCACCTACCTATCACATAATTATATCATCCTTTTCCTTTGTTAAACACACAACCACACAAGTACAGTATTAACCGATTTTCAGTCTCTGCACGCATGCTCAAGGACTTAATTTCTTGCTGCTGCTCAAGCAGTGATAAACAGAGAACAAAGCAACATAGAAGCATGGAGTTTTCATCATTCTCAAGCTGAATAAAGGTATGTGATCATGATATATGGTTGATTATTATCTGTTTCTGTTTGTTTTAAAGTCACACACTGCATAAACTTGGTGCTTACGCGCCTGTATCCCCAGCTTGGTGAACTGGCAGGAATATTCAAAGGCCGATAGCAGGGAGTGGCAAACTGAGGCATTGTCGTTTTAAGACTGAGTTGATTGTGGCAGAAATTACAGGAAAATGTGCATGAAGTTACAGTGTTGTGGCCATTCCAACACTTCCAGGGGAATACCATAATGGGAGCTATGGAACATATCAGTAGCTTTAACCTCGCATATTTATTACTAATAACTAAAAACAAGGGACTAAATTTAGAGACTGGAAATTAAGTTTCTCGTTTCCCATCATAATTACATTAATAGATCTCCACTGGCATATTCAAAATTAACCATAAATTGCATAAACTCACAGATTTCTCTTAGCTCTGAGCCCGCACAAACGCTCAGTGGCCTTGTGCTTGAGGAAGTCGCCAGGCAACAAGTCCAGAAATCTTGACCAGGCACCTGACCCAGCAGTGCTTAGCTGAAAAGTAAATACAAAGTTCATAATAGTCAGTTTATGAAATTACCATACAGTACAGTACTTTTTTTTAAATGGACAATATAAGCATATAAACAGCGGCAAAATACCTGACACTAGAGGCATATTCATAACAATTATGGTTTAGATGTACCGGTATGTTCGATGGAAACAAATAATTACTCCAACATAATAGGTTACATATGAATTAGCATTACAGTATAGCCTACATATTTTCATTAACCTCAGGAGGATGAAATACTGTCCTCCACTTACCTTAACATAATCATCCTCACATCTCCATGCATTGGTATGTCTATCCAGGACCCCTTGAACCCTCATCTCCTCTATCACAGCAGCCAGACCAAACCCTTTGTCTGTTGTCACTTCTACCTAAATAAATAAAAACAATAAATCATACTGGTAGCTAAGATATATTAAACGGTACCCAGTACTGTAATATCCAATATATATACTGTACAGTAGTAATGTAATTACACAATATCAGAGTATAAATTAAAAAGGGATTTGTTTTATACAGTAGTATCAATAGTAGAATTAGAGTGAATATCAATAAGAATAACCAATACAAGAATAGTACGGTACTGCCTAATTATAATTAAGGATAGGAGCCCTTCATACCCGTTACATACCGGTAAATTACATAAATTACATAAATGTTTTATTAAAACAAACTATCAGCTCCCTGTCAATGTTCACACAATTACAGCCGTAATTGTAATCCTCACATGGTGGCACTCTTGGCAGTGGAAACAGAGGGGAATTACCAACTGCAACATAGCAGTCCCTAGCTCCAACACCATCCTGTCACTTTAGGACCTACGAGATAATATTGGGAGTAGTAACTGCTCACAAATATAGAGATATATTTATTATATTTTATTTTATTTTTCTATGTGTATGAAAACTACAAAAGGCATACCAGTAGCTCCCTTCAACAAGTGTTTTCCCCAAACTTGAAAGTGATAGTTGCTATTTTGTATTTTATTTGAAAAAAACAAAAACTAAATTGTAATGGAAAGAAGTGTGGTGTGCTTGTTTAGTGTAGTGAAATGAATAGGTGGTGTTTGTGAGAGCTAGCTGGATTACTCTGTGTAGGTGAGACACAAACAGAAACAGTGAGGGAAACTAGAAAAATTAAACAGGAGTTCCAGCAACTCTTTATCACATGCCTATGAGGCAGGGTTGTTGATTTTTTTGATTTAAAAAAAAAAATAAAAAAAATAAAAAAAAAATGATTTATTTGATTTATTTGATTTTTTTGATTTTTTTGATTTTTTTAAAATATCCCTCCGCCCTATTGAGTAGTAATTCAAGTAGAGGAATTTATAACAATTCTGTTTCATCCATGCCCTCAGCCCAGACTCCTGATGTGTTCCTGTCCTAGTCATGTTTCACTGTCTGACCACACTGCTGCTTCTGGCTGAGTTGCCAGTGATCCTCAAGAAATCATATTACAAAACCTATTATTGAACAGAATTACAGAAAAATAATAATCTGTTATTATTAGTACAGACTTAGTGACTAGTAGCTTTGTGGATGTTTACTTTAAAATATTGATCCCAAGGCTGTGACCAAAATCCAGAGATATTGAAGTAAAAGTGAAAACATGGCAGTCTGGTAGACCTGCACTTGGTAATATCTGACTATGTACATAGGTTAGAACTCTTCAGAATTATTTTTATCTTGATTCACAGATAAAAAAAATAAAAAAAATAAAAAAAATAATTATTTTTTTGGTAAAAAAATCATTGATTTAATCAAGTGATTAAATCAAATTGATTTAATCAATATCAACTCTGCTATGAGGCCTCCCCTGGGAATTGCCCTACTCAATTGGTGTCTACAATCTCCCTTAATATGCTTGTAGTGTAGAGATAAAAGGAGGAATTGTTTCTGAGAGCTAACTAGGTTACTCTCTATGGTGGTGAGGCACAAAAATGATCAGCAATAGAGGCCAGGCAAATAAAACAGGAGTTCCAGTAACTCCTTATCACATGCCTAAAGCCTCACTGGGGATAATTCCCTGTTCGATTCGTGCCTACAACTACTACCCCCCCCCCCCCCCCCCCGTATAAGGTTAACTACATATATTAATTACAAAAGTTTCCAAATTAGCTACTATACTAAATTCTGTAATAAGCAAATGTAAAAAAAAATATATATCAATATTGCAGTGCATAATAATTATCTTACTTTGCATTTATGAAGGTTCCGACTAGAAGGCCTCTTGACAGTTTCATTCTGATGGCCAAACGTGATGATGGCAGCCTTCCACTGGCCGATGTGAACCGAGGCTTTTTCTCTGACATCACTGCACATTTTTGGGGAGTCAATTTCATCTGTTAGGAAGACAAAGATGATAATGCTGTAATGAAAATTAATAATTATAGCTGATATTTTCTTTCTTTTTTAGCCAGCCCTATGAGAGTTCTAGTGTGAAGCTCATGTGGATGTGGTAAGACTAAATTAATAAAATAGTATATACAGTACATATATCGGTAGCATTCAAGGAGACTACAGCAGGACTTACCTCTGACCGGGTATAGGCTATCCTAGTGTTTACTATACCCCTTTGAAATGACATTAGCCTAACCTAACAACCTTCCCTAACCTATCCTAGTATTATGGGTGGCCACACCCCCGCTGTTTGACATCTTTGACTTAGATTTTTGGTGTACTGTACAGTATTTGTATGTGAAGTGGGTATTTTTTCAATTTGTCGACTACGAAAATCCTCCATGCGGACTATATGGAGAAAAATATGGCGAATCTATTGGTGCCTATTTTCCCTAATAAATTGTTTCTCATAACGCTGAAGTAGTGTCGTTTAAAATAACCCATATGTCTTCTATACTTGTAAGTGCCAGGTCTCCACATCAGCGAATTCAATAGGGCTCAGATTACGCAACTATTAACCCATGAACTGCGTAAAACTTCAAAAAATTAAGGTTGAGGGAAGGAGGGAAGGGTGGTGGGATATAAAGGGAGAGAGTGGAGAATGTGGTATGGAGAGATGCCACTACTTTCTATGTGTCACCTCACCTAATTTTTATAAATTTCCCGGCACTGGTACGGCGTTTGAATTTTTGGTTTAACTCCTTCAGACATAAATAGTTAACTTACTGGAGAGGAGGCGGGAGACACGGTATTATTGCCACTGTACCCCACAACTGTCAGAACCACACTGCGGGACCGTTAGAAGTCGGAGAAACTTGGGGTTGCCACCAACCGTCAGATCTTCATCCAACTTACCGGACTTACTGAGCTCCATATGACGCTAGAGCGTCATATAACTTATTGGAGAGGCATGTAGATAAGTCCATATGACGCACTAGCGTCATATGAGTTTTTGGTTCACTCTGCCATATGACGCGGTAGCGTCATATGAGTCGGAAAGAGTTAATGTTATTTTAATACCACAAATTTTTTTGATATATTTGAAGATAAATAATGAATCTATATGCTCTAAAGATCATAAGAAAATTTGTTTTAACCCTCGGCAAAACCTAATAAAAAAGTACGGTACTAAAATGTCTTTTTCGTAACAAGGTTGTCAATACGGTACTTTCAGTCATCGATAGCTCTAAAGATCATATGAAAATGTGTTAAACCCTCGAAAAAACCTAATATAAAAGTATGGTACTAAAATTTAATTTTCGTAACAAGGTTGTCAATACGGTACTTTCCCGTATCAATGTACAATCAAGCTGAAGATTGCAGAGTAAACACCATAGACTTCATCGACTTTTCTTTCACCTTCGTATAATCGACAGCCAATTTTTTTATTAAGGGATTAGTACTCAACCAGCGGGGGTGGCAGCCCCCACCCATAATACTAGGTTAGGTTAGGTAAGGTTGTTAGGTTAGGCTAATGTCTTTTCAAATCACTATCGGGGAGCGTGTCTCAACATCGATCGATAGGCCTAATGGGGAAAATAGGTTTTCCCGAGATTTCTAATTAATTACAAACACTATATATTGATGCAAATGACCAATTTTGTTTATAAAAAACACTCGGAAAATTTGTGGTATTAAAATAAAAAATATACAATTTTTTTTTTTTTTCCCCCACGTTTAAATACCGTGCCTTCCGGAAGGTTTATAGTAGTTCCTGGGTTAATAATATAATTTAAAAAAATATAGCAATAATACTACGCACTGGCTGGTTGGCTACCGGGCTACGTCTACATATACGGTAAATCTACTGTTATACAACCCCTATGGTTTCATTGTTTTCATTTCGAAACAGAGTCTTTTTTAGTCTTACGATATTCAGGAAGCCCTACTGTTTTTCGAATTGTGGGAGTCTGGGGAAAGTAGCCGGAGGTTAAGTTAGGTTGACATGTTAGATAAATTTTTCCATTGAAAATGAGTCGGCAAGGCAGACACTCGCGGACCGCGGAAGATGCCGCGTAACGTAAACAAACCAATCACCCGCCTCCTCTGATGACAATATTGTTATTAACCTAATCTAACAACCTAACATAACATGGGGGCTGCCGCCCCCAGACCCCCGCTGCTCTAAATAATGATGTAGAAGACATAAAATCACTAAAAAGTACTGCAGGAGAGCGAAAAACACCTTCCGAGATCGTGCATCGTAAGAAAATGGGTCAACAGAAAACGGGAGTTTCGGGGGGTACAGTCGTCAAACCGCGGCGGACGAGTCTCACTTTCGTGAAGGACTGAAGGTTTTTAACCCGTTGAGTACCGTATGATACAGTAATAAAAGTCCCCAGCAGTCCCAAGCACTGTGGCAAAAATGGCAGGAGAGACCACCTTTTCACCTCAAGAGATAAGGCAAGACTGGATCTCTCAATTTTTGTTTTCTTTTTAGGCTACAAGGCTTAAAAAAAAAAATAAATAAATAAAAAAAAATAAATAAAAAAAAAATACAGTACAGTACTTAGGCCTGGGACTGGGGGAGTTACTTATCTACTGACGAATATACTCAGGCCTGGGACTGTAAGAGTAATAGGCCTACCTTAATGTATCTATTTCAAGTCAAATGTACATTTCCGAGCATCATCGAACCATACTAAGTCTACTACGAATAATATTAACGGTCTACAGTATATATAGAACGCTCGACAATATAGGTAAAAAAATAAGGTAAGATTAGGAGTAGTGGGCGTACCACTACCAACATACAGCATAACTCATCTACAAAACATTAACCTAACCAAACAATCTAACCTAACCTAACCTAGTAGGTTAGGTTAGGTTAGGTTAATGTTTTATAGATGATTAATTGTATGCTGTATGTCGGTAGTGGTACGCCCACTACTCCTAATCTTACCAAAATTAATCTCAATGGCATGTGATTAAGCAATTTTTTTCCAAATTATTGATATAGGTGTCAGTCCCAGGAAACTATCATAATACATATTACTGTATATGGATATTTACCTTTTAATGGTTTGTTTACACTGGGAGAGCTCTTTTCCATGTCTGTCAGTCAACAACCGAGACATCTGGTGTCGAATGCAATGCCCCAGTGGTGGCGAGAGCAATGCACCCTACCTAATTCTTGCCAAGTATAATAGAGTTTACTGACACGTGATGTCTATCGACCAATCAGGTGATGCCATGATTTGGAAGAGAGATGGTCCCGGATATAACCCCTTAGTTTGACTATGGCCAGCTTCTGTACAGGGTGTGGGAAGCCGATCAAACTTTTTTCCACCGCCTTTAACCCGGGAACTGCGGGGAGACTCTTAAGAGTTCCCCCGGCGGACTGCGGGAAGACTCTTAAGAGTAAGGGGAAAAAAAAATCCATTTAACCCGTGGAGCCCCGGCTAGTTTTGTAATGTTTGTTCACCAGAACCCGGCCGGTTTTCAAAAAATGGTTTTATTCCAGAAACAATAGCGAATGGGTTAGGAATGAAGGAAAAACCACGAAAAACCGCTCAAAAAGCTTAAAAAATGGTCCTACAGAGCCCCCGAAAACGTATTTTACAAGAGTAAAAAATTTAAGGCAATTACCCCAAAAAAAACAGGTTATTGCGGGCTCACGCGCATGCACGTGGACTTTGAGAGTTTTCAACCATCGGCATGGTTGCGTGGGATACGTACACAGTTCCCATACAAATCTGAGCCCTCTTTAGTGGCTACACCTGAGGTTACGGTCGGCGCAATTAGGGTGACGCATCAGGCGCGTCTCTGGGGCTGTGCGTTACATACATCGCCGACGCGTCAGACGCGTCTCTGGGGCTGTACGGGTTAAAACACCCCCAAAAAAAAAAAAAAACATAATTTTTTTATTTTTTTTTTGCCCCTGCTAAAATATCACTCTTCCACCTCCCCCACGTTCCTCCCCTCCTTCAGTTATCACCTATTTTCCCTGTTATTCCCTTATTCTGTGGTTTATTTTCGTGCTAACATTAGCGAGTTGGTAGCAGGGCGTTGTCATCACTGTTACCAAGCGTGGGAAAGAGCGAGAGAGAGACTATTGCGGAACAGTGTCTCTCCAGACAAGGGGAGGGGTGGAGGGCAGGGAGGTTGCCTCAGCCATACATTATGTAACTCCCGGCCTGTATCGCTGATTTTGACCATCCAAACACTGTTTCCACTTGTTTTATTGTTGTAACAGGTTAATACCTTTATAATCAACCTATAATAGGCGCATATGGATAAGTATTAATGCTATTTATGGTAAAATAACGATGTTAGTGATGGGAACAGCTCAAATACGTCAGCACAGGAGTGTGGTGTCTCATACCCGCCATGCGCACTTCTTAGGTTAAAAACAATGAGGCTGCTTTAGACATTTTCACCTCCCATGGTTCAATGATGATGGTTGCCTTCCAATAAGTGTAACCTGTCCAAAGTGCAATAACCAGTGTTCCAAATACGGCCGACGAGTCTATGAGAACAGGTGGTTTTGAAATGCACATAGTTTTTTTCCAGGGAAGAAATCGAAAAAAAAAACACCTGTTGAGCAGGATGAGCGGTGAGCCTCCAGCCACTCAACCCGACGAGGCGATGACCCTCAGCCAGCCACTCAACCCAACGACCCTCAACCCAGTACCTCCTCTGCAGGCTCTGCTCATTAAGGTTAGTTGGTTGGTTGGTTGTCCACCAGTGGGGGTGTGGGGGCGGCAGCCCCCACCCAGGCTAATGTTAACCCCATTCTTACTAGGTTAGGTTAGGTTGTTAGGTTAGACTAGTGTTAACCCCATTCTTACTAGGTTAGGTTAGGTTAGGCTAATGTTAACCCCATTCATACTAGGTTAGGTTAGGTTAGGTTAGGTTAGGTTAGGCTAGGCTAATGTTAACCCCATTCTTACTAGGTTAGGTTAGGTTGTTAGGTTAGGCTAATGTTAACCCCATTCTTACTAGGTTGGGTTAGGTAAGGTTGTTAGGTTAGGCTAATGTAACCCCATTCTTACTAGGTTAGGTTAAGTTGTTAGGTTAGGCTAATGTTAACCCCATTCTTACTAGGTTAGGGTAGGCTAATGTTAACCCCATTCTTACTAGGTTAGGTTAGGTTAGGTTAGGCTAATGTTAACCCCATTCTTACTAGGTTAGGTTAGGCTAGGCTAATGTTAACCCCATTCTTACTAGGTTAGGTTGTTAGGTTAGGCTAATGTTAACCCCATTCTTACTAGGTTGGGTTAGGTAAGGTTGTTAGGTTAGGCTAATGTAACCCCATTCTTACTAGGTTAGGTTAAGTTGTTAGGTTAGGCTAATGTTAACCCCATTCTTACTAGGTTAGGTTAGGCTAATGTTAACCCCATTCCAACTAGGTTAGGTTAAGTTGTTAGGTTAGGCTAATGTTAACCCCATTCTTACTAGGTTGGGTTAGGTAAGGTTGTTAGGTTAGGCTAATGTTAACCCCATTCTTACTAGGTTAGGTTAGGTTAGGGACCGTTAGGCTAATGTTAAGCCTATTCTTCTAGGCTAATGTTAAACCCATTCTTACTACGTTAGGTTAGGCTAATGTTAACCCCATTCTTACTACGTTAGGTTAGGCTAATGTTAACCCCATTCTTACTACGTTAGGTTAGGCTAATGTTAACCCCATTCTTACTACGTTAGGTTAGGCTAATGTTAACCCCATTCTTACTACGTTAGGTTAGGCTAATGTTAACCCCATTCTTACTACGTTAGGTTAGGCTAATGTTAACCCCATTCTTACTACGTTAGGTTAGGCTAATGTTAACCCCATTCTTACTACGTTAGGTTAGGCTAATGTTAACCCCATTCTTACTACGTTAGGTTAGGCTAATGTTAACCCCATTCTTACTACGTTAGGTTAGGCTAATGTTAACCCCATTCTTACTACGTTAGGTTAGGCTAATGTTAACCCCATTCTTACTACGTAAGGTTAGGCTAATGTAAACCCTATGAAAACCCAAACCAACTTTTTATTAGGGTTAGGCCTACACCCGGCTGAACTTGGTTCCCGGTTCCTTATTCCTTATTCGGAAAATTTAAACTCTATAATTTTCGAGGGGCGGAATTCAAACATATCTCAAAAGGAAGCTATATGTATAGGCTTTCCATTGAACCTATTACTGTATCAACTTGCAACGAACCTAAGAACCGCCTCAAATAGAACCTAAATAGTAGAAAAATGGTATTTCCTCAGTTAACACCTTACGAGCGGCCTAGGCGGTAATTTATATGTACCGCCCAGCGGGGTGTTTTTACCGTAAATAGGGTTGTTTACGTGATCATTTTCATGCCTAAATAAGACCCAGAGCGTAAAACAAAGCTTTCCAATGACACCCCAACCATCCTTGTACGACCGCTAGTTTTCTTGCAACGATCGCGCAACACGAGTGCAAAAACCATGTAATTAGGTAGTTTCCCTACATAATTCCCTGTGTAGCGAGTGCGTGAGGGTGGGGGAGGGTGGGATTCATGTCAGTAGGTCCGCCGCGGTGGTCTGGAGCAGTCATACGTTTGCTACTCTCCTCCCACCACTTATCTCTCTCTCAGCAACATTACGTGGTGAAATTTTTTTTTTTTTAAAAAGACCTCCGTCTACGTATTGTGAAAAACCTGTCATCCTCCGGCAAATTGTGGGGTTGAGTGAGTGATGGGGGGGGACAGTGAATGAAGGAGGATACATGTTTTTCATAATACGTGTTGCTAGCCCCAAACGCGCAAGCAACTGTGGCTTTCAACCATCCGACACATCCCCTTTTATTTATGTGCATCACACATGTTACATACAAATAAAGTTTATGTTTTGTTTTACCCTACTGTGGAAAGACTACGGATACACCACTCCTGCCCGGGCCTCACACAGTGGCATGACCCAGTCCTGTCGAACTGAGCTCATGACGCTGGTGGCATTGCCCCGGAGGATAGCCATCCCTAGTCTTTGCTTGAGCCAGAGGGTTTCCCGGGGTTCTCCTGAAACTTCTCTGATTTTACGGCCTATTTCATTCACCATCTTAAGGGTGGTAGGGCCGAAGACTCCTGAAGTTTCGAATGCCAGGGGCTCGAACTGATGATTTCTGGCGATGGCTTGATATTTTTCTCGCTTTTTATTTTCTGCTATCCGGGCGGCTTCACCTGCTTCGTCGGCGTTTCTGGCGATGTTGGTTGTGGAGAAAGTGTCAACACATGTGGCATCCCACACGAGGCACCGGCCATTCTTGTAAGGGAAAGTGGTCATCCCATCTGGCCGTTTGCCGTCTTCTCTGTGAAGTCCATGTGGTTCGAGGATTGATGCACGGTTAGCACTCTGCAGGGCCCGTTTTATGACATCATTTAGTGCAGAGTGTCTTGGCAGGCGGCCTGCGTTGTAATTACATGACAAGGCATGGTGACCTTGAGCATCCATCCCCCCACCACACTTGCAAGTGTGTGGGTGACAAACTGCCGCACCCACTCTGGTGAAAATGGCACACGACATAAGTTGTGAACCGCCACTTAGTCCAAATTTCTTTCACACGACATAAGTTGCGCGCCGCCAATAAAGGGTTAACCCTCCCCCGCCCCGGCTACGCATTACATAAATATTCCCCGAAATTCGGGTGTTTTGGCCGAAAAACGTCTAGGCTAGGCTACCGTATCATTGTTATGCTGACTGCTTCCCGCATTCCCGCGCATCCCCAAGCGTAGCTGTGTTATTTACCTGTAGAATGGCGTTAAGTAGAGCTCTCTAAGTCAAGTGCTTGATTTGTGAAGATGATTTCATTGGAGATAACTTTATGGCCAAAACAGCCACTTTACACTACTTTTCGATACTTAACAACAACATACAGGCACACACGAACAAGCGACGCTCTCCTTCTTGTGGCCGGAGATGCGGGGCGTCGGTCCAGCCGGCTGTTGTTTACATGCGTCGGACCGACGCCTCGCACACGAAGCTCACAGGCTTTCAAGCAATGGTACAATGTTGTACCACCCGGGTTCCTGGGGGCAAAACATAATGGTACACACGTGTACCACCCGGGGTTGAAGGGTTAAAGGTGGTGGGGCATGCAAAATTAAAATTAATTTATAATGTATTTAACCCTAGTCTAGCGGGTCCTCTGTGGCCGTTTTGGGCCTTTTCAGGCCATTCTGACTGCTATATCAACCATCAGTATGAAAGGAACTGTATTGCGCCAAAAACTAGGTGGAAATCGCTACACAATGACGCCACATACAGCTACGTAGCACTCGTGGAGCACTGACAGTGTTACCTCGAAGATGGAAGTTTAGCTGATTTTGCTACCTTGCTCACTTTTAGCGAACTATTGGTTACACTGTCATCCTCCCACGCGGTGGGGGAACTGGAGTTAGTGTGGGCCGGGAGGCCACAGGCGTCGGACGTATGGATCATTACTATCCCACCCATTTTCACTCGATTTCCACCCTTTTTTCACCCGTTTTTTGCCAGTTTTTTCAACTCGACTTATGTGGTGAGCCGCTTTTTAAGGGTTAAAGAGATGTTTAGATCTCCAAGTAAATCAACCTGACTACTCCTTTGTCAAAACTAATCTTCAATATTAGAGAACAAATCAAAAATAGATATTGAATTGCAACCCCTTGCAACTAGTACTCACGTGAGGATATGACGTAGGCCCAGGCAAACATTTGGGAAGTAAACATTAGCAAGTAGGCCTATAGCAAAAATGGTAAATAGGTGTGCTGTTTTCGGGTGTAGCAACATCCCTGGACCAAACCTAGCACTACACAAGTTTCCAAATGATCCATACCATTGTAACAAATGGGTGAAGTTTATACAAAGAACCAGAGTGTGGGAGGCAAAGCCCAAAACAAGCTTCATATGCAATGGACATTTTCGTGATGAATGCTTTGACAATAAAGTGCGGTGGAGTATGGGTATGGCTAGATGCACCCGCCGATTGCTTATACAGACTGGGGTCTTGTCACGCCCAGTGCCAGGTCTGTATATATACGGACTCGTAGCAGCGAAACGACTGCACCTATAGCTTTCATATTTCTACCACATGTACCTTACCCTTCTGGCTTCTTGCTACCACCACCCCAACCCCCTCCCCCAATCCACTCGCCACATCAGGCCATCACAAAGGAAAAAAAGGAAAATATGTGGCGGCGAAATGACTGCACCAATTGGTTCCATATTTGTGTGACAAGTCCCCTACCCTTCTGTCTTCCCCCCACCACAACTCCAACTTCCTCCCACCACCCACTTCCAGCCTATCCGTAGATCATCACATAAAAAAAAATGAAAATCCGTGGTGGCGAAACTACCTCACCAATCGGCTCCATATTTGTAACACGAGTCAATTACCCTTCTACCTTCCCCCCACCATCCCCCAAACCACCCTCCCATCCATACGTGCTTGCCAATTTCAGGAGTCAGGAGAGTGGATAATATGGGCTAACTAATTAAGCCTAGCCCAAATTATACAGTCAGCGTCGATGGATATAGGCCAAAACTAGGCTAAAGAAATGTATTGGCTGAAATTCAACTACTAGCAACTAGGCTAACAAAAAAAAAAAAAAAAAAAAAAAAAAAAAAAAAAAAAAAAAAAAAAATTAGTGGCGCAAACATTGTTGGGAAGGATATGTAGTGACCAGGCATACGGTCATCATGTTTACATAAGTCGATCGCCGCGGTTAAGTTTCCGTCTATTTTTACGGCGATTTTTTTCTGTTATGTGCACCCTGTTGGCAATGTATATGATGATGACAATAAGTCATGGAGGCGTGAGGGGCGGGCTTTCATTATTGTATCCAAATGCAGTCAAAATAGACGGGGACATGATCGCTAGCGTCCGCCGCGGCTCCGAGTAGTGTAAACAAGGCGGGCGGTAATCACAGCTGCTTCTCCCTCCTCTCCTGCTGCTGGATCTAGTCCTACAGGTTCATACATATAAGCCTGGACACCACCAATATTCATCACTTGAGGTTCTTCGCCATAATCACGGTTATCACCCTCAGTATTGGCAAACGAATCGGAACTAGTCACTATCCTCCATTTCCACCTGTCAGAAGAGCTTGTTGTGTTGCTGGGCATACGTCATCAGAGCGCTTAAACTCTGAATCCAGAAAGTGTCACCCATATCCTATTTTGGCCATTATATAAATAATTAAGCCATTGTAGCAGAAAATATTGCACCAAAAGCTATAGTGCACACTGCCGGTAATGATTGTGGAGGAAAATAATAGCATGCACACCCACCTTTAAAACATCCACAATTGTTGCTATATTGTCTATATAGTTATAGCGGCAGAGATGAGATACATGCCATATAGAAGCTATATGCATGGAAGTGAAGAAGTCCTTGCATGACAGTGTGGTAATCCCGACACTGACTTATGGAAGCGAAGCATGGACGTTGGTTGAGAGACTCAGACCAAGAGTGAGAGCAGTGGAAATGAATTACTTAAGGAGTGCGTGCGGAGTTACATGGAGGGATAGACAGACTAATGAGGAAGTAAGAAGGAGGTGTGGTGTGGAGGTAGATGTGCTGGAAAGTGTGAATAGGAACAACTTGAGATGGTTCGGCCATATGGAACGTATGGAAAGCGAGAGAATGACTAAGAGGGTGTACGAGAGCGAGGTGGAGGGACAGAGAGAGAGAGGTAGACCGAATATGAGGTGGAAGGATGGAGTGAGGAAGTACATGAACGAGGGCGGTGCTGGTTGGGCGGAGGGGCGTCAACTGACTGGGGACAGAGGTGCATGGGGGCGGTTCGTTCGTGGCCACCGCTTCGGGGATCACGGCATCAGGCAATAGATAGATAGAAGCTATATGTATAGGCTTTCCATTGAACCTATTATCAACTTGCAACTAACCTAGGAACCACCTCTAATAGAACCGAATAGTAAAATAATGGCATTTCCTCAGGTAAAACATCCAAAACTGTTGCTATATTGTCTATATTGTTATAACGGCAGAGATGAGATACATGCTATATAAAAGCTATATGTATAGGCTTTCAATTGAACCTACTATCAACTAGCAACGAACCTAAGAACCGCAACAGTAAAACAATGGCATTTCCTTAGTTAAAACATCAACAATTGTTGCTATATTGTCTATATGCTTATAGTGGCAGAGATGAGATACATGATATATAAAAGCTATATGTATAGGCTTTCAATTGAACCTACTATCAACTTGCAACGAACCTAAGAACCGAAATAGTAAACAAATGGCATTTCCTCAGTTAAAACATCCAACATTATTGCTATATTGTCTATATGCTTATAGCGGCAGAGGTCACGGTGAGATACACGACATATATAAACTATATGTATAGGCTTTCCATTGAACCTATTATCAACTTGCAACGAACCTAAGAACCGCCTCTAATAGAACCGAAATAGTAAAAAATTGGCATTTCCTAAAACATCCAAAATTGTTGCTATATTGTCTATATGCTTATAGCGGCAGAGATGTGATACATGCCATGTAAAATCTATATGTATAGGCTTTCCATTGAACCTATTATAAACTTGCAACGAACCTAAGAACCTCCTCTAATAGAACCGAAATAGTAAGAAATGGTATTTCGTCAGTTAAAACATCCAAAAGTGTTGCTATATTGTCTATATGCTTAGAGCGGCAGAGATGAGATACATGCCATATAGAAGCTATATGTATAGGCTTTCCATTGAACCTATTATCAACTTTCAACGAACCTAAGAACCGCCTCTAATAGAACCGAAATAGTGAACAAATGTCATTTCCTCCGTAAAAGCATATCCAAAATTAATGCTATACTGTATTGTCTATATGATTATAGCGGCAGAGATGAGATACATGCCATATAGAAGCTGTATGTATAAGCATTCCATTGAACCTATTATCAACTTGCAACGAACCTAAGAACCTCTTCTAATAGAACCGAAATAGTGAACAAATGGCATTTCCTCAGTAAAAGCATATCAAAAATTAATGCTATATTGTCTATATGATTATAGCGGCAGAGATGAGATACATGCCATATAGAAGCTGTATGTATAAGCATTCCATTGAACCTATTATCAACTTGCAACGAACCTAAGAACCTCTTCTAATAGAACCGAAATAGTAAAAAAATGGCATTTCCTCAGATAAAACATCCACAATTGTTGCTATAGTCTATATTCTTAAAGCATCTGAGATTAGATACATGGCATATAGAAGTTATATGTATAGGCTTTCCATTGAACCTATTATCAACTTGCAACGAACCTAAGAACTGCCTCTAATAAAACCGAAATAGTACAAAAATGGCATTTCCTCAGATAAAACATCCACAATTGTTGCTATATTGTCTATATACTTATAGCGGCATAGATTAGATACATGCCATATAGAAGCTATATGTATAGGCTTTCCATTGAACCTATTATCAACTTGCAACGAACCTAAGAACCACCTCTAATAGAACCGAAATAGTAAATAAAAATGGATTTTCCTAAAACATCCAAAATTGTTGCTATATTGTCTATGTGCTTATAGCGGCAGAGATGAGATACATGTCGTAGAGAAGCCATATATATAGGCTATCCATTGAACCTATTATCAACTTACAACGAACCTAAGAACCGCCTCTAATAGAACCGAAAATGTAAAGAAATGTCATTTCCTCAGTTAAAACATCCAAAATTGTTGCTATATTGTCTATATGCTTGAAGCGGTAGAGATGAGATACATGCCAAATAGAAGCTATATGTATAGGCTTTTCATTGAACCTATTATCAACTTGTAACGAACCAAAGAACCGCCTCAAATAGAACCGAAAGTAAAAAAAAAGCATTTCCTCAGTCAAAACATCCACAATTGTTGCTATATTGTCTATATGCTTAAAGCGGCAGAGGTGAGAAACATGACATATAGAAGCTATACGTTTTGGCTTTCCATTGAACCTATTATCAACTTGCAACGAACCTAAGAACCGCCTCTAATAGCACCGAAATAGTAAAAAAATTGCATTTCCTCAGTTAAAAGATCCAAAATTGTTGCTATATTGTCTATATGCTTATAGCAGCAGAGATGAGATACATGCTATGTAGAAGCTACATTTATAGGCTTTTCATTGAACCTATTATCAACTTGCAACGAACCAAAGAACCACCTCTAATAGAACCGAAATAGTAAAAAAAATGCATTTCCTCAGTTAAAACAGACAATTGTTGCTATATTGTTTATATGCTTATAGCGGCAGAGATGAGATACATGCCATAGAGAAGCTATTTGTATAGGCTTTCCATTGAACCTATTATCAACTTGCAACGAACCTAAGAACCGCCTCTAATAGAACCGAAATAGTAAAAAAATGGCATTTCCTCAGTTAAAAGATCCAAAATTGTTGCTATATTGTCTATATGCTTATAGCGGCAGATATGAGATACATGCCACATAGAAGCTATATATATAGGCTTTCCATTGAACTTATTATTAACTTGCAACGAACCTAAGAACCACCTCTAATAGAACCAAAATATTAAATAATTGTCTATACATATAGCTACTATATGGCATGTATATCATATCTGCCGCTATAAGCATATAGACACTATAGCAACAACTGTGGATGTTTTAACTGAGGAAATGCCATTTATTTACAATTTCGGTTCTATTTGAGGCGGTTCTTAGGTTCGTTGCAAGTTGATAATAGGTTCAATGGAAAGCCTATACATATAGCTTCTATATGGCATATATCTAAGCTCTGCCGCTATAAGCATATAGACAATATACAGTAGCAACTATTTTGGATATTTTAACTTAGGAAATGCCATTGTTTTATTATTTTGGTTCTATTAGAGGTGGTTCTTAGGCTCGCTGCAAGTTTATAATAGGTTCAATGGAAAGCCTATACATATAGCTTCTATATGTCATGTATCTCACCTCTGCCGCTATAAGCATATAGACAATATAGCGAAGATTTTGGATGTTTTAACTGAGGACATTTCATTTATATATTATTTCGGTTCAATTAGAGGCGGTTCTTAGGTTCGTTGCAAGTTGATAATAGGTTCAATGGAAAGCCTATACATATAGCTTCTATATTGCATGTATCTCATCTATGCCGCTATAAGTATATAGACAATATAGCAACAATTGTGGATGTTTTATTTGAGGGAATGCCATTTTTGTACTATTTCGGTTCTATTAGAGGCGGTTCTTAGGTTCGTTGCAAGTTAATAATAGGTTCAATGGAAAGCCTATACATATAGCTTCTATATGGCATGTATCTCATCTCCGCCGCTATAAGCATATAGACAATATAGCAATAATGTTGGATGTTTTAACTGAGGAAATGCCATTTGTATACTATTTCGGTTCTATTAGAGGCGGTTCTTAGGTTCGTTGCAAGTTGATAATAGGTTCAATGGAAAGCCTATACATATAGCTTCTATATAGCAAGTATCTCATATCTCTAAGCATATAGACAATATAGCAACACATTTGGATGTTTTTACTGAGGAAATGCCATTTCTTTACTATTTCGGCTCTATTAGAGGCGGTTCTTAGGTTCGTTGCAAGTTGATATTAGGTTCAATGGAAAGCTTATACATATAGCTTCTATATGGCATGTATCTCATCTATGCCGCTATAAGTATATAGACAATATAGCAAACAATTGTGGATGTTTTATCTGAGGAAATGCCATTTTTGTACAATTTCGGTTCTATTAGAGGTGGTTCTTAGGTTCGTTGCAAGTTGATAATAGGTTCAATTGAAAGTCTATACATATAACTTCTATATGGAATGTATCTCATCTCTGCCGCTATAAGCATATAGACAATATAGCAATAATGTTGGATGTTTTAACTGAGGAAATGCCATTTATTTACAATGTCGGTTCTATTAGAGGCGGTTCTTAGGTTCGTTGCAAGTTGGTAATAGGTTCAATGGAAAGCCTATACATATAGCTTCTATATGGATTGTATCTCATCTCTGCCGCTATAAGCATAAAGACAATATAGCATTAATTTTGGATGTATTAACTCAGGAAATTACATTTATTTACTATTTCGGTTCTATTAGAAGAGGTTCTTAGGTTCGTTGCAAGTTTATAATAGGTTCAATGGAAAGCCTATACATATAGCTTCTATATGTCATGTATCTCACCTTTGCCGCTAAAAGCATATAGACAATATAGCAAAGATTTTGGATGTTTTAACTGAGGAAATGTCATTTATATATTATTTCGGTTCAATTAGATGCGGTTCTTAGGTTCATTGCAAGTTGATAATAGGTACAATGGAATGCCTATACATATAGCTTCTATATGGCATGTATCTCATATCTGCCGCTATAAGCATATAGACAATATAACACCAATTTTGGATGTTTTAACTGAGGAAATGCCATTTTTTTACAATTTCGGTTCAATTAGAGGAGGTTCTTAGGTTCGTTGCAAGTTGATAATAGGTTCAATTGAAAGCCTATACATATAGCTTCTATATGGCATATATTTCATATCTGCCGCTATAAGCATATAGACAATATAGCAACAATGTTGGATGGTTTTAACTGAGGAAATGCCATTTTGTTACTATTTCGGTTCTATTAGAAGAGGTTCTTAGGTTCGTTGCAAGTTGATAATAGGTTCAATGGAATGCCTATACACACAGCTTCTATATGGCATGTATCTCATCTCTGCCGCTATAATCATATAGACAATATAGCATTAATTTTGGATGCTTTTACTGAGGAAATGACATTTGTTCACTATTTCGGTTCTATTAAAGGCGGTTCTTAGGTTCGTTGCAAGTTGATAATAGGTTCCTATTGATAATAGGTTCCTATTGATAATAGGAAAGCCTATACATATAGCTTCTTTATGGCAAGTATCCCATCTCTGCCGCTATAAGCATATACACAATATAGCAATAATGTTGGATGTTTTAACTGAGGAAATGCCATTTGTATACTATTTTGGTTCTATTTGAGGCGGTTCTTAGGTTTGTTGCAAGTTGATAATAGGTTCAATGGAAAGCCTATACATATAGCTTCTATATGGCATGTATCTCATCTCTGCCGCTATAACTATATAGACAATATAGCAACAATTGTGCATGTTTTAACTAAGGAAATGCAATTTTTCTACAATTTCGGTTCTATTTGAGGCGGTTCTTAGGTTCGTTGCAAGTTGATAATAGGTTCAATGGAAAGCCTATACATATAGCTTCTGTTTGAGATATGTTTGAATTCCGCCCCTCGAAAATTATAGAAGATAGAGCCCAGAGTTTAAAGTTTTCCGAATAAGGAACCGGGAACCAAGTTCAGCCGGGTCAGACTTAACATGAAAATTAGTAAAATCCGAGCCAAGTTTCGTCAAAACTTGCTCGGGTTTTCAAAAAGTCGGGTTAGGCCTATATGGGTCTGGAAATTTACAAAACCCGAGCCAACATTTTAAGAAGGTTAGGCTACTGTGTTATTTTCATTTTTAAATTAGGCTAGTTAAATCCGGGCCAAGTTTCGTCAAAACTTGGCTCGGATTTTCAAAATGTCGGGTTTTATGGGTCTGGAAATTGACAAAGAAAACCCGAGCCAAATTTTGGTTACAAATGTGTATATACGCTTTTTACCCCTCAATTTCCATGATCATAGCCCTCCCGACTATTAGGGGGGGTGGGGTCTTTAAATTAATCATTGATGGATAATGGGTAGCCTAAATGCTTAATTCCCATTCAACTTCATCAGCAGATTCTACTAGGCCTAGCCTAACACCAAAAAAAAAAAAAAATTAATACAAAAATAGAGTGGTTACTCGTAGAGAGAGATTGAGGAATGAAGAGATACGTAGGAGAGTGGGGCAGCAGGAACATTTGTCAGCCAGAGTGAACAGAAGGGTGCTGAGCTGGTATCTTACTTGAATCTTACTTGAAGTCGTCTAGAGGTCCCGTCCTCACAGTCGTAGTCCGCCACCGCTGCGTCCGTCCCGTGCGTCCCTTCGAAGGAGGTCCGTCTGCTCCGGTATAGAGTTTGAGGCCGCCCGGCAGTTAGCAGTGTATCCAGACACTGGTGGTTCATCTGGGAGGGTCTTTAGGAACTTGTCTAATAACCCTTTGAACCTGTCTACCGGGCAACCTACTATGTCTCGCACTTCCTTGGGCAGCGAGTTGAACATTTTTGGTTTTGGTTTCTTGTTCCCTGGAGTTGAACGTCCGTAGGATCCATCTGGCCATTCCCTTGGCTTTCTTGACAGCTGCAGAAATGTGGTGTTGAAATGTGGCATCGTCGGACAATTGCACATCTAGGCATCTCACATGTGGCTTGGGGGTGATGTCGTGGCCGCCTACAGTGAGTAGTTTGGTGGTGTCCTTGACGGTTTGGTTCGGGCCACATCGTAACGCTTCAAACTTTTCTTCGTTGAAGGTCATGTTGTTTTTGTCTGCCCATTTGTAGATTCTGTCGAGGTCATCCTGGAGATTATGAATATCCTATTCATTTCTGACGACACTACTTATGTTCGTATCGTCAGCAAAGGAAGAGATAACTGATTGACCAACTCCATCATCAATGTCCCCTATCAGTATAAGGAAGAGCAGAAGTCCTAATACTGATCCCTGGGGTACTCCACTAATGACGTGGGACTTTTCAGATGTGTGGCCCTTAACCTCTGAAGTGTGCATGGGGGGTATGAGACACCACACTCCTGTGCTGACGTATTTGAGCTGTTCCCATCACTAACATCGTTATTTTACCATAAATAGCATTAATACTTATCCATATGCGCCTATTATAGGTTGATTATAAAGGTATTAACCTGTTACAACAATAAAACAAGTGGAAACAGCGTTTGGATGGTCAAAATCGGCGATACAGGCCGGGAGTTACATAATGTATGGCTGAGGCAACCTCCCTTCCCACCACTTTTCCCCACGTCTGGAGAGAGACTGTCGATCGATACTCTCTCTCTCTCTCTCTCTTGCACTCGCTTACTAACAGTGATGACAATGCTCTGCTTGCAACTTGCTAATGTTAGCACGAAAATATACCACAGAATAAGGGAATAACAGGGAAAATAGGTGATAACTGAAGGAGGTGGGGAAGGAGGGGAGGTGGAGGAGTGATATTTGGCATGGCCCAGGGGCAATAAAAAACAAACCAAAAAAATGTTTTGGGGGTTTTAAATGGATTTTTTAATAGCCTTACTCTTAACCCGTTGAGACCCAGCATCGCACGTGTTGCGTCGGCAGTCTTTATCACCAACTCCCAGCGACGCATCACGTGCGTCCGACATATAAAAAACACTTACGTGGCTCGTAAGGTAGGAAATGGCGGGAGAATAGGAGGGGGAGGTACCGTAGTGTGTGTGGGAGCCGGGCCAGTAGGTGTGAGCGGGCCGAGACAGCCGCGCGGCTGGTGGTGGTGGGCTTAGTGGGGATAGTTTACACCCCTAGTTCACCGCCACTTTGAACCTTCATTACTCCGGTCGTATGGGAGCTAGAGGCTTGAGATTTATGTGAGATACTCCTTAGGATGTATGACGTACAATGCCATACTCAGTTTTTACCCTAGTGCTCCCGGGCGGGTGGTCATGCGGGGGAGACGAACTATTGAAACCCCCCCCCCCCCCCCAAATGACCGAAATGAGTTTTTTTTTATTTTTGTCTTCATTTCTCACCATTCTCTTCCATTTTGGCTCAACAAATTTTTTTGAGGCCCCCCCCCCCCCAAAAAAAAATGTCAGAGGGTTTTTTTTTTTTTTTTTTTTTCATTTCTCATCCTTGTCTTCCATTTTAGCAAACAAAAAAAATAAGTGAAAATGGCTTGGGACTGGGGTGAACAAAATATTATAACTAGCCGGGGCTCAACGGGTTAAGAGTCTTCCCGCAGTCCACCGGGGGAACTCTTAAGAGTCTTCCCGCAGTTCCCGGGTTAGAAACAGTCTGCGTTCTTGCGGAGAGGAAACTGTGCAGCCACACACCTATTTTGCCTTGGATGCCGAGTTTCTTAATCTTGTGAAGGAGGATGCCGTGATCCACCTTGTCGAATGCTTTAGCAAAGTCTAGAAACACGACATCCACATTTTCTCCCTCTGCAAGCCTGTGGAGTAGCCAGTCATGATGTGCCAGGAGCTTCGAAAGGCATGACCTGCCTTTCCGGAAGCCATGCTGGCTGGAGTTCATAAGGCCATTTTTCTCCAGGAAGTTGACAAGCTTGTTCCTCAGGACTTTTTCAAATATCTTGATGAGGTGGGATGTTAGAGCTACCGGTCGATAGTTCTTCGCCAGGCTCTTTTCACCACCCTTGTAGACTGGAGTAATGATGGCCTGTTTTAGTGAGGATGGAATTGTGCCTGTGTCCATTGAGTGTCTCCAAAGCTTGCAGATAGGAGGAATCAGGGTGTCACAGCATTTAATCAGCAGTATGGCTGGTACTCCGTCAGGACCAGCAGCTGCATTCGTTCTCAGTTCTTTGATGGCTTTTTGCAGGTCTGTCTCAGTCAGTTCAATATCACTTAGTTGAGTCGGTTGTGAAGTGTCTTCCGTGAAGAAAGCTTTGGGGTCCTGGATTGCAGTTGCTGGCCGTGGTGTGCTGAAGACATTCTCGTACTGTGTTCGCAGGATCCGACATACATCTTTGGGGTCGTTTACAGCTTCACCATCCTCTGTTCTTAACCCGGCAAGCGCGATAGGCCTCACGGAAGGCTTCCTATAGGGAACGCGATAGGCCTCACGGAAGCAAGACCACAAAAAAAGCCTTCCAAAAAAAAAAAAGGGCCTATCAAAACAAAGGAATTTGTCTCTAGGTGAGATAATTCCCCTCCAGTACTTATCCATGTAAATCTCACCCACCCCCCTCCCCTCCTCAATTATCACCTATTTTTCCTCTTATTATCATCATTTATCGGTTATTTTTCTCTCCCGCGATAATGTAGCACAAGTGGGTTGCAGAAAAGATCGTTATGTAACACCCAGACACCGGCCCACACCGCCCCGCTCGTCTCAGTTACCTCACAGACAGCGAGAGAGGAGGGTTGCCTGTGGCTCTCTCTCGCCTGAGATTATGACCGGGTGGCCAATATCTTCGTTTTTCACCACCCAAATGCTTTTCCCACTTATTTTAACACTCTTGAAGGTTCATATATACATCATATATGTAAAATAAAAGCATACCGAAAACAAATAATGCTCTATATTGTAAATATAACGAATTCTGTCAGAATCCAAGGCTAGAAATGCACAAATAACTACCCTAGCCCCTAGGTCTATTTCGCGCTTGTCAGGTTAATGGCCCCACTTGCGTCTTAATTTTTGAGAAGCGCCTGCAGTAACTGTAAAAGAATTTGGGGTTCCGTTTGATGTTCAGTACTGCACGATCTTCCTCTCTTTGCTTTTAACGCTCATGGGATGCTTTAATTTGAGTTTCTATGCTTGCAATCTTGGTAGATAGTGCAAGCTTCCTCGTTTTGTTTTGGGTGTTATTGAGCTGTTTGTTGAGTGATGATCTTTTCTGCATTAGGATTTTTCGGTCCCTCGGGATTTTGAGGTGCCGAGCATTGGAAGGTTTCCTCCTTTGGGGAATGTGATGCTGACACTCCTTCAGTAGGGTGCTGAGGATGGTGTCAAGCATGGCATTTGGATCCTTGTCATGGAGGATCAGGTCCCAATTTGTCTGGGAGAGGGAAGTTTGGAGATTTACCCAGTCAATTGCTTCACTGAAGAAGTTCAAATTGGAGAATGGGTTTGTTGGCGGAGTTACAGTTTCAGCTTGAGCCCCAGCCTTCCTGTACATAGTGTGTATAGTTACAAGGCTGTGGTCAGAGAATATTGTCTTCTCCACTGAGTAGTCGGCAACTATATCCTGGTTGTTAGTGAAGAGGAGGTCGAGTGTGTTATTGACTCTGGTAGGCTTGGTTATCAGTTGTGTGAGGAAAAGCTTGTCAGAGAGTTTAAGGAGAAGCCTGGCTTGTGCTTGCTCCTCTCTGGTACCTCCGGAGACCTTTCCTTCTGGCCAATGGATGATAGGAAAGTTGAAGTCTTCGCAGATGATGATGATGTCTGGTGTTGGGGTTGGCATATCGTCGATTAGCTTGTCGATTCTGCTGTGTGAAATATTGTAACTTTCAAGGGTGCATGATGGGGGGCGATAGCAATTGAGAATAATTACATTGAGTGGTATGGTCATGTTGAATGAATAGCTTACAAAGAGAATATGTGAGTCAGGTACAAGGGGAGTTAGAAGGGCAGGAAGACCCCCATTGAGATGGAGAGACTGTAAGAATAGCTTTGGATGATAGAGGAATGACTATAGATCAGGCAGGGGAAGTGGTGGTGGAGCGGGACAGGATGTCACCACAAAAAACGTTTGCGCCACGTCGACAAGTACCAGGGAGGGTTGTGGACGGCGACACTTCTCTTCTCTACTGGCGTGAGCTCTTCCTTAATCTTAGCATTTTTCTCTTCGGATGTACCCCACCTTCCACTGCCTGTATGTTTGTGAGTAAGGGGTGGGTGATTTAGTGGGAGGTGGTGGGATTTGGGAACGATGACGAAGCAGGGAGGAGTGAAAAAGGTGAGGAATGGGAAGAGAGGGGCGAGCAGGGACTCGGCACAAGCAGGTAGGCCTAGGAGGAGGGCTGGTATCACAACAAGGGGGGAAGAAAAGAGAGGAGGGGAGGAAGCGGGAGCAGGTCTTTCCCGCCCTCAGACCATTCCGACTAGAAGATCCCGCCCGCTTAGCTAGGTCCTTCCCGCCCGAATGTTGTGGGCGGGAGGAGCCAAACAATCAATCTTTCCTTGGCTGATTCCGCCCTCCAAGATTAGACCGTCCCGCCCATTTGTATGGTTCACACAACCTCAGCTGATCTTGCCTAAATGTGCGATGCAAAAGCCTGTGACCTTGAAATTCTTGATTGCATATTTGCATTATATATTTTGTCCATTAAGAGGCAATTTTATTCAGATTAGGAAGGTTATTCGAGACAGTCTTAAGCATTTCAACAGTTCAACTATCACAGATCCTTCCTAAGCTGTATGAGATCGTCTAATGACAGCCGGAATTAATACAAAGGTGACATAAACCTCAAGGGGTAATGTCACGTTTTCATGATCACTCCATTATTCGCTACTCTATTTGCAAAGTAACTGATTTCTATAAACATGGGAAATATGCTAATTACCATCGGCTGAAAATGGACAATTGGCAAATTAATTGGTTGTGATTTTTCCTATTAATGGGCATGTTTTAGTCTGATCGTCATATGATTATACAGTATATAGGCTACACAAGGTTAGATACAATCACAAATTTCAAGGCTACAGGCTTTTTCATTGCACATTTAGGCAAGCACAGTTTAATACCCCTGAGTGCTGGTCCGTATATATACGGACTAGGGTCTTGTCACACGCCCAAGGTTAAGAGATACAACAAGTTGGCGCACGCGCAGCCTGCTGACGTCACAATGCTGGACGAGAGAAAAAGATAGAAAAACGCTCGCCTGCCAGCCAAACAGCTGCTACTAGACCACAGGGGTGTCCAACTCCAATATGCGGGCCTCATGCGGCTCCACTCCCTCTAGCATGAGGCCCGTGAACCAGTTTGGCCAAGTAGTGTCAAATATTGTATTTTTTCTAGAAATCTAGACATAATTATTATTTCTTAAATATATTATATATTGGTACTATATTAGCTTAAGTACTAATTCTAGGAAGTATTTGTGAAAGTAAGAAGCTTTTAAAGTAGATAGGCCATATGCAGCTTCACGTGATCTTATGTAATTGGGGTTGGGTGTGACAGGGATCTGCCTATAATATTGTGAGGGCCGATCGGCTTTTTGCAGACTCCCATTTTCTTAGGTTCTTATGTTCATTCATTAGAGAGACGCAGAGTTAGAGGGGATTTGATAGAGGTGTTCAAGTGGGTTAGTGGGATTAATAGAGGGGACATGAAAAATTTACTAAAGCCCAGTGATAGCGAAAGAACTATAACAATTGTTTTCAAGATAGATACATTTCGTTTCAGAAAAGATATAGGCCAATAGTGGTTTGGTAACAGAGTTGTAGATAGGTGGAATAGGCTACCAAGTGCTATAGTGGGATCAAGAATGATAGAGAGCTTTAAGATAAAATTAGATAGGCATTTGGACGAGATGAGTCTCTGTAACGAGTGCAAGACTAATTTATTCAACCTTTCTATATATGGAAGATATATAATATTATGGATAATTTTGGTCATTCTTCGTTTTACTGACTCCAAATAAACTATATATGTCCATTCTGTAATGAGGACATCAAATTTGAACAGCATAATCTGAACCTGGTATATACCGGTATACACACATACATACAAATAATTACATTCCGTAAAACCAGGTCGCTTCGGACTTGGGTCGTAACTTCGGACATTGGCGATAATAAGTAATTAGCCACTTTTCAAGATGACTTCGGACACCATTTAGGATAAGGATAGCTCTCTTATTATGGGGGATAATTTTAGGAGGCTTCCTGGATTACCGCGCACTATCACCACGCATCACTTTACCTAGTTATATATATATAATGTGTTTACAGTCAGGAGATATCGTTAAAAAACCTCGAAAATTTTCCGAAGTTACACGGTTTTACGGTTCATAGCCTACATACTGTACTACACACACATATATATATATACCCGGTATATATAAATAATGCATCCAAAATGCATCCAACAACTTGACAATATAAAGGCATTTTGTTCAGTTAAAATAGAAGAGCTGCATTTTCACAGGGCATTATACAGTAGTTATAGCATCACGGTATGAAGAAAACGGAGGATAGTGCTAGCTCGGCTGCTCCTTTGAGAATGAATGGTAAACAGTCGAGTGACCTCCGACCCTTCCTTCCTCGTGACGTCATGCGCGAGCGGGTACGCGTTTGAGTGACCCCATGCTCCAACCTGTTGTATCTCTTAACCTTGGTCACGCCCAGTGTCAGGTCCGTATATATACGGACTCGCCGAAAAAAAATTGTAGAAGCGAAACGACTGCACCTATGGCTTTCATATTTCTACCACATGTACCATACCCTTCTGGCTTCTTGCCACCACCAACACAACCCCCTCCCCCCACCCACTCGCTGACTATCGGTCGCCTCACAAGGGAAAAAAAGGAAAATCTGTGGCGGCGAAACAACGTTTCGACTGCACCAATCGGTTCCATATTTGTGTGACAAGTCCCTTACCCTTCTGCCTTCCCCCCACCACACGACTATCGGTCGCCTCAAAAGGAAAAAAAAAGGAAAATATGTGGCGGCGAAACGACTGCACCAATCGGTTCCATATTTGTGTGACAAGTCCCTTACCCTTCTGCCTTCCCCCCACCACACCCCCAACCGCCTCCCACCACCCACTTCCAGCGTATCCGTACGAAGAAAAGGAAAAAAAGGAAAATCCGTGGTGGCGAAACTACCTCACCAATCGGCTTCATTTTGATAAAACTAAACTTAAAGATGCCCTTAAATTCCTCCTTTTCAATACTTATGTTAGATTCGGGCCTTACATTTTCAAACAAATATTAGGAATTCCTATGGGTGGAAATGCTAGCCCTTTAATTGCAGACTTATTCTTGCTTGCTTTAGAATTTAAATATATAAAAGACTTAGTTGACAGTAGCAAGAAAAATAAAATCCCAGAAAAATTTGCACTTGCTAAATTGTTAAGTAATAATAGTAGATATATTGATGATATTCTCGTTTGCAATTTGTTAAATTTTAATAAAGTTGCTAAACTTATTTACCCTAATTCTATTCCCCTCACACAATGTAACGTAAATTATAAAGTTTAAAATTTTCTTGATATAAATATAGAGATTGTTTTTAATGAACAGCGCATACTTAAAGTATATCACAAAGTTGATGATTTTAATTTTAACGTAATAAACTTTCCTTTCCCTAGTAGTAATATCGATAGTAAAATAACTTATAATTGTTTTTATTCCCAGTTAATAAGATTTTGTAAAATCTGCACTAAAGTCGATGACTTTTGGGCTAGAGCTAGGTTACTATACAGACTCTTAGTGGACAGAGGTTTTGAGGCAAGTAAATTGTTCCATAAATTTAATCTTTTTAGGGTCAATTATTGTGACTGTATTCTAAAATTTGACATCAATAATTTTAATCAAGCATTTTTAACTTGAAGTTTCTTGTATAACCTCTGCTTACTTTTTGTCTGTATTTATTGTTTTTGTCTGTATTTATTGTTTATCTTTTTCTTTTTCTATTATTAATATTAATATTGATGATTTTTTAAATTTATTGTTCTTGTTAAAAGAGTACTCTTTGTTTAAATCTGTTGTTACTTCATATTTTGCAATTATTTGTCTTTATATTATATGTATTCATTGTCGATAGTATCAATTGCTTACTTTTGCGATTTCCTTAGTTTATTTGTGCTATAAATGTAGGTTATTTGTAGGGTAGTTATTGATAGGGGTCACTTGAGGCATGCTATGCTTACAGGTACCTACCCGATAGCACTATCGTTAGTGAGTGCTGTACTGTATTTTATATATTATTTTGTAATAGTATAGATATCTTATCAATATTTGTATTTTGTACTATTGTTAATGTCTTGTCATGTTGCAAATTTGATTTTAAATAATATTTTGACATTTAACATGTAGTTTCTTTATTCATGCAGAGTTTAGTAAAATTTGCCAGAACGTCCCGGACTTCCCAAACTTGACTACTTCCTTTAACGTGACGATAGTGCGTTGTTATATGTGCGATTAGTTTGCTTGGGAAACAGACTAACTTGCTCATGTAGTAATGTACACCCTATGTGGTGGATTTTGTTCTTTTATTTAATAATTTTCATTTTAGTAAGCGTTGTTTCCACATAGCGATTTTGATAATTTAATTTGACTTTATATTGTCCTTGTCCCAATTTTGGTTTGTTTAGTTTGCAAGTTTTACATTTTAATTTGTAACACAAGTCAATTACGCTTCTACCTTCCCCCCACCACCCTCCTCCTACCTATACGTTCCGTTACCTAAAAGTCGATGATTTACTCTGAAAATTTCAGCTACATTTGGGACCATCGGGGACCTGATTTCTGGCGAAAATGGACAAGGGGAGTGTTTTTTTTACCATTATCCTTCCTTTCTCACCCAACTTGATAGATTTAGCCAAAAAAAAAAAAAAAATCCTCTGGCACTGGCAGATGCATAGGGTCAATAATTGTCTGGCACTCTGCGGGTTAAGGTATACGCGAACCTTACAAACGGGCGGGACGGTCTAATCTTAGAAGGCGGAATCAGCCAAGGAAGGATTGATGTTTGGCTCTTCCCGCCCACAACATTCGGGCGGGAAGGACCTAGCTAAGCGGGCGGGATCTTCTAGTCGGAATGGTCTGAGGGCGGAATAGTCAGTAAGCCGGAGGAAGCTGAGGACGAAAATGAGATAGAGACCGATGAAGAGCAAGAAGCAGAGGTGTTAGATGATGATAGTATGGTACAATGCGATAAATATGAATGTTGGGTGGAAGCGACGAAGATGGATGCCGAAGGAAAAAGAAGGGATAGTACTGTATTGAGAAAAAGGGAATGCTGTGCAGAATGTGCCTATTAACCCGGGAACTGCGGGAAGACTCTTAAGAGTTCCCCCGGCGGACTGCGGGAAGACTCTTAAGAGTCAGGAAAAAAAAAAATCAATTTAAAACACCGAAAAAAAAAAAAAAAAAAAAAAATGCCCCTGGGCCATGCCAAACATCACTCCTCCAACTCCCCTCCTTCAGTTATCACCTATTTTCCCTGTTATTCCCTTTTCCTGTGGCCTATTTTCGTGCTAACATTAGCGAGTTGGTAGCAGGGCGTTGTCATCACTGTTAGCAAGAGAAGTGCAAGAGAGAGAGAGAGAGTATCAATCGACAGTCTCTCTCCAGAGGTGGAGGAAAGTGGTGGGCTGGGAGGTTGCCTCAGCCATACATTGTGTAACTCCCGGCCTGTATCGCCGATTTTGACCATCCAAACGCTGTTTCCACTTGTTTTATTGTTGTAACAGGTTAATACCTTTATAATCAACCTATAATAGGCGCATATGGATAAGTATTAATGCTATTTATGGTAAAATAAATATTTTAGTGATGGGAACAGCTCAAATACGTCAGCACAGGAGTGTGGTGTCTCATACCCCCCATGCGCACTTCAGAGGTTAATTACAGTGGAAGTTTTGAAGGAAAGACTGGAAGGGGTAATGAATAGGTTCAGAGATCAGGTAGTACTGTACTAACAGAGAGGTTATTAACCCTTGTCTAGCGGGTTGTTTTGGGCTCATTTGGGCATATTCAGGCCCTCCTGAATGATCAATCAAGTATCTGCATGAAAAGAAATGTATTCAGCAAAAAACAAGGCGCTAAAACCTTCAAAATGAGACCAGAACGAGCTACGTAACACTCGTGGTTCTCTTGCAGTGGTGCCACGAACATGGGAGTTTAGCATATAGCGGTATATTTTTCCCAGCTATGCTCACTACTGGCTACACTGCCGGCCTCTCGAGAACACAGGGAACATGAGTTAATGGGCGGCGGTAAGCCCTGGGAGTCGGCTGTCTGGCCCGCTGCGCTCCCGGCCATTTGCACTCGATTTTAACCCTTTAAAAGCCTTAATAATGCTCCTAACTTGCTGCAAATTGGTGCACGACCTAAGTCGAGCGCCGCCAATAAGGGGTTAAAGGTGTGGGAGAGTAGCAAGGATAAGAACCGAGGGGATAATAACATAGAAGCAGATCAAGACACAGGAAATGAAGGAACTGAAAATGAGGAGAGAAGCAGAGAGGAGACCACAGAGAGACAGAGAGCAGAAGACGTAACAAGAGATGTGGAAGTAGGAGACAGAGTGAGAGAGGAAATAAGAACAGAGATATATGAAAGTGGAGAGAGGACATAAGTGAGGGGAGGATTGGGGAGCAAATAAGAAGAATAGATGAGGCATGCGAGAAAGAAAAAAAAAAACAAAGATGGCAGGTGACGAGAAAGGGAAGGGTCGTGAAGGAGACGCAGCAAAGTGAAAGGGGCGAAAACATGGGAGAATGGGAAGAATGGTCGAATGCATTTCTGGGAAGCCCAATAACGGGCCAAGGGTCATTAAAGAACAGGGGAAAGAAGGAAGGGGTAAATGAGCAGAACGTTGGGGATGGAGTCGGACAAGAAAGAGAGGAGGGAGAGGTGAGCTTGACAGATATGGACGAAGAGGGAAGTGAAATAGACTGCATAGAAGAGCGAAGAAGGGATAAAAAAAAGAGAGAGGATGGTAGAAAGGGAGGGAAGAGGTACATAGAGTACCGGTAAACACAAGACCCATGGGTAAGAGGGAGGATGGGGAGAGAAGGAGCAGTGGGAGAACACAAGTAGAGCCCGAAAAAGGGAAGAGTAGGAGCGTAAGGGAGGCGGAAACAAGGGGAGAGTACAGTAGAAACTAGTGCGGTGAGGGGGACAAATAAAATAGGAGGAAGCTGGAAAAATAAGAGGGAAAGAAGGCTGAAGAAACAGTGATATGTGGTGATAGCACCTTCAGGAATATGGGAAAGATTTTAGATAACTCGGAAAGAGAAGTAATTAGCCTAAGAAGGGCAGGAGTATGGGAGGTAATGAAGCAGGCAAGAAACATAAATTTTGAGGGGGGGGGGAAGGAACCTTAGTAATACAGGGAGGGGGAAATGGTCTGGAGATGCAAGGAGTGAGGGGAACAATGGCAGAGATTGAAGAAGGATTAAGGGAAATAAGAAAGAAAGAAAAGAGAGTGAGCATAGTAATGGTGGGAATCCTGAGGAGGCCCAAAGAGAGCTGGAGTTATGAGAAGGTAAGGATTGCGACAAATGACGAGATCAAGGAGCTTACAAAGTGCATGAACTCGGTGCTAAAGGGAAGGGGGATTAAAGGATTTAGTTTCCTAGATTTGGACAGAGAGGTGGATTCTTGGAGTTTCGAAGAAGATGGTTGGCACCTAAAAAGGGAGGAGGAAAGACATATAGCAGGGAGGATAGAGGAGATTGTTAGACGAGAAGAGAGGAGGTCGTCATTGGAGAAGAACAAAGTAGATTGACTATCAACGAACAAGGGAGAGGAAAGGGAGGAGGAAGCAGGGGCAGAGGGAGGAGAAGGGATGGAAAATGAAGGAGCAGGAGATTCAATACAGGGGGGAAAGGGTAGAGGAAAAAAGAGGGAGATAGGGGGGGATAGTCTTGGAAGAAAGGAGATTATAGACAGTAGTGCGAAGAATAGGGGAAAAAATGGGAGTGGAGGAGAAGTAAAGGAAACAAATAAGGAGCCAGGGGGAGTAGAAGAGGAAAGGAAGGGGGGAGAAAGGAATGTAGGAGGAAGAAGAAAAAGAAACAAGAATTCCACAGAAAGGATATGGGGGAAATAATAATTGGGTGTGTGAATGTTAATGGATGGAGGCCGGGAATGATGGAGGAAATAGAGAGAGAAGCAGAGGAAGGAAGGTTGAATATTTGTGGAATAGTAGATACAAAATTGAAGGGGAAGATAGAATGGGGAGGGGAGAAGTATGAAGTAATAGGGAAAGGAAGAGAGAAAATAAAGAAAAAGGGTGGAGGAGTCGCAGTGGTGGTAGAAAAAGGCAAATGGGAAGTTGAACAGGTGAACTTGGGGGAAGGGGAAGACCAGGAGGACATACTAGTAGTGAGGGTGAAAGGGAAAGGGGAAATGAAAAGCGCTAAATTTATGCTGATTATATGCTATATGACGGTAGAGGGAGGGCTGAGAGAGAGGGAGGAAAATCAGAGAAAATACGAAGTAATAAGGGCTGTGATGAGAGGAAACGAAGATGAAATCATAATAATGGGGGATATGAATGCTCACACAGGAATCTTAGGGGAACAAATCAATAGGAATGGGAAGTTATTTAAGTTATTTATTTATTTATTTTTTTTATTTATTTTTTTTTTTTTTTTATGTGATTGAGGGAGGCAAATGGCAGAACTGCCTATAGCGAGTGCCTCCCCCATAGTTGAAAGAGTGACAGGGCCAAAATCAAGGGCCGTTCGAGCCAAAATGCCTGGACACACTGAGTTTGAAGCAATTTAAGTCATACGAAGAGGGAAAGACTGATTCTGGGAGAGAGTTCCAGAGCTCAGCTGTTGAGTAGAAGAAAGTTTGAGACCTATTGTTAGACCTATGTGAGGATGAGCAGCTAGAAAATTTGAATATGGTAGAGGCAGAGGGGAAAGTAACATGGAGAGGAAGAGAAGGGAGGAGGTCAGATATTGATTATATATTAGTGAACAGGAAAGCAGGAGAGAGAGTGATAGAAATGGTAGTACCGTAGATGAAGAAAGAAACTTTGAAATAAACAGTGACCATAACCTACTGAAACTAAGATACAGCATAAAGTTTCACAAGGAGAAGATAGAGAGGTTAGTAAGATGGAAAATGAAGAAGGCGGAGTGGGGGAGGTTTAGGGAGGAAATAGGGAATATGGATATAGATGAAGTGGGGGGAGGGAGTGCAATGCAAATTGATAAGTGGATAGAGAGGGAAATAAATAAGGTAGCAGAGAGAGTGTTAGAGAAGGAGAAAATAGGGAGGAAAGGTAGAGGAATGAAAGGGTGGTGGAATAAAGACATTAAGGAGGCGAGGAAGAAGAGGAAAGAGAGGAATAGGATTAGGAAAGAGTTGGAGAAGGGGAAAATATAAGTGAGGAGGAAATTCGAATAGCAAGGGAAGAATACGAGAGGGAAAGAAAAAACACAAAAAACTTAATAAGAGGAGCAATAGAGAAGCATGAACAGAAAGAAATTGACAGAATAAAGAAGAAGGGGAACAAAGGAAAAGCTGAGTGGTATAGATGGTTAAAAAGAGAAAAAAGGAGGGAAAAGGTAGTAGTGGAGCTGAACGTAGGTGGGGAAAAAGTTAGGGATGTAAATAAAATTGGAGAGGAAATAAAAAGATACTGGGAGGAAGTGGGAGGGGTAAATGACCAAATAAGAGTAGGGCAATGGAATATTGAACTAAATGAGGAAGAAATAGATGAAAATATGAATGAGATGGTGAGTGAGGAGATTAGGAGGAGTGTGAAGAAGCTGAAGAGAAACAAAGCGGCAGGGCCGGATGGGATAACAGCAGAGATGTATATTGAAGGAGGGGAGATGATAGTTAGAATGTTAAAGAAGCTATTTGATAAAATATTGGAGGAGGAAGAAATACCAGCAAGATGGAAAGAAGAAAGGGTCACATTGATTTACAAAGGAGGAGCGAAAAATTTGCACGAAATGGGGAGTTATAGACCAATAACAGTAATAAACATAATAAATAAGATATTTTATGGGATACTAAAGGAGAGGGTAGGAGAGTATGTAGAAGAAAGGATCCTACTTAGTGAAGAGCAAAATGGGTTTAGGAAGGGGAGAAGAGGAACAGACAATATATATATATTAAATGAGATTATAGAGATTATAGAGATTATAGAGGAGGGTGGAATGGTGAGGAGGGTGGAGAGGTTGCAGGAGGAGGAAGTCAGGGAGGAGTACAGGAGAGCAGTGGAAAGACGACTAGGTGGGTTCGACCTGGAAGTTATGGAGGAGATGAGCAAGGTGTTTAAGGATGAGATCTGTGCAGCATGTGAGGAGGTGTGTGGAGTGAGGAGAAGAGGGAGGGGAGTGAAAGGTACAGCATGGTGGACAGAAGAGGTAAGAATAGCTGTGGAAGAAAAGAAGAAAGCATATAGAGAGTGGTTGGGTAGTAGAGGGAATGAAGATTCCGAGAGACAGAAACGAGCGAGGTACGTGGAGAGTAAGAGGGTGGTGAAGAGAGTAGTGAAGGTAAGTAAGAGAAGAGTAGATGAGGAATTTGGAAGGAATCTGAGTGTAAAATGGAGGGAGAGTAAGAAACTGTTCTGGAAAGAAGTCAAGAAAGTTAGGGAAGGTAGCAAGGGAAACAGTAAGGGTGTGAAAGATAAGAATGGGATAATGCTAGCCGAGAAGCAAGAGAGAGAGTCGAAAGATGGAGGGAGTACTTCAGTGAGTTGCTAAATGAAAGGAATGAAGAGCCAGCAAACATAGCTGGATATGGTATGGGAGGGAGAAGAAGAGAAGTAGTGGAGGAGGAGGTGGGGATCAGGAGGTCAGAAGTGTGGGAAGCCATGAAAAGAGTGAAGTTGGGGAAAGCACCAGGAACAGATGGAGTGTGTGGGGAAATGTTGAGGTATGGTGGTGAGATAGTGATAGAATGGGTATGGAAAATGTGCAAACTAGCATGGGAGAAGGGGAGTGCACCCGATGACTGGAAGACTGGCATAATAGTCCCCCTATATAAGGGCAAAGGGGAAAGAGGAGTGTGTGGTAACCACCGAGGAATATGTCTTCTAAGCGTAGTAGGGAAGGTATACAGTAGGGTAGTGATTGAGAGAGTGAGAGTGAGAGTGAGAACGGAGAAATGGATAGGCGACGAGCAGGGAGGTTTTAGGAAGGGAAGAGGATGTGTAGATCAGATTTTTACCCTGAATTGTGTTGTGGAGAAGTATCTGGAGAAGAAACAAAAGGTGTATGTTGCCTTTATGGACTTGGAGAAGGCCTATGACAGAGTGGATAGAGAAGGTTTGTGGAAAGTACTTAGAATATACGGAGTAGAGGGCAAGTTGCTGAAAGCAGTGAAGAGCATGTATGAGGGTGCAAAGGCGGCAGTACGTGTGGAGAGTGAGCAGAGCGAGTTCTTTGACCTGAATGTTGGTTTGAAACAGGGGTGTGTGATGTCCCCGTGGTTGTTTACTGTATATATGGATGGAGTTATGAAAGAAATACTATCAAGAGCAGTGGATGTTGGTGTATCGCTGAAAAGGGAGGGAATTGAGTGGAAGCTACCTATACTGCTGTTTGCGGATGATACAGTTCTGATGAGTGATAATGAATGGGAGTTGCAGGGTCTGGTAAATGAGTTTGGAACAGTGTGCGAAAAACGGAATTTGAAGGTAAATACGGGGAAGAGCAAGGTTATGGTCTTCGAAAGGGGTGAAGTCACAGAGTGTGAGGTGAAGCTGAACGGTCAGGCTATGGAGATCGTCAACTCTTTTAAGTATCTGGGCAGTGTGTTGAGTAAAGATGGGACTATGGATGAAGAGGTGCGGGAGAGGGTACAACAGGGGAAGAGGGTTGTAGGAACGCTAAAAGCAGTAACAAGAAATAGGGTGGTCAGTATGGAAGTGAAGAAGTCCTTGCATGACAGTGTGGTAATCCCGACACTGACTTACGGAAGCGAAGCATGGACGTTGGTTGAGAGACTCAGACCAAGAGTGAGAGCAGTGGAAATGAATTACTTAAGGAGTGCGTGCGGAGTTACATGGAGGGATAGACAGACTAATGAGGAAGTAAGAAGGAGGTGTGGTGTGGAGGTAGATGTGCTGGAAAGTGTGAAAAGGAACAACTTGAGATGGTTCGGCCATATGGAACGTATGGAAAGCGAGAGAATGACTAAGAGGGTGTACGAGAGCGAGGTGGAGGGACAGAGGGGGAGAGGTAGACCGAATATGAGGTGGAAGGATGGAGTGAGGAACTACATGAACGAAGGCGGTGCTGGTTGGGGGGAGGGGCGTCGACTGACTGGGGACAGAGGTGCATGGGGGCGGTTCGTTCGTGGCCACCCCTTCGGGGATCACGGCGTCAGGCAATAGATAGATAGATAGATAGAGAAAAAGGCAAAGCAAGGGAAATGTGTGTTTATAGTGTGTTTGGATGTGGAGAAGGCATATGATAAGATTAGTAGGGGAGTTGCAGAAGCAGTGATGGAGAAACTAGGAGTGAGTAGGATGATAAGGAACATGATAATGAATATGTATGAAGGGGCGGAGACAGAGATTGTGTGGACAAATATTGCAGTGAAAGGAATCAGGAGAAGGAAAGGGTTAAGGCAGGGATGTAACTTGTCACCATTAATGTTTGCAATGTGCATGGAGGAGTTGGTGAGGAGAATTAAGAGTAAGGGACAAGGAGTGAAAATAGGGCAATAGCAATAGGGCTAGCAATTCTGACGTTTGCTGATGACGTAGTGTTGATAGCAGAGACAGAGGAAGATACACCACCCATAACGAGGGGCGCCGCGCTCCTTGGTGCCGCTAGAAGAGTGGCGAACACATCAAAAGTATCAAAAGTATCAAAAGTAAGTATATGAGGGAAATGTTGCAGGAGGCGGAAAGGTTTGGCACATACCTAGAAATGAAGTTCAGTGTAGAGAAAAGCAGTATGATAGTAGTAAATGGACCAGAGGCAGTAGAAATGAGGATAGGAGGGGAAAGAATAGAAACAAGGGAGGAAGTGAAGTACAGTACTGTATTTAGGGGTATGGATAGGGAGGGAAGGGCAACAAAGGACAATGAATGAGAAAATCATGAAGGTGGAGCAGTGTAGTGGGAAACTGTGGAATGTGACAAAAACCAGAGTGAATAAATATAAAATAGTAAGAGAGGTGTGGAAGGAATTTGAAGTGCCGAGAATAATGTACGGGATGGATGTGAGAGGGAGTACAGGGGGAGAAATAAATAGACTGGAGACGGGACAAAATAAAATGGGAAGAATAGGGTTAGGAGCAAGAAGGTGGACAGCAAATGAAGCAGTGAGAGGGGAGATGGGATGGAGTACCGAGTACGTTTGAGGAAAGAGTGGCGAAGGCAAAGTTGAGGTACAAGAGTAGGTTGGAGGAGATGGAGGATAATAGGTGGCCAAGGAGAGTGTATGAATGGGGGGAGGGGAAGAGTAGATGGGCAAGAGTGTAAGAGAAAACTGAAAAAAATAGGAGTGAAACAAAGAAGCCTTAAGAAGGGTGGGAGAGGAGTGGAGAGATGTAGGGAGTAATGCAGGACTAGGTCAGGGAAGGAGACTAGAGAAAGAGATAGGAACGAGAGTGAAGGAAGTAGGAAGACAGGAATGGAAGAGAAATATGGAGAAGAAAAGTACACTGATAACTTTGATAAGATATAGAAGCAAGGGGAGACCGAGAAAAGAGGAGTTTTATGACGGAAGTTGGGGAGCTGAACTACTGTTTAAGGCTAGGGCAGGAGCATTAGAGACAAATAGGAGAACATGGAGGTGGAATGGGGGGGTGAGAGAGTGTCTGAAGTGTGAGGTGGGAGGGAGGAGAGTGGAGGAGACAATAGAACATATAGTGACAGAGTGCCAGGGGTATGCAGAGGAGAGAGATGGGTTGGAAAATGAGTTGAAACGGGTGGTAGGGGAGAGGGAATGGGAAGAACAGAAAGAGGAGGAGGATGAGGGTGTAAAATTTGTGTTAGGTCTCGGGACATAAGAGGGGGTAGATGGGGAAATGGGGAAAAGAATGAAAGTAGTGAAAAGATTCCTGGAGCAGGTGTGGCAGAAGAGAAAACGGAATAGAATAGAATAGGGTGAGGGGGGAGAAGGTGATCAGAGTGGGGGAGGAAGATAAATGAGATTAAATAGTAGAGAGGGGAAAAGTTAAATTAAGGTAAGGAGAGAACAAGATATTGGGAGGTGGAGGAGGGGGTAAAATAGGGAGAGGAGAGTTCTGCTTAAGCAATATACTTCAATTCTTTTTCTTTAACTATCCTTTCTACGACTGCATATTTTCTAATCTAATTCTTAATCAAGCTCTAGCTGTTTCTGGAGAAGAGATCACCGGTGCATAGGTGAGCTGGCTCGAAAAAGGGACAGCAACTCCACAAGAAGAAAAAGAAGAAGTAGGACAGGAGTGAATAGAGAATGCTTGTGAATAGTTGAGTGAACACGTGGTCATTTGGAGTAAGGGGTCGGGCGCAAGTTAGACTAGATAATAGTCCATCAGGCGCCTGGCCCGGGGAGACGATTAATATGAAGGGTGCGCCTGGAAGTGTGGTGGGAGGGCTTGTGGCTTTGGCTCCGCTGCATGTCTGCCTGCCGAGATCGGAACCTCTCCGGGTGGTTGGGGGCCGGGGGAGTGCTGGAGCGACCTTGGTGACCCTGGTCTCTGGGTCTTCGGTTATACTGATGTTTTGGACCGACAGTTAGCCCATCGATCTTTTTAGGCCTAATAGGTCTGGTAGAGCATATACATCATTGCTATATATGTCATTAAGAGCTGAAATGTATTATAAGGGAGAAAAAAACAAAAAATGCTAAAATTCATATATACTGTAAAACAATAAGTTTTTCAGCCAGTACCCAACCAGCGGGGGTGTGGGGGCGGCAGCCCCCACCCATATACTAGGTTAGGTTGTTAAGTTAGGCTAATAGCACATAAAATAAAAAAAAATAAAAAAAAAAAAAAAAAAACACAGTAACCCAACCAGCGGGGGTGTGGGGGCGGCAGCCCCCTCCCATATACTAGGTTAGGTTAGGTAAGGTTGTTAGGTTAGGCTAATAGCCTAGAACATTAAAAAAAAAACAGAAAAAAAGATAGTCTAACCCAACCAGCGGGGGTGTGGCGGTGGCAGCCCCCACCCATAATACTAGGATAGGTTAGGTAAGGTTGTTGGGTTAGGCTAATGTCTTCCCAAAGTTGACTATTTTTATAAAATGAAATATTAGGCTACCCACTCCACCCCGTGAAATCCGAGCCAGCTTTCGTCAAAAGTTGGCTCGGGTATTCACAAAATTGGGTTTTATGGGTTTGCAATTTGGGAAAACCCGAGCCAAGATTTGATACAAAACGCTATATTATTGTATTTTTACGCTTTTAACCCCTCATTTTCCCTGAACTTCATAGCCCTCCCCACTAGTGGGGGACGTGTTTTTAGATTGTTGGATAATGGGTAAATACTCATTTCCGCTCCTCTTCAGTATAAAACAACACTATATCTGAAGGAAAAATTACAAAAAACAAAATAAAACTTACTGAAATCGCTGTCGGTCCAAAACGTCAGGTTTACCGGGTCTTCTCCTGGGTGACCTGGATGTGTGTGAGTTTGTGCTTTTTATCTGTGTTTATTTGTTGTTTTATGTTGTTTTTGTGTTTTCCCTGTTCTTGCTCTGTCTTGAGTCGGCTACCCCCAAAATGGGGATTGGGCCTGAGCATATAGATAGGCTAGATAGACAAAAATAAAATACCTGAAAAACGCGTTGTTGCGTCTCCTAGGTCTATATATTTACCTTTAACGGTTATACTGATGTTTTGGACCGACAGTTAGCCCATCGATCTGTTTAGGCCTAATAGGTCCGGTAGAGCATATACATCATTGCTATATATGGCATTAAGAGCTGAAATGTATTATAAGGGAGAAAAAAACAAAAACGCTAAAATACATGTATAGGCCTAGGCTACTGTAAAACAATAAGTTTTTCAGCCAGTACCCAACCAGCGGGGGTGTGGGGGCGGCAGCCCCCACCCATATACTAGGTTAGGTTAGGTTAGGTTAAGTTAGGCTAATAGCCTAGCACATATAAAAAAAAAAAAAAAAAAAAAAAAGTAACCCAACCAGCGGGGGTGTGGGGGCAGCAGCCCCCACCCATATACTAGGTTAGGTTAGGTAAGGTTGTTAGGTTAGGCTAATAGCCTAGAACATTAAAAAAAAAAAAAAAAAAAATCTAACCCAACCAGCGGGTGTGTGGGGGCGGCAGACCCCACCCATAATACTAGGATAGGTTAGGTTAGGCTAATGTCTTCCCAAAGTTGACTATTTTTATAACATGAGATATTAGGCTACCCACTCCACCCCGTGAAATCCGAGCCAGCTTTCGTCAAAAGTTGGCTCGGGTATTCACAAAATTGGGTTGTATGGGTTTGCAATTTGGGAAAACCCGAGCCAAGTTTTAATACAAAACGCTATATTATTGTATTTTTACGCTTTTAACCCCTCATTTTCCCTGAACTTCATAGCCCTCCCCACTTGTGATGGGCGTGTTTTTAGATTGTTGGATAATGGGTAAATACTCATTTCCGCTCCTCTTCAGTATAAAACAACACTATATCTGAAGGAAAAATTACAAAAAACAAAATAAAACTTACTGAAATCGCTGTCGGTCCAAAAAGTCAGGTTTACCCCTTTAACCTATTACTGTAGGAGCAACATAATAGCGACAAATCAGGGGTTGTGAAGTTGTAGAATTATCGGTAAATCTACAGTTATACTACCCCTCCCCCACTACCCCCCACCACCTCCACCCTTCAAAACACGCCTTTTAGCGTGTTTTTGGATGGTTCAGCAGACGCGGAAACTGGAAAAAAAACTTATTTTGATAAAAAATTATCACCAACCAGATAAGAGTTTTTCAGGTAATTTGTTGTTGTTTTTATTTTTTTCTTTGATAGGCCTAGGCTATACAGTGTTGTTTAATACCGAGGACCATCGCATTTTAGTATTTTTAACATTAGCCTAACCTAACCTAACCGAAAAGTAACCTGTTTCCGCGACGGTCTAAACTCCCCCTCACATTCCCTGTTTATGGGTGCGCGACGGTCTAAAACCTGCTCACGTTCCCTGTTTATGGGTTTGCGAAGGTTTGTAATACTTCAATGTATCTATTTCAAGTCAAATATACATTTCCGCGCATCATCAAACTATACTAAGTCTACTACTAATAATATTGGTAAACCTTACTTTTTGGACCGACAGCGATTTCAGTAAGTTTTATTTTGTTTTTTGTAATTTTTCCTTCAGATATAGTGTTGTTTTATACTGAAGAGGAGCGGAAATGAGTATTTACCTATTATCCCACAATCTAAAAACACGCCCCCCACTAGTGGGGAGGGCTATGAAGTTCAGGGAAAATGAGGGGTTAAAAGCGTAAAAATACAATAATATAGCGTTTTGTATCAAAACTTGGCTCGGGTTTTCCCAAATTGCAAACCCATACAACCCAATTTTGTGAATACCCGAGCCAACTTTTGACGAAAGCTGGCTCGGATTTCACGGGGTGGAGGGGTAGCCTAATAATTATTTCATGTTATAAAAATAGTCAACTTTGGGAAGACATTAGCCTAACCTAACAACCTTACCTAACCTATCCTAGTATTATGGGTGGGGGCTGCCGCCCCCAACCGCTGGTTGGGTTAGATTTTTTTTTTTTTTTTTTTTAATGTTCTAGGCTATTAGCCTAACCTAACAACCTTACCTAACCTAACCTAGTATATGGGTGGGGGCTGCTGCCCCCACACCCCCGCTGGTTGGGTTACTTTTTTTTTTTTTTTTTTTTTTTTTTTTTTTTTTATGTGCTAGCCTAGGCTATTAGCCTAACTTAACAACCTAACCTAACCTAACCTAGTATATGGGTGGGGGCTGCCGCCCTCACACCCCCGCTGGTTGGGTACTGGCTGAAAAACTTAGTTTTACAGTAGCCTAGGCCTATACATGTATTTTAGCATTTTTGTTTTTTTCTCCCTTATAATACATTTCAGCTCTTAATGCCATATATAGCAATGATGTATATGCTCTACCGGACCTATTAGGCCTAAACAGATCGATGGGCTAACTGTCGGTCCAAAACATCAGTATAACCATAATATTAACCCATTAGTACCAACAGAATAGCGACAAAATAGGGGTATTATAACTGTAGATTTATCGAATTATCTAACAATTAGGACTAGGCTAGGCGGCTAGGCCAGGTCTGGGCTCATATTGGTATAATTAGGAGTAGGCTAGTGGGCGTAGGCCTACACATATTTTCCATAAAATGTCAGTCCTCCCCTGGGATCATACAACACAAAATAAAATATAGCCTATTCAACAACTGTCTCATGTTATTCACAATAAGCCTAGGCTAGTAGGCTAGGCCTAATAGGTAATAGGAGTAATTACTCACCTGGATGATGGAGGCCAGCAATTTTAAAACCTACAATACTTACAATTATCGTAATTTTCTGAAGATATCACACTCTTCAGACACACACAAATCACCACAAAACTTGTATATAATAATTCCATTGTCCTGCGTCTTCGTTTGACAGTAAGATGAGAATTTCCTGAACTCAACATTCCTGAAAACGTCAGTCTAAACTCATTTTCAGGACTGTCTTAAAAATATATTGGTTATTTCCCACTAACCTTATTATATGTTAAGCAAAATTACACACATATCATTAATTCATAGATACTATATTAAAGATCTAAACTTAATAAAAACTAGTGATCGAGGTATATCCTATACAAAATCTAGATAAAATCCCTCCTCCAAAATTAGGATTATTCATGACGTTTTTACCTGACTATAAAAAATTGGAAAATCTAATACTTCCATTATAAGATTAAAATGAGTTTCATATAAAAACGTAAAAATACATAAAACAAACAAAAATTTCAAATGTGCAGCTTTAGTTATTTTGTTCCATTTTCTCCAGCTGTCAAAAGGGAGGGAAATTTGAATGGGTGTCAAAAGTCAAAATGGAAAAAAAAATGTATGCTTTAACTGAACTGCCATTGATTTTATACCCCATTCCAAGTAATTAGGCCAAAAAATGTTGAACAATATCTACTATAACTCACAAATGACTAGGTGAGTAATCAAGCTAATAATTATTTCATTTGGGAAGGGTCAGACAAGGAATTAATAAATGTAGGCCCTAGCCTAAGTATGAATATACTCAGGCACATACCCCATTGCTGGGGGTGGCTGGATACTGGCTGGAGACAAAGCCTGAACAGAAACAACAAAATTAAAAAAAAAAAAAAAAAAATCACACATCTAGGTTGCCTAGAAGACCAAGAGACCATGGATCATGAATATTCTCCAGAAAAAGATTCCCAGGCCCCAGATCTCTCGGAGAGGTTCCGGTCTCAGCAGGCAGACCCTCAGCGAAACCACACCACAATGCCCGTCTACATTACTTCCAGACAGGGCCCTTCATTTATACACCAGCTCCCCGGGCCAGGTGCTTGATGCATTATTATCTAGTCCAATTGGTGCCCGATCCCCACTCCCTAAGACCACTCATCTATTCACAAGCATTCTCCACTTATTCTTATGCATCACCACTTATCTTGCCTGTTCTTCAGTCATCTCTCTATTTTCCAACGCTTTTTTCACACCATCTCCGAACAGCTACGAGAAGGGAGCACCAAGCTTATGTCTACTACTAAATACGACATAAGAGATAGGCAAAACAAACTGAAATGACTACTGAAATATTTTGACCAGTTCAACTATAGAATGTAAGGTATCTTAATACAACCCCCTAGAAATACTTCCTCTAAAGTATCTATTAATCATATTCATTTACATTTGTTAGTCTCTCTTTTTCCCCAGCTAACCTATAATCTTTAAGGACCCTAAGGACGCCTAACGGCCTTATTGGGCTATCCTTAGTTGGAATTATGCAAAGCTGGTACAGTTGGTCAAAGTTCCAGCTGACCCACCCTCGCTCTGGGGCTCGCAGAATTATCTGGCAATACTGTACTGGTGTAGGAAGGAGGTGTGTCTTACAAAGATTGGGATTGGTAGATCTGATTTTGGTTATATCAGTTAGAACATATACTAAACAAAGGAGAGTAAGCTTATCTCATATAAAAATGCATACATCGCTATGTATGATCCCGAACATTCACCCAACGTTCGTAGATTTGCTTAAATATTCAAGTTATTATATCCACTGATTGGCAACGCATATAAAACCTGCTGGCTGCCACAACATACTTTACTCGATTGTATAAGAATAAATATTTGTTTTATTGGTGGCTGCTTAATGAAGGAGCATTTAGTCTTTACAACGTGAACATTACATAGTCTAGTTTGCAGTAATATACAGGACAGACACAGGTAACACATTAATGGCAAGTGGCATCCCTGCACCACTACACCAGTATTGCCAGCTAATTAGCGAGCCCCAGAGCGAGGGTGGGTCAGCTGGAACTTTGACCAACTGTACATGTCATATTTGTAACATATTATGTGGTACCAACATTGTAAAATGCTAACTGAATAAACATTATTATTATTATTATTATTATTATTTCCTCTCGATCTATTTACCCTTGTTTCTGACTCATATATTCTCTTTGTAAGCCTTCATCTCCCATTCGTTTAACATGTCCATACCAGCATAGCACCCTTCTTTCCACTCTGGTCGATAAGGTTTCCTGTTGTCCCATTCTGTCCCACTATGTAGAGCACCATCAAACTCAATCCTGGATCAAGTGGACCTGCTACATTGGGACCACGGGCTCGGGGGCAGCAGTAGAGCACTACGACTGTGAGGCATCGCCCTCTAAACCTCACCAAGTAACCAAGTATGTACTGTACCTCTTCATTCCTCAGCCTAGTCCCTCTACACGTCACTCCACACATACTACTCAAGCAGCTCATCTCCATCCCATCCAACCTTCTTTTCTCTTGTACATTCAGACCCCATGTCTCAGCTGCATACATCACTGTTGGTACACTCAGATACCATAGTCTCTAGTCCACTCATATAAATTTGTGGACCCCTTATGATTTACTTTATGCAATTACAGAATAACTATCTGGACTGATCTTTGGATAGAACTTTCTTTTCAATAAATAGTATACTGTATATAGTTTTGTAGTCGATATATAGAGAATTATAATTATAAGTTGGTTTCTAGAGATATACTTCCATAGTTAGAAATAAGTGAAGTGTAGGAATATCTATGAGTGGGCTAGAAGCTATGGTATCCGAGTGTACAGCTATCACTTGATACATTGCATTTTTCGCTTTCATTCCGAGATTTCTCACATTCCACATACAGTACTGTACTTCCCATTGCTCCGAAAACTTTCCTTCCCTCACACACTCTGTCCTAGTCAATAAGCTATAGCTCACATTGCAGTTCAGTGAACTTGCTATACACTGTTCCAAATAGGTAGGCCAGAAATCGTGAACCCTAACATCTACAGGTCAAAAATGGCCAGAGCAAATGGGCTCTAAATTTTCACACCTATTCCCTGGCAGAAGCAGAAGGTATGGATGGTATTGCTGTGAAGTATATTAAGAAGGGTGGAGAGGTGATAATAGATTGGCTGGTGAGATTATATTTATCTTCTGTGTCTAAAATAAAGAATTACTGTACAGTACAGTACAGTATTATTATTATTATATATAGAAGGGCAGGAAGACCCCCATTGAGATGGAGAGACTGTGTAAGACAAGCTTTGGATGATAGAGGAATGACTATAGATCAGGCAAGAAAAGTGGTAATAAACAGGAATGAATGGAGAATGCTTGTGAATAGATGAGTGAACTGGTCATTTGGGGCAATGGGTCGGGCGCAAGTCTATCTATCTATCTATATGCTCAGGCCCAATCTAGTTGGACTAGATAATAGTCCATCAGACGCCTGGCCCACGGAGGCGGTTTATATGAAGGGTGCGCCTGCATGGAAGTGTGGTGGGCGGGCTTGTGGTGGTAGGGCTTTGCTGCATGTCTGCCTGCTGAGATCAGAACCTCTCCGGGTGGTCGGGGGCCGGGGGAGTGCTGGAGGGACCTTGGTGACCCTGGTCTCTGGGTCTTCTCCTGGATGACCTAGATGTGTGTGAATTTGTATTTTGTTTATGTGTGTTCATTGTTTTCTGTTGTGTTGTCCCTATTCGAGCTCTGGCTTGAGTCGGCTACCCATAAAAAAAAAAAAAAAAAAAAAAAAAAAAAAAAAAAAATGGGGGATTGGGCCTGAGTATATACAGTACATACGGTACATATGTAAGGCAGCCTCCCAGAAGCTGGGTGTGCTCAACCGCCTCAAGGGGTTCTTTACCCTGCACAGCTTCTTGCTCTGTACAGGGGCACAGTGCGTCCTTGTATTGAGTATTGTTCACATGTGTGGGGAGGATCCTCTCACACCACACTCCTAGATAAAGTAGAAAGGAAAGCCTTTCGTATCATTAACTCCCGTCCACACACCAACTCTCTCCAATCTCTCTCTCTTCGCCGCAATGTTACATCTCTCTCACTATTCTATCGCTACTACAATAATCAGTGTTCCTCGGAGCTTTCCCAGGGTATACCACCTCCTCTACGTAGGGTACGTAGTACCCGCCTTGCAACACAATCCCACCCCTACTCTGTGCAACTCTCCAACCCAAGAGTGAAACGCTATTCTCAGACTTTCTTCTATTCAACTGCTGAGCTCTGGAACTCTCTCCCAGAATCAGTCTTTCCCGCTTCCTATGACTTAAATTGCTTCAAACTCCGTGTGTCCAGGCATTTTAGATCGAACGTCCCTTGATTTCGGCCCTGTCACTCTTTGAAATCTGGGGGGAGGCACTCGCTGCAGGCAGTTATGCCTTTTGTCTCCCTCATTCACATAGAAAAAAAATATATATATATATACATTATTATTACTGTATTATTATTATCACGAGCAGTGACATAGTCAGTAAAGCGTCAGCTGCTGATCAAAGGGTCGGGAGGTCAAACCTGCTCTGTCAAAATGTTATAGGTAGTTGTCAAGCCCGGGCAACTTGACCTAGCAATTCATGACAAACGCCTAATGTTCATGGCCACCCCTTCACGGGAATTACGGCGTCTAGCTTAAAAAGAAAAAAAACAAAATGGATGTGAGGTGGGCGTGCATTGTGGTGGTAAAGCTTCGCTGCGTGTCTACCTGCTGAGACTGGAACCTCTTCGGGAGGTCTAGGACCAGGGAATCTTTGGCTGGAGACCCCAAATGGACCTGGGTCTCTGGGTCTTCTCCTGGGCGACCTAGATGTGTGTGAGTTTTTTTTTTTTTTTTTTTTTTTTTCCCTGTTCGGGTTCTGTCTCGAGTCGGCCACCCAAAGTTATAGGGTATGTGCCTGTGTATATACACACATACATTATATTTATTATTATTATTATTATTATTCAATGTTTGCTTTGTTGTGTCAATGGTAACATGGAGGGGTGCATGTATTGTACCTTTACACAAGGGGAAAGGATACCGGGAGGAGTGTTCAAGAAATAGACATACAGTACTGTACAGTATTAGTTTGTTATCAGTTGTTGGAAAGCTGTATGGCAGGGTGTTGATAGAGAGGGTAAGAAAGGGTACAGAATATGCAATAGAAGAAGAGCAGTGCAGTTTTATAAGAGGGGAAGAGGGTGTGTGGATCAGATTTTTGCAGTAAGACAGCTATGCAAGAAGTATTTAGAGAAAAGTAAGGAAGTATTTGGAGGAAATTTGATAAAAGCAGTCAAGTCTTTATGAAAAGAGCATATTGTATGTTAGAGTAGGGAATGAGTTGAATGAATGGTTTGAAATAGAGACCTTATAGGGTCTCTTAGTTTGAGGTAATGTAGGTCTACGACACATATATCCATGCAATGCCACACGTTGGATAGGACAATTCTAATAAGTATATGCCATAATCCTTCAATTTATTTGAAAGGTTAATTTAGTAAAATAGGCTATATTTTACTTTTGGTAATTAAAGTAGTGTTATTATGTATCTAATTATAGTATAACATACAAAAAATACTTATATCTTGCTGTCAATTAATTTAACATAATCAGTTAGAATAATATTAATGCATTTCATACATTTGCTACATCAATAATAAATATAATACAGTACACAAAAATAAACATTTCATATAATTAATCCTAATGAATTATGTGCAATAGATACATCAAAAATATTTTTTAAATATATCTTATTATCAATAAATTTAACAAACAGGTAATCAATTAAGATATCAATAATGAAGGCACACACATTACTAGATCTTTTCAGCAGTTACTGTATTCTAACACATACAGTATACTGTAATAAAGACCATCTGGACATGAGAGGCACTCAATTCCTGGCAGCAGCCTCCACAAACCAATACCATCCACTACACTACATGGCAACACATCCACAGACACCAAGAAATATTAAAACAACACCCAGCACACACTATCACACATAAATACTATCTTCTCTCCCTCCCTGCCCACCCCAAACCAGTTTTCAGAAGCACATCCATACTCATATCTCTCGCCGTTCCATCCACTCACTCATAGACAACACGCAGCTGCAGGCACCTCCCGAAATCCATCCTTCTGAATCCTCCCTTCCTCGCGAGGACAGAGTCCACCTGGCCAGGCTGAGATGCGGACACCATCCAGCCCTTCTGAGCTATCAGAAGAGACTGGATGACTCTGTTGTCGACTCCTGCCCAGGTTGTAACACAGCACCCCATACTATTAAACATATCATAGAAGACTGCACTTCACACAACCACTTATGCCAACAACACAATCTACACTCCTTGAGAGCTCTGTGGGAAAGCCCAACCGTGGCCATGGCCTTCCTTAGGGACTCGGGGCTGTTCGGCCAGGCAGCTTAGGGAACAACAACAACAACTGTAATAAACATAGGAAATTCAGTGTCATGAATACAGTATAATGAATTAAATTTATGCATTTATCTAAGTACAAGCCATGAATATAAGATGAAAGAATACATACCCATTTACAAACAGTTTTCAATACTTGGATTTTACTTGAATTAAAAGAATATGTCATAGTCAAGAAGGTTAAAACTTCCCTGAGTAACTCCTTCAATATATTGATGCCTTGATATTTTGTTATTCTGGTTAACACCAGATTATTCAACTACTGTATACTCAAGCGATGCTGGCGAGATCACTCGATTGGGTGGCACTGCAAGGGGGGCTGCGGACAGTGGAGGCATTGGCCCGTGGGTTGATGATCTCTTCCCCCGCTGCCTTCTCAGAAACAGATCTCATCTTACCCTGGGCCCTTCGGGGGCCCAAGCATCTGGCACGGCTTCGGTCAACCGGACTCGGGGCTGTTCGGCCAGACAGTCTGGGGAACTATAACAACAATAACAATAACAACTATGCTCAAGAAATGTCTCCCATGGTCAAAGGGTTAATATCTCCCTCAGTTGTTATTTATATGCCCGGTATCATTTTTACCAGTACAGTACTGTATCTCGGTTTTCATTCTCACCAAGTGCCTACAGTACTGGGGAATATGAAATTAACATCAAGTTAACTCTATTTCTTTCTCTTATTCACACCTTTCTCTCATTCGTGTTTTAATCATAGGCTACATAGTGAGTATTTTGAATTATGTAATGTACAATGAGTATTGACAAATTAAATTTTGAATTACTGTATTGTACCGTGTATAATTACAGTACATGATAATAATTTTAAAAGCAATTGGTACCCTGTGAAGTAACAAATAAGAATACCTCTCTGTGACTTGAACCTTAGACACCAGAACAGGGTTCTACCACAGTACCACCACAAGCAATATTGTTATGCTGCTGATATTCTATGAGAGCCCACCAGGAAATTTTCACATTACACACTTCACAGACATATCCTAATGTTGACTTATTTCTACCTTTGGCTCAGCTCAGCAGTTCGCATGACATAATTCATAGATATACTGTACTGTAATTAATCATATCACTCTGTCTCGCACCAGTGTACAGTACTGTACATTCCATTTACACTCATTTTCATGACACATCACCAAGTACTGTATAGAGATACTACCCACACCTTTCTTGCATACAGTGAATAGCCAGGCACCACTCTTCACTAAAGAGCCATTATCCACATAACTTACCATAACCTTTGCCTAACCCACAATCACTCGCAAACACCTACACACGCTACCGACCCGGTAGCGTAAGTGGTAGTGCGCTCGACTCACAATTGAGAGGTCCGGGGTTCGAATCCCCGGCCGGGTGGGGACAATTTGAGCTTGTCTCCTTTCATGTGATAGCCTCAGTTCACCTAGCTTTAAATAGGTACCGGACGTAATTCGAGGAGTTGTGACCTCGCTGCCCGGGTGTGTGGTGTGTGAAAAGGGCTCAGCCTTACCCAATGATCGGACAATACGAACTCTAAGCTAAATTCCGGGAGGATGATGGCTGGTGAGAGATCCTCCTCAAGGGATCCTCAAGATCGAAAGTGAATTACCTGGCCTCCATTCTCCCTTCATAGCTACAGTTTGCAGTCAATAAAGTTGTCAACAAACAACTCTCAATTCATTGACAAAGCTTCTACCACTACTTTGAAAAGTAGAGAGCATAAAACACAGATCCTTTGTGGACTCCCTCTTTTACACTGAACTTTTCAGTCTCTACGTTGTTCATTCTCATACAGGTATAACCACACCTCAAAACCCATGGTATGTGGGTGAGAGCTGGTCCTATCCAAAGTAAGGTTTGGCATCCTCTACCCTACCTTCGCCGTTTCTGTCCGTCTCTTTTCGTGAACTACTTTTCCTTCTAGGTGCTGGCGAGATCGCCCGATTGGTGGCACTGCAAGGGGGGCAACAGACGGTGGAGATATTGGCCTTGGGGTGCAAGCCCATGGGCTGATGACCTGCTTCCCTGCTGCCCTCTCAGAGACAGATCTTATCTCACCCTTACCCCTTCGGGGGCTCAAGCATCTGGCGCGGCTTCGGTCAACCGAACTCGGAACTGTTCGGCCAGACAGTCTGGGGAACTACAAAAACAACAACACAGATTATTAACGGCCCACTATAACACCTACCATCTAGGCAACGTATTGAAGGCCTTCTACAGGTCCCCCCAAAATAAGATAGAGCTTCTATGTCTTTCTTAGGATGAACTTCTCATGTGCTAGCAATACCATAAAGATTGCATTAGTCCCTTACACTTTAAAAGTGACAATACAACCTCGCTATACAAAACCTTAAACCAAATTTACTAAGAAACTTTAACTACAGATTTTTTATGATGCATGTACGAAAGGAAGGTGTTCCAGAGGTAGGAAAAGAAGGCCACAAAGGGCACCCGGTTCCTCATGGGCACCAGCCAGAAGTTTACCGTCTGCACCACCGGCCACACACAGAAACCAACCTGAGAGTGGGATTGCAATATTAAAATTTTATATGATAGTTTGTTCAATAGATATGCTTTACAACTAATAATAATCATAGTATTTATCATAATAATATCCTATAATTATGTATTCCAATACAACACTACTGAATACAGTAGGATACTTACTGTATTGATGTATGAATCTATGCAGAGTCTATGAATAGCTTGCAAACACTATTTTGAGCCCCTTATTTAGCATAACGTGACCAGGTGTACACTCGAGGAAAAAACAATCTTTATACTGGTGACCTGTAAATAATCTTTTGTGAATGGAATGAATCGGGTGAAACATACGTCTGTGAGGTATTATCACAACATTTCGACCCACTTCCAGAATGTTTAGAGCATTACTGTAAAGATTGTTTTTTTGCTCGAGTGTACATGTGATCCCTTGGTTACATTAGTCATTCACTAGGGCAGTGATCCTGAATTAACAAGAACTTTGACACACTCCTAAAATCAGTTCAGCTCTGAGATTGGAGAATCAGTTTGTAAGCTAATACAGCACTTGAATGGTTTTACGTCATTTGTAGGCAGAGATGGGATTTTGGTAGGAAGAGGGAGACTTAGCCCTTAAATTCATACTATAAAGAGGTTAGCCCCCACGCCTTTCTCTACTATCATCCCAGTGATATAATTGAACAATCATACTCACATTGTATTCAGAACGTTATATTAAGAGAAACAGAACTTGTACTATTATAAGAAGATTCAATAAACTGGTGATCTGTTCTATGTGGATATTAGTGACCATAAATAGTATACACACTATCTACATAATCGATTGGTAATTGACGCCTGAGGGAGTGGTGGCTGTTTACTTATCTACACCCTACAAGAGGCCTATGTACAACCAGCAACTGGACATTATATGGTGGCAATGATGGGATACAAACCTATACCTTCGAAGAGACTTCAAAATTCAATAGTATTGTATTGATGAGGTTTTTACCTACATGAGCTCACTACTCAAGAGCTGGGCTAGGGTGGGTGCCCTGATACATCAGGAACTTAAATAGTGAACAGTTGCCATAGATTGCTAGACCGCGCCGTCCACCACAGTACTAACGTCTGCCAAATAGCACACTGGCTGGCCAGAGACTCGAACCCTCAACCTCACGGTTTGCAGGCGAGTGCTTTACCAACCACACATTGATTGGTATAGTTGGAAAGGTTCTGGGCAAAGGTGTTGGCCCGGTAGGTGAGCCAATCGGGGCCGGTGTCTTTGCTTCCATCTGATCTGGGCTCCTGCAGAATATCCTAGCCCGTGTGCTGTCGAGTGTGGAGGGATATGAATCGTCGATCTCATCCTTGGTTTCTTGGGGTCCCGTCCTTCGTGTCTTCTGGGATTTCTTGGAGTCTTGCCCTTCACTTAACAATCCTTAAATCAGGCAATGCAGTACCAGAAAAATCTCACACAACCCATCTATCATTGAACCCTGGACCAAGTGATCAACAGTATGTTCGCCTGTTAATTATTTGGTCCATGGTTCCATCCCAGGTGGTTTGTGTGGGTTGACTATCTTACCTTCCAAGTTTGGGGTATCTTGCTGCGGCACTGTTCCTTGCAATGTTCCCACGTTCTTCCTTCCATGAGGTTGATGCAGACATAAAACTGAGTGTAGGCAAAGGGAGCCCAGGTGAACTGCTCAATGTAGGCCTGTTAGTGTGGGGAATGAAAAATCCTATGTCAAAATTATAAGTATTCCTCCAATTCCTATACTGTATCTGTCAATCTAAAATTAAATTATCCTTTAATTTACATTTTCATACCAGAATATTATTTCAATTCCCTTTATAGGAAGGAAGATCATATGCAGAGAATGGATGAGGAATAGAAGATGACTGGGTGAAGCTCATTATAAGTATGGAAGTGGTTGGAAGGATGGCAATCCGCAGACTGAGGAAGACCCGAGACAAAGTACTGAGTAAGGATCTCAGGGTTAGGATACTCTATAGGGACATGGAGACACATCAGGTGACCAAGGTGCAAAATATGGAGCTGCCTTTCAACCGATACCGATGGCCATGGTATCTATAAAGGAGGTCTGTCTTTTAGGGCAAAAATTACACTGAATGCTGTTACTAAAAAGCATAATCATACAAGATAAGGTTCTTGGGTAACTATAAGAACAGGAAAGGTATTAATCAGACAATTTTAAATGAGCTCAAAGTATTGTTATGTTATGTTTACTCTTACCTTAATTAGAGCTCCCTTGAGAGACTCCATCTTTACAATCACATTGGCCAGTCGAACCCAACAGTACAAAGACGGGGCCAATAGAAAGGTACCAAACACTCCAAAGCGCAGCACCTCCCATGGATTGAATTTCTTATTAGAAGGGTCCAAAAGTTGCCTGGGTGGTGTTGCTTGCAGGTAAGAGGAGGGAGTAGGTTAACATCCCTCGTGTGATATGGTGGCGGTTCACCAGTTTCTGCATCCATTTCAAGTGCCCTGACATCACAGGCTGAAAATTGGAAAGTTGTACAATATCATTAAGCCTCTGCCATACTGTATGTATAACATGGTATTATTTAGTGATACTATCAAAGCTTATGCATACTAGCAAGCACAAGGTGTTTACAGTATTAACATAAATGTTGTCATATGTAGTAGTTGGTAAGTTGCTGGAAACTGGTCCGGTGAATAGTATGAATGCCAGTGCAAGGGCAGCAGTGCGCATAGAGGATGAACAGAGAGAGTTCTTTAATCTGAATCAACGTTAGGCTGAAGCAATGGTGTGTTCAGCACTTATGTGGTTGGAATTATAAAAGAAATACAAGGAAGAGCAATGGATGTTGGAGTAGGGGACCCCTGGTAAGGGAAGGGAGTGAGTGTAAGTTGCCTGTGGAGTTTACTATGTTACAGTTCTGATGAGTGATAATGAGTGGGAGTAACAGAGCTTGGTAAATACTGTACAGTATGTTTGGAACTGTGTGTCAGAAACGGAACCTGAAGATCAATGTGGCGAAGAGTAAGGTTATGGTCTTTGAGAGGGATGGAGTTACAGAGTGTGAGGCGCAGTTAAATGGTCAGACAATAGAGAAATGTCAGCACATTTAAGTATCTGGGAAGTGTGATGAGTATAAATAGGAGTACAGAAGATGAAGTGCGAGAGAGGGTACAACAGGGAAAGATGGTTGTAGAAACTCTGAAAGCAGTGACAATGAATAGGGTGGTAAGCATGGAAGTAAAGAAGTCATTGCATGATAGTGTGGTAATCCCGACATTGACATACGGAAGTGATGCATGGATATTGTTGGAGGGCCTTACACTAATCAAGAGGGATCTCAAGGGAAGGTGTATACCTCGTGCGCTAGGAACGCGATGACCTATGCCTCAGAGACGTGGCCGGTTAAAGTGGAGGATATCAATAGAATGGAACGGTATGAGTAGAAAATGGTGCAATGGATGTGTGGGGTTAATCTTAGGAAACTTAGGGACAGGGTATCGAGCGAGGAATTGAGAAGGCGTCTGGGCATTAGGAGTGTCAGTGAAGTGATGTGCACGAGCCGACTTGGTTGGTTTTGACATGTGGAGAGAATGGATGATCAGAACTGGGTGAAGAAATGCCGGACCGTGAACGTGGGGGGAGCTGCGCGTAGGGGTGGACCTAGAATGATGTGGGCTCGGGTACTCCGGTCCGATCTCAAAATAAAGAACTTTACAACAGAGGCAGCCCTTGGCAGGGCCGCCTGGAAAGCTGCCATTTAGGACGTGAGACTGTAACCATATTCTCTGTGGACAAAACGGTCTTTAAACTTGAATGACAGTATGTATGTATGTATGTAGTGAGAGGGGTGGCAATGAGTTACTGTACTGTACTACAGAAGTGCTTGTCAAGCCACATAGAGATATACAGACGAACAAGGAAGTATGTGAGTGTTATTGTATGGATATCGATGTGCTGGAGAGTGTGACGAGAAACATCGGGATTGATGTAGTGTCCGGGCGTACGTTCGTCATGTTTACATAGGCTAGGTCGATCGCCGCGGTTAAGTTTGCATCTATTTTGACGGCAATATGTCATGGGGGGGGGGGGGGTTGGGGGGGGGCAAAGCCCCCGTTCAACATGTTATTGTATCCAATGGCAGTCAAAATAGACGGGAACATGATCGCAAGCGTCCGCCGCCACCACTATATTTAAACTGCACCAGTTAGTCTATGCAGTATTATACAAAAAATATATAATATAAAATATAAAATATAAAAAAGGCCTAGGCTAGGGTACCCTCAAAATAGCCTGCTAAATAACAAGGGTAGGATGTAGTGAGCGGGCGTACCGCTATCTTGTTTACATTACGCGTAGTATTTGAGCACTTTTTGTTATAGCAGCTATAAGTTGCTCGGGGCCTTGGGGCTGTTCGGCCAGGCAGCTTGGGGAACAATAACAACATTACGCGTAGTTGCGTCGGACCTTTCCCATCATGTTCCCGTCTATTTTAACCTAACCTAACCTAACCTAACCTAGTATTCATGTAGTAATGGCAGGGGGCAAATAGCAGAAAATATAGCGTCGAAATAGACGGGAACGTAAGTGCGATAATATTCAAGGACACTAGTGCGACGTTATGAGAAACACTTTATTAGGGAAAATAGGCACCAATAGATTCGCCATATTTTTCTCCATATAGTCCGCATGGAGGATTTTCGTTATCAACAAATTGAAAAATACCCACTTCACAGACAAATACACCAAAAATCTAAGTCAAAGCGGGGGTGTGGGGGCGGCAGCCCCCACCTATAATACTAGGTTAGGTTAGGTAAGGTTGTTAGGTTAGGCTAATGTCCTTTCAAAGGGGTATAGGGTAGTAAACACTAGGATAGCCTATACCCGGTCAGAGGTAAGAAGAAGAAGAAGTCCTGCAGTAGTCTCCTTGAATGCTACCGTAAGTGCGACCACGGCGATCGCCCTATGTATACAATGACGACCGTATGCCCGAACTCTACATCCATCCCGAAAACAAAATATTTGGCCTAGCTTAGCCTATTCCTAACACAATTCGTAAATTAAGATAATTACAAAATATATATCAGAATAAACCTATATTATAATGGTTTATACCTGAGCACTTCTTTACCTCAGAATCATAACCTAGTTTGGCCCACAGGAATGGAGCCAAAAAGATTAGCCTTTTTACTTTCTTTGGCTGATGTCCGGTTGAAAAAATTATACGTTCCTGGTCAAATTAGTTTAACATATGTTGATTGTATGTAGTATAGATAGGTTTTGATGAAGCTGGGTGGTCAATTATCATAATTTTACCTAATGATATGGCTAACACTCCCCAGAAAATATAGATAATAGCATAAGTATAAAGTGTTTCGGCTCCCATGCGAATCAGCTGATACAATATATTTTGTTATTTAAAGCGATCTCTACTCCTGTCACCCATTACCTGTCAGATTTTCGTATAGCCTAGGTCTACTCTAATATTGTATTCAAGTTCTTGCAGCTGTGAAATCCTTGGTGTTAAAATGTTGTTTATGTAGTAGGCTATTATTTCACCGTCAGCCAGTCGTAAAATTTGGAATATTAGCCTTTAGGCTACTAGAAAACACATGAAACTAAAGACAAGGTAAAATTGCTGTTAACCTATGCCTAGGCTAGGCCTATAGGCCTACCCTGTTCCAAATAAAGAGTCCAGAACTCTTGAACATTAACCTCTATAACTCAAATAACTAGAGTAATCGAGGTAATATTTTTAATAATTGGGAATAGGCCTAGCCTAGTTAGCCAGGGAATAGGCTAGGCCTAGGCTAGGTGTGGTGTGGACTGGGGACATTTGCAGCCCATTTGCTCTAGGCTAGCCCTTTTTTAGTTATAAAGGATAGGGTTCATAATTGGCCTTGGCCTACCTATTTGGAACAGGGTATATATAGTCCATAATCCATTTGGACCTAGCCTATGATATATTTTTATATTTACTGTACATTGATACAATCTATGGTAATTGGTAAGTGTTGTGTTAGCGGGCGTAATGTCACATTTGATTACCTTTACAGGAATGCCACTGCCAGTCAAGTGATATCGGCAACCATGGATCTCCAGCCTTCTCTCTCATCAGCCAGCCTAACCAGGTTCCCAGTTACTGCATTACTGATAACATGGTGGGGCAGTTTATGATGCCGTACTGTCCGTACACTCCCTGATTGACAGGGTTAGGACGTGCCCTTGTTACAGGGACTTTACTGGACATTTGCCATGAATTGTTAGACCTGAGCATCCAAACTCTTCATATCTATCAGTGGCAGGGGATGGAATCGAACTGCCGACCCTTCAATCAGCAGTTAACACGCTACTGACCTAGCCACTGTCTGCAGCAGCCAGCAGGAATATACAGTATTGCCTATCTAACTATTACTGGAGCAGCTGGGCCTGGACGCCATGATCCCTGAGGGGATGGCGAGGAAGTATGTAGTATCCGGGCGTACGGTTGTCATGTTTACATTGGTCGTGCGCTCGCGGTTATGTTTCCGTCTATTTTGACAGCTATTTTTGTTATGTTATTTGCCCCCTGCTGGCAATATATATGATGATGAGTTGATGACAATAAGTAATGGGGGGGTGAGCCCCCTCAACCTATTATTGTATCCCACGGCAATCAAAATAGACAGGAACATGATCGCGAGCGTACAAGTACATGTAGTGTAAACAAGGTAGGCGATACGCCCGAATACTACATCCTTACCGGGATGGCCACCATTGAGAAAATTTATTTGATTATCTTGCTTGTTTTCGGGGAAGGGTTGCTAGCCTAACTGCCTATTGTTGTGTATAGTGTGTTAGGTACATACATACATACATACATACATACATAACATTTTAAGACTGAGTGTTCCACACATAAGTGCAGTTTCAGTCTCTTGTCCTAATGGCGGCGTTCCAGGCAACCCTGTTAAGGGCTGCTTCACTTGTCAAGTTCTTGGATTTGAGATCGGCGCGTATAGTCCGATCCCAGGTCTTCCTCGGTCCACCCCTTGGTGCAGCTCCCTCCACAATCACAGACCTGCATTTTTTCACCCAATTTTTTTCATCCATTCTCTCCACATGTCCATACCATCCCAGTCTACTTGTACGCATCACCTCGCTAATACTCTTTATACCTAAACGTCTCCTCAGCTCAACATTTGTTATTCTATCCTGTAGCCTGGCCCCACACATCCATCTCACCATTCTCATCTCATTACGCTCCATTCTGTTGACATCCTCTACTTTAACGGCCCATGTTTCTGAGGCATACGTCATTGCACTTCTAACACATGAGGCATACACCTTCCCTTCAGGGGGAGAGGCATTCTTTTCATGGTCAGGATTGGCATCAATTCTCTGAATTTCCCCCAGCCACACCTAATTCTAGCAACAGTGGCAGCCTCGGCCCGCCACCGGCAGAGATGGTATCTCCTAGGTAACAAAACTTGTTCACCAGCTCCAAAGACTCATTTCCAAAATTCACAGCCACAGGATCATCACTTAACACAAGCTCGCCTTTGCACACTACGCACTCAAATTTCTCTATTTCTGACTTATCCTTCGGCAGGGGGCCAGGGGCCCCCTTTATTCTACTACAGCGCTTACTCCCATGGTGTACCCAACATCGACAGATGCTACATTGAATTGAGTTAACGCCCACTCCCTTTCCACACACTGCACATGGTATGCACCGCTCTTTTCCACATTGCCTCGTCTCAAACTACAATGCATAACCTTGGTTTTGTTAATATTAACTCTTAAACCCTTGCTCGCCATGCCCTCTCTCCACTCTCTGAATTTGGCCTCAGCATCCTGCATACTGTCAGCTATTAGGACTAAATCGTCTGCATAAAACAGTTCCAACGGGAGTCCGCCTCTAAAAACTCTAGACAGCGCCTCCAAGACCCATAATATGGAATGAAATACAGTACTAACAAAATTTTGGAAGTGGCCTATTCGGCATGTGTCTCCAGCTCTAAATTACTATGATATCTGGATTACCGTAGCGGTTGGGTGTACATAAAATATTAACTTGATAAGTGCTGTATAGTTGTACACTTGTACTGTACAGTACTTTGTTCCTTGTTCTTTCCAAACTCTGTTTAGGTTGGAAACTTCGAATGACTGTGAGTAGGAATATAGCCTAGTCTGTAACCATTGCAAGCAGCTAGATCATGTGGGATGGATGTAGTTTCCGGGCGTACAGTCGTCATGTTTACATAGGGCGATCGCCGCGGTTAACTTCACGTCTATTTTGACGGCGATTTTTTTTCTCGGTTATTTGCCCCCTGCTGGCAATATATATGATGACAATATATCATAAGGGGGTGAAGGGGGGGGGCTTTTCCCCCCCTCAACATATTATTGTATCCAATGGCATTCAAAATAGACGGGAACTTGACTGCAAGCGTCCGACGCCGCCACCGTCATGTTTACATTTGTCGATCGCCGTGGTTAAGTTCGCGTCTATTATGACGGCGATTTTTGTGGTTATTTGCCCCCTGCTGGCAATATATATGATGATGACAATATGTGAATGCCCCCTCAACCTATTATTGTATTCAAAGGCTGTCAAAATAGACGGGAACGCGATGGCAAGCGCCCGACGCCGCTCCGCGTAGTGTAAACAAGGCTGGCGGTAGGCCCGAATTCTACATTCTACCCGATCATGCTGATCAGGTGCTAGCATTCTCATTGTATATGGACACATTGGTCTACTGCACCTCTGATGTCCACCATTGCATAGAGGGGTTGGGAGTCCATCCCCCACCCAGTGGGGTATCGATCCCCAGGTCTCCACTTTACTGTACGAATTTCGAACACTACCACCAATTCTATGCCAGCTCCTACTACAATCCAATTGCCTAAAATATGCCGTGTCTGTGTCTGAGGCTCTCAGCTAATTTCAGTGTAATGGAAAAGGACTTTAAACCATTGTTATTGTATATAAGTACAGTACAGTACTGTATTATCCGAGGTACCCATACCTTTTGCACATCATATCCCAATCTTGAGGTAGCACTATGATAATTAACTCTACGGGGATCGCATACCAAGGGTGAACGAGTAAAGCAGGTGTGATAAAACCACTTTAAAAATAATATCAGTATATTTTACTAAAACCTTCTCTGGGACTCCCTGAGTACCCATGTCTAGTCTCATACCCACTAATTTTATATACCTATACTATACTGTCCAGGTATTGTCATATTCTAGCCTAAATACTACTGTACATCAATGTCATGCTATATGTGCCATTAAGACTACAACTATACTGGTACTTCAAAAATTAAGAGTTGAGCAAGGGATACATACAAACATACAATAATTTGACATAGTTTTCCATTACATTGTAATGGATCGGATGAGGGTGCCTTTTCAGCAATTGGAGGTGAAGTTACAGTAGCTAGTAACACTGTCCCATCATGTTATTACTGTAGCAGAAGTTGGTATAGTGCTAACAGTGCCTCAGCAAGACTAAACAAATTCCCTCTGTAATATCTCGGGTGGATGGGACTTGTCAGCCTTGGTCAGCAACCCGTCTAGCCTGTCTAGGGGAGTAAACCTTACCGGTATACAAATCCTTACTGCATCACCTAAGGGTGAAACAGGTTGGTGGATGGACAAGCCACCCACCACTGTTGAAATAATAGTGCTTGAAAGATGCATAGAGGCCTCGGACTCGAATGGACCTTAAGTTGAGTAGTTAATCCTGTAAGTGTAAGTCCTTGAATATACTGGCACGGATTGTCCTCATGGGGGACAGGTCAACTTGGGGGCATTTTGTGTATGACCACCCTCTTAAAGGGGAGTAAGGCGTCCGGCAATAGATAGACAGTATCTGCATCGACTATCCTTAACAGTGCTACAAGACAGTGCCATAACAAGACTTTATTGAATAGGAGGACTGTTGGTCCATACTTACGCCATCCCCTATTTGAATTGCTATCAATGCTATGTATGACATGTAGCTTGTAGGATATGTAGCATAATCTTTTTCCTCCACAAATGTGATGGCCCAGGGGATTTGGTATTGGTAGTGGAAGTATTATATTTGTTTGCCTTTTTGTATTTCAGCATTCTGATATCACTAATATAGTAATTTTACCAACAGAATGTGACAGAAATGAGATTACATCACCACCAAAGGAGAAAATTACTGATACCGGTACTGTACCGTATTACAGTACAGTACAGTACAACCAGAAGAATATATGACGGTGCTCAAGTACTGTATTGTGATTATTAAGCAATAATGGCACCAACTAGTCCTGAAAAGAAGTTGTTACTTTCCAAGGTAAGTCATTACTGGTCCATAACCATAACAAATATTAGATACAAATATACGGTATAGTAAATGTACAAGTACAGTTGGCTCATAAACCTTAGACAAGCAACAAATTGGAGAAGAAAGCATGAGTTTGGGCTGTATACCACCCTAGCCACTTTCATTTATTTTGTCAAGCCATATTTATACAGTGCAGTACAGTATTATGCCTCATTGCAGTAAGATGAATACTAAAGCTTAGTCACTTTGTAAGGTACAACAAAATATGAGCACTCTTCAGAATGGTCACTCTTATTATTGATTTTGAATAGACAGTCGTTTTTTTTTTTTTTTTTTTTTTTATGGTTCAAAATCATTTTGGTGAAACCTGCAGTCCACTTTTTGAAAATTAAATAATTTGTTTATATCATGTAATAAAATATAACTGTAGGTAATATGTAATCTAGTTACTAAATATATTTGTGTACAGTATTTAATTTATAGAGGGGAGAGAGGAGTGTGTGACAATCATAAGGGGTTACCAGTATGTCTCCTAAGCATAGTAGGGAAAATGTTCAGTAGAGTAGTGATCGAGAGAATGAGAGTAAGAACGGAGAAATGGATAGGTGAGGGTTTAGGAAGGGGAGAGGATGTGTAAGGTTTAGGAAGGGAAGAGGGTGTGTAGACCAGATTTTCTCCTTGAACTATGTAGTTGAGAAATGTTTGGCGAAGGGACAAAAGTTGTACAGTATACTGCCTTTATGGCCTTGGAGAAAGCCTATGACAGAGTTGATAGAGAAGGTCTGTGGAAAGTTATGAGAATATACGGAGTAGATAGTAAGTTGCTGAAAGCGGTAAAGAGCATGTATGAGGTGCAAAGGCAAAGCGCGTATGGAAAATTAACAGAGCAAGTTCTTTGATCTGAATGTTGGGTTAAAGCTAGGGTGTGTGATGTCTCCATGGTTGTTTAATGTATACAGTATGTAGGATGGTTTCATGAACTAAATAAAAGGAACAGCAGTGGATGTTGGTCTACCCCTGATAAGACAAGGAAATAAGTGGAAGTTCCTGTACTGCTGTTGCTGATGAGTGATATTGAGTGAGAGTTACGGGGTCTGGTAAGTATGTTTTGAACCGTGTACGAGAAACAGAACCTGAAAGGGGTGCAGTCACAGTGTGAGGTTTTGGAGAAGGTCAGCTTATTTAAAGGTGGTGGGGGGCGTCCGAAATTAAAATTAATTTATAATGTATTTAAAGAGATGTTTAGATCTCCAGTAATCAACCTGACTACTCCTTTGTCAAAACTAATCGTCAATTAGAAAACAAATAAAAAATAGATATTGAATTGCGACCCCTTGCAACTAGTACTCACGTGAGGATGTGACGTACGCCCAGGCAAACATTTGGGAAGTAAACATCAGCAAGTATAGCAAAAATGGTGGATAGGTGTGCTGTTTTCGGGTGTATCAACATCCCTGGACCAAGCATAGCACTACACAAGTTTCCAAAGTGATCCATACCATTGTAACAAAGGGGTGAAGTTTATACAAAGAACCAGAGTGTGGGAGGCAAAGCCCAAAACAAGCTTCATAGGCAATGGACATTTTCGTGATGAATGCTTTGACAATAAAGTGCAGTGGAGTATGGGTATGGCTAGATGCACCCGCTGATTGCCTATACGGACTGGGGTCTTGTCACGCCCAGTGCCAGGTCCGTATATATACGGACTCGCCGAAAAAAAATTGTAGCAGCGAAACGACTGCACCTATAGCTTTCATATTTCTACCACATGTACCTTACCCTTCTGGCGTCTTGCTACCACCACCCCAACTCCCTCCCCCAATCCACTCGCCGACCATGGGTCGCCGCATCAGGCCATCACAAAGGAAAAAAAGGAAAATATGTGGCGGCGAAACGACTGCACCAAGTGGTTCCATATTTGTGTGACAAGTCCCCTACCCTTCTGTCTTCCCCCCACCACAACCCCAACTTCCTCCCACCACCCACTTCCAGCCTATCCGTAGATCATCACATAAAAAGATGAAAATCGGTGGTGGCGAAACTACCTCACCAATCGGCTCCATATTTGTAACACGAGTCAATACCCTTCTCCCTTCCCCCCACCATTCCCCAAACCACCCTCCCACCCATACGTGCTTGCCAATTTCAGGAGTCAGGAGAGTGGATAACATGGGCTAACTTAAGCCTAGCCCAAATTATACAGTCAGTGTCGATGGATATAGGCCTAACCTAGGCTAAAGAAATTTATTGGCTGAAATTCAACTACTAGCAACTAGGCTAAAAAAAAAAAAAAAAAAAAAGTCGATCGCCGCGGTTTAAGTTCCCGTCTATTTTTACGGCGATTTTTTCTGTTATTTGCACCCTGTTGGCAATGTATATGATGATGACAATAAGTCATGGAGGCGTGAGGGGCGGGCTTTCATAATGGTATCCAAATGCAGTAAAAAATAGACGGGGACATGATCGCTAGCGTCCGCCGCGGCTCCGAGTAGTGTAAACAAGGCGGGCGGTAATCACAGCTGCTTCTCCCTCCTCTCCTGCTGCTGGATCTCGTCCTACAGGTTCATACATATAAGCCTGGACACCACCAATATTCATCACTTGAGGTTCTTTGCCATAATCACGGTTATCACCCTCAGTAGTGGCAAACGAATCGGAACTACTGTCACTATCCTCCATTTCCACCTGTCAGAAGAGCTTGTTGTGTTCCTGGGCATACGTCATCAGAGCGCTTAAACTCCGAATCCAGAAAAGTGTCACCCATATCCTATTTTGGCCATTATATAAATAATTAAGCCATTTGTAGAAGAAAATATTGCCACCAAAAGCTATAGGGCACACTGCCGGTAATGATTGTGGAGGAAAATAATAGCATGCACACCCACCTTTAAGTATTTGGGCAGTGTGATGAGTAAAGTTGGGAGTATGGAGGATGAAGTGCAGGAGAGGGTGCAACAAGGGAAGAGGGTTGTAGGAACACTGAAAGCAGTGACTATGAATTGGGTGGTCAGCACTGAAGTAAAGAAGTCATTGCATGATATTGTTACGTCCCCTTCTCTTTTCATGAGAATAAACTATTCTTAAAGGCTACTTTGTCCTGCATAAGTTTCTTAAAGGACAAACATTAAATACTTGGTTAATTAAAGTTGGCAGATAATTAAACTTTTAGTTAAAACAAAAGTAATTGACATATTTACAAATAAGAAAATTATAGAATATAACATTGCACAAGAGAATTGGTTTGCTAGAATTGTTGCACATTAGTTCTAATTCTTCCATTATTTACTTATGCATCAAGACACATCAAAACGGCTTCAATAGGTTTCACGAACAGTTTTATGGTCACCTCATTATCACTGTAATAGCCTTTTAACACAAAGACATCCGAATTGTAAACACATTCCATCCGCAGTTCAACACATGTTTCTCACACTAATTGATTAGTGGGAGCCCATAAGCCAGGGCAGACCGTAACATCAGCAACAATGCCACACAGACAGACAGCCATGGCCCCCACAGTCCCCACTGGTCACCCGTCAGCTACAATATCAGGATCCCGTTCTCCAGCATAACAGGTCGCCATAGAACACCTCCATAGTCACAAACATCGACAAGTCCAAGGGATGCGCTATACCACCATCTCTGCTACGAACGTTGGTGCATCGCCACACATATTACACTCCAATGGCCCGGACAGCGTCACCATAGGAGAGGTTCATCATCCAACAATTGTCAGACAGGTCTCAGGAATGTGCTCTACCATCCTCCCTTCCAAGATCTGGTTGAGGTGGCAAGAGAGTAAAGGAGGATCCCAAACGTCCGTGAACTGCGGCTTGGTTATCACTCCCCCCTGGCAAGATCACCACCACCACATTATGACTCTTATTCTTAGGGCTCGACCTTTAAAACCATTGAAACCCAAAAAAATCTCTATGTCAATACCCCTGACAAGCTTCGAACCCCGAAGGGCATAAGCTAAGGACAGGAAAACTAAGAGTGAATCAGTGATACAATCTAAAGCAATCCAACCTCTGTCAACCACAAACTCGAACTTTGAACCACAAACTCGCAACTTGGAATGAAAACCCCCAAACATATACAAAACTAGTAAACCCCTTTTAACCCAAACACAGACAATTCTCATAATCATAATAACATATTAAACATTAGTATACAACCAATAATTGACAAAAAATCCATAAGAGGGGGAACTCTGAAGCAAATCGCATAACATAATCCCGACATTGTTGTACAGGAGTGAAGCATGGACATTGTTTGGAGAGTCACAAAAATGAAGAGTGAGGAGGGTGGAAATGAGTTATATTGAGACAGTGCATGTAGAGTTACATGGAGGGATAGATAGGCGAATGAGGAAGTACCGAGAGTGGCTGTGGTGTTGATGTGGATGATGCTGGATAGTGTGAAAAGGAAACCACCCTTCGATGGTTCGACCATGTGGAATGTACGGGAAGTAGGCCTAAGAGAATAAGGTAAAACTACGAGAGTGTACGAGAATGAGGTGGCAAGGACAGAACAATGAGAGAGATCAGATGGAGAATGAGATTGAAGGATGGAGTTGAGAAGTACAGTATATGAATGAAAGCAGTGTGGATGGGAGGAGGGCATCGGTCCGAGGTGAATGGGGGCGATTCATTCATGGCCACCCCTTATGGGATCATGGTTGTCTGGCAATAGAAATAAATTATGAATCTTAAAGAAGTAAAG
>CM064552.1:7870524-8025274 GCA_032716605.1 Paralithodes platypus | reverse complement strand
GAGCAAATGGGCTCTAAATTTTCACAACCTATTCCCTGGCAGAAGCAGAAGGTATGGATGGGATTGCTGTGAAGTATATTGAGAAAGGTGGAGAGGTGATAAGAGATTGGCTGGTGAGATTATATTTAGTCTTCTGTGTCTAAAATCAGCTTAATGTACCGTACAGTACCGTATTAGTATTATTATATATAGAAGGGCAGGAAGACCCCCATTGAGATGGAGAGACTGTGTAATACAAAGCTTTGGATGATAGAGGAACGACTATAGATCAGTCAACAAAAGTGGTAATAACCAGGACTGAATGGAGAACTTCTTTGTGGAATCGATGAGTGAACTGGTCATGTGTGGCAATGGGTCGGGGGTGTTCGCAAGTCTATCTATCTATCTATATGCCTCAGCCCCAATCTATTTTGACTAGCTACTAGTCCATCAGACGCCTTGCCCACGGAGGCGGTTTATATGAAGGTTGCGCCTGCATTTAAGTGTTGTGGGCGGGCTTGTTGTGGTAAGGGCCGTTGCTGCATGTCTGCCTGCTGAGATCAGAACCTCATCCGGGTGGTCGTGTGGCCAGGGGAGTGCTGGAGGGACCTTGGTGACCCTGGTCTCTGGGTCTTCTCCTGGATGACCTAGATGTGTGTGAATTTTGTATTTTGTTTTTGTGTGTTCATTGTTTTCTGTTTTGTTATCCCTATTCGATGAGCTCTGGCTTGAGTCGGCTACCCCCATCAAAAAACAAAAAAAAAAAAAAAAAAAAAAAAAAAAAAATTGGGGATTGGGCGCTGAGTATATACAGTACATACGGCGTACATATGTAAGGCAGCCTCCCAGAAGCGTGGGTGTGCTCAAGCCGCCTCAAGGGCGTTCTTTACCCTGCAACAGCTTCTTGCTCTGTTCAGGGGCACAGTGCGTCCTTGTCATTGAGTATTGTGTCACATGTGTGGGGAGGAATCCCTCTCTACACCACTACTCCCAGATAAAGTAGAAAGGAAAGCCTTTCGTATCATTAACTCCCCTCAACACACCAACTCTCTCCAATCTCTCTCTCTTCGCCGCAATGTTACATCTCTCTCACTATTCTATCGCTACTACAATAATCAGTGTTCCTCGGAGCTTTCCCAGGGTATACCACCTCCTCTACGTAGGGTACGTAGTACCCGCCTTGCAACACAATCCCACCCCTACTCTGTGCAACTCTCCAACCCAAGAGTGAAACGCTATTCTCAGACTTTCTTCTATTTCTACTGCTGAGCTCTGGAACTCTCTCCCAGAATCAGTCTTTCCCTCTTCCTATGACTTAAATTGCTTCAAACTCCGTGTGTCCAGGCATTTTAGATCGAACGTCCCTTGATTTCGGCCCTGTCACTCTTTGAAATCTGGGGGGAGGCACTCGCTGCAGGCAGTTATGCCTTTTGTCTCCCTCATTCACATAGACAAAAAAATATATATATATACATTATTATTACTGTATTATTATCACGAGCAGTGACATAGTCAGTAACGCGTCAGCTGCTGATCAAAGGGTCGGGAGGTCAAACCTGCTCTGTCAAAATGTTATAGGTAGATGTCAAGCCCGGGCAACTTGACCTAGCGATCCTGACAAACGCCTAATGTTCATGGCCACCCCTTCACCGGAATACGGCGTCTAGCTTAAAAAGAAAAAAAACAAAACGGATGTGAGGTGGGCGTGCATTGTGGTAAAGCTTCGCTGCGTGTCTACCTGCTGAGACTGGAACCTCTTCGGGAGGTCTAGGACCAGGGAATCTTTGGCTGAAAACCCCAAATGGACCTAGATCTCTAGGTCTGCTCCTGGATGACCTAGATGTGTGTGAATTTGTATTTTTTTGTATTTTTTTTTTTTCCCTGTTCGGGTCCTGTCTCGAGTCAGCCACCCAAAGTTATAGGGTATGTGCCTGTGTATATACACACATACATTATATTTATTATTATTATTATTATTATTCAATGTTTGCTTTGTTGTGTCAATGGTAACATGGAGGGGTGCATGTATTGTACCTTTACACAAGGGGAAAGGATACCGGGAGGAGTGTTCAAGAAATAGACATACAGTACTGTACAGTATTAGTTTGTTATCAGTTGTTGGAAGCTGTATGGCAGGGTGTTGATAGAGAGGGTAAGAAAGGGTACAGAATATGCAATAGAAGAAGAGCAGTGCAGTTTTATAAGAGGGGACGCGGGTGTGTGGATCAGATTTTTGCAGTAAGACAGCTATGCACGAAGTATTTCGAGAAATGTAAGGAAGTATTTGGAGGAATTGATAAAAGCAGTCAAGTCTTTATGAAAAGAGCATATTGTATGTTAGAGTAGGGAATGAGTTGAATGAATGGTTTGAAATAGAGACCTTATAGGGTCTCTTAGTTTGAGGTAATGTAGGTCTACGACACATATATCCATGCAATGCCACACGTTGGATAGGACAATTCTAATAAGTATATGCCATAATCCTTCAATTTATTTGAAAGTGTAATGTAGTAAACTAGGCTATATTTTACTTTTGGTAATTAAAGTAGTGTTATTATGTATCTAATTATAGTATAACATACAAAAAATACTTATATCTTGCTGTCAATTAATTTAACATAATCAGTTAGAATAATATTAATGCATTTCATACATTTGCTACATCAATAATAAATATAATACAGTACACAAAAATAAACATTTCATATAATTAATCCTAATGAATTATGTGCAATAGCAGCATCAAAAATATTTTTTAAATATATCTTATTATCAATAAATTTAACAAACAGGTAATCAATTAAGATATCAATAATGAAGGCACACACATTACTAGATCTTTTCAGCAGTTACTGTATTCTAACACATACAGTATTACTGTAATAAGACCATCTGGACAAGAGAGGCACTCAATTCCTGGCAGCAGCCTCCACAAACCAATACCATCCACTACACTACATGGCAACACATCCACAGACACCAAGAAATATTAAAACAACACCCAGCACACACTATCACACATAAATACTATCTTCTCTCCCTCCCTGCCCACCCCAAACCAGTTTTCAGAAGCACATCCATACTCATATCTCTCGCCGTTCCATCCACTCACTCATAGACAACACGCAGCTGCAGGCACCTCCCGAAATCCATCCTTCTGAATCCTCCCTTCCTCGCGAGGACAGAGTCCACCTGGCCAGGCTGAGATGCGGACACCATCCAGCCCTTCTGAGCTATCAGAAGAGACTGGATGACTCTGTTGTCGACTCCTGCCCAGGTTGTAACACAGCACCCCATACTATTAAACATATCATAGAAGACTGCACTTCACACAACCACTTATGCCAACAACACAATCTACACTTCTTGAGAGCTCTGTGGGAAAGCCCTACCCTGGCCATGGCCTTCCTTAGGGACTCGGGGCTGTTCGGCCAGGCAGCTTAGGGAACAACAACAACAACTGTAATAAACATAGGAAATTCAGTGTCATGAATACAGTATAATGAATTAAATTTATTCATTTATCTAAGTACAAGCCATGAATATAAGATGAAAGAATACATACCCATTTACAAACAGTTTTCAATACTTGGATTTTACTTGAATTAAAAGAATATGTCATAGTCAAGAAGGTTAAAACTTCCCTGAGTAACTCCTTCAATATATTGATGCCTTGATATTTTGTTATTCTGGTTAACACCAGATTATTCAACTACTGTATACTCAAGCGATGCTGGCGAGATCACTCGATTGGGTGGCACTGCAAGGGGGGCTGCGGACAGTGGAGGCATTGGCCCGTGGGTTGATGATCTCTTCCCCCGCTGCCTTCTCAGAAACAGATTCATCTTACCCTGGGCCCTTCGGGGGCCCAAGCATCTGGCACGGCTTCGGTCAACCGGACTCGGGGCTGTTCGGCCAGACAGTCTGGGGAACTATAACAACAATAACAATAACAACTATGCTCAAGAAATGTCTCCCATGGTCAAAGGGTTAATATCTCCCTCAGTTGTTATTTATATGCCTGGTATCATTTTTACCAGTACAGTACGTATCTCGGTTTTCATTCTCACCAAGTGCCTACAGTACTGGGGACTATGAAATTAACATCAAGTTAACTCTATTTCTTTCTCTTGTTCACACCTTTCTCTCATTCGTGTTTTAATCATAGGCTACATAGTGGGTATTTTGAATTATGTACTGTACAATGAGTATTGACAAATTAAATTTTGAATTACTGTATTGTACCGTGTATAATTACAGTACATGATAATTTTAAAAGCAATTGGTACCCTGTGAAGTAACAAATAAGAATACCTCTCTGTGACTTGAACCTTAGACACCAGAACAGGGTTCTACCACAGTACCCCCACAAGCAATATTGTTATGCTGCTGATATTCTATGAGAGCCCACCAGGAAATTTTCACATTACACACACTTCACAGACATATCCTAATGTTGACTTATTTCTACCTTTGGCTCAGCTCAGCAGTTCGCATGACATAATTCATAGATATACTGTACTGTAATTAATCATATCACTCTGTCTCGCCACCAGTGTACAGTACTGTACATTCCATTTACACTACATTTTCATGATACATCACCAAGTACTGTATAGAGATACTACCCACACCTTTCTTGCATACAGTGAATAGCCAGGCACCACTCCTTCACTAAAGAGCCATTATCCACATAACTTACCATAACCTTTGCCTAACCCACAATCACATCGCAAACACCTACACACGCTACCGACCCGGTAGCGTAAGTGGTAGTGCGCTCGACTCACAATTGAGAGGTCCCGGGTTCGAATCCCCGGCCGGGTGGGGACATTTTGAGCTTGTCTCCTTTCATGTGATAGCCTCAGTTCACCTAGCTTTAAATAGGTACTGGACGTAATTCGCGGAGTTGTGACCTCGCTGCTCGGGTGTGTGGTGTGTGAAAAGGGCTCAGCCTTACCCGATGATCGGACAATACGAACTCTAAGCTAAATTCCGGGAGGATGATGGCTGGTGAGAGATCCTCCTCAAGGGATCCTCAAGATCGAAAGTGAATTACCTGGCCTCCATTCTCCCTTCATAGCTACAGTTTGCAGTCAATAAAGTTGTCAACAAAACAAACGTCTCAATTCATTGACAAAGCTTCTACCACTACTTTGAAAAGTAGAGAGCATAACAACACAGATCCTTTGTGGACTCCCTCTTTTACACGTGAACTTTTCAGTCTCTACGTTGTTCATTCTCATACAGGCTATAACCACACCTCAAAACCCATGGTATGTGGGTGAGAGCTGGTCCTATCCAAAGTAAGGTTTGGCCATCCTATACCCTACCTTCGCCGTTTCTGTCCGTCTCTTTTCGTGAACTACTTTTCCTTCTAGGTGCTGGCGAGATCGCCCGATTGGTGGCACTGCAAGGGGGGCAACAGACGGTGGAGATATTGGCCTTGGGTGCAAGCCCATGGGCTGATGACCTGCTTCCCTGCTGCCCTCTCAGAGGACAGATCTTATCTCACCCTTACCCCTTCGGGGGCTCAAGCATCTGGCGCGGCTTCGGTCAACCGAACTCGGAATGTTCGGCCAGACAGTCTGGGGAACTACAAAAACAACAACACAGATTATTAACGGCCCCACTATAACACCTACCATCTAGGCAACGTATTGAAGGCCTTCTACAGGTCCCCCCAAAATAAGATAGAGCTTCTATGTCTTTCGTAGGATGAACTTCTCATGTGCTAGCAATACCATAAAGATTGCATTAGTCCCTTACACTTTAAAAGTGACAATACAACCTCGCTATACAAAACCTTAAACCAAATTTACTAAGAAACTTTAACTACAGATTTTTTATGATGCATGTACGAAAGGAAGGTGTTCCAGAGGTAGGAAAAGAAGGCCACAAAGGGCACCCGGTCCTCATGGGCACCAGCCAGAAGTTTACCGTCTGCACCACCGGCCACACACAGAAACCAACCTGAGAGTGGGATTGCCAATATTAAAATTTTATATGATAGTTTGTTCAATAGATATGCTTTACAACTAATAATAATCATAGTATTTATCATAATAATATCCTATAATTATGTATTCCAATACAAACACTACTGAATACAGTAGGATACTTACTGTATTGATGTATGAATCTATGCAGAGTCTATGAATAGCTTGCAAACACTATTTTGAGCCCCTTATTTAGCATAACGTGACCAGGTGTACACTCGAGGAAAAAACAATCTTTACACTGGTGAGCAATATTTGTGTGAATGGAATGAATCGGGTGAAACATACGTCTGTTTTATCACCACAATTCGACCCACTTCCAGAATGTTTAGAGCATTAGTGTAAAGATTGTTTTTTCCACGAGTGTACATGTGATCCCTTGGTTACATTAGTCATTCACTAGGGCAGTGATCCTGAATTAACAAGAACTTTGACACAGCCCTAAATCAGCTCAGTTCTGAGACTGGAGAATTAGTTTGTAAGCTCACACTTGAATGGTTTTACGTCATTTGTAGGCGGAGATGGGATTTTGGTAGGAAGAGGGAGACTTAGCCTTTAAATTCATACTATAATAGAGGTTAGCCCCCACGCCTTTCTCTACTATCATCCCAGTGATATAATTGAACAATCATACTCACATTGTATTCAGAACGGTTATATTAAGAGAAACAGAACTCGTATTACTATACGAAGATTTAATAGACTTGTGATCTGTTCTATGTGGATATTAGTGACCATAAATAGTATAGCACACTATCTACATAATCGATTGGTAATTGACGCCTGAGGGAGTGGTGGCTGTGTTACTTATCTACACCCTACAAGAGGCTATGTACAACCAGCAACTGGACATTATATGGTGGCAATGATGGGATACAAACCTATACCTGCGAAGCGACTTCAAAATTCAATAGTATTGTATTGATGAGGTTTTTACCTACATGAGCTCACTACTCAAGAGCTGGGCTAGGGTGGGTGCCCTGATACATCAGGAACTTAAATAGTGAAAAGTTACCATAGATTGCTAGACCGCACCGACCACCACAGTACTAACGTCTGCCAAATAGCACACTGGCTGGCCAGAGACTCGAACCCTCAACCTCACGGTTTGCAGGCAGAGTGCTTTACCAACCACACATTGATTGGTATAGTTGGAAAGGTTCTGGGCAAAGGTGTTGGCCCGGTAGGTGAGCCAATCGGGGCCGGTGTCCTTTGCTTCCATCTGATCTGGGCTTTTTCCGAATATCCTAGCCTGTGTGCTGTCGAGTGTGGAAGGAGATGAATCGTCGATCTCATCCTTGGTTTCTTAGGGTCTCATCCTTCATGTCTTTTTGGATTTCTTGGAGTCCTTGCCCTTCACTTAACAATCCTTAAATCAGGCAATGCAGTACCAGAAAAATCTCACACAACCCATCTATCATTGAACCCTGGACCAAGTGATCAACAGTATGTTCGCCTGTTAATTATTTGGTCCATGGTTCCATCCCAGGTGGTTTGTGTGGGTTGACTATCTTACCTTCCAAGTTTGGGGTATCTTGCTGCGGCACTGTTCCTTGCAATGTTCCCACGTTCTTCCTTCCATGAGGTTGATGCAGACATAAAAACGGAGTGTAGGCAAAGGGAGCCCAGGTGAACTGCTCAATGTAGGCCTGTTAGTGTGGGGAATGAAAAATCCTATGTCAAAATTATAAGTATTCCTCCAATTCCTATACTGTATCTGTCAATCTAAAATTAAATTATCCTTTAATTTACATTTTCATACCAGAATATTATTTCAATTCCTTTATAGGAAGGAAGATGATCATATGCAGAGAATGGATGAGGAATAGAAGATGACTGGGTGAAGCTCATTATAAGTATGGAAGTGGTTGGAAGGATGGCAATCCGCAGACTGAGGAAGACCCGAGACAAAGTACTGAGTAAGGATCTCAGGGTTAGGATACTCTATAGGGACATGGAGACACATCAGGTGACCAAGGTGCAAAATATGGAGCTGCCTTTCAACCGATACCGATGGCCATGGTATCTATAAAGGAGGTCTGTCTTTTAGGGCAAAAATTACACTGAATGCTGTTACTAAAAAGCATAATCATACAAGATAAGGTTCTTGGGTAACTATAAGAACAGGAAAGGTATTAATCAGACAATTTTAAATGAGCTCAAAGTATTGTTATGTTATGCTTACTCTTACCTTAATTAGAGCTCCCTTGAGAGACTCCATCTTTACAATCACATTGGCCAGTCGAACCCAACAGTACAAAGACGGGGCCAATAGAAAGGTACCAAACACTCCAAAGCGCAGCACCTCCCATGGATTGAATTTCTTATTAGAAGGGTCCAAAAGTTGCTGGGTGGTGTTGCTTGCAGGTAAGAGGAGGGAGTAGGTTAACATCCCTCGTGTGATATGGTGGCGGTTCACCAGTTTCTGCATCCATTTCAAGTGCCCTGACATCACAGGCTGAAAATTGGAAAGTTGTACAATATCATTAAGCCTCTGCCATACTGTATGTATAACATGGTATTTATTTAGTGATACTATCAAAGCTTATGCATACTAGCAAGCACAAGGTGTTTACAGTATTAACATAAAATGTTGTCATATGTAGTAGTTGGTAAGTTGCTGGAACTGGTCCGGTGAATAGCATGTATGACAGTGCAAGGGCAGCAGTGCGCATAGAGGATGAACAGAGAGAGTTCTTTAATCTGAATCAACGTTAGGCTGAAGCAATGGTGTGTTCAGCACTTATGTGGTTGGAATTATAAAAGAAATACAAGGAAGAGCAATGGATGTTGGAGTAGGGGACCCCTGGTAAGGGAAGGGAGTGAGTGTAAGTTGCCTGTGGAGTTTACTATGTTACAGTTCTGATGAGTGATAATGAGTGGGAGTAACAGAGCTTGGTAAATACTGTACAGTATGTTTGGAACTGTGTGTCAGAAACGGAACCTGAAGATCAATGTGGCGAAGAGTAAGGTTATGGTCTTTGAGAGGGATGGAGTTACAGAGTGTGAGGCGCAGTTAAATGGTCAGACAATAGAGAATGTCAGCACATTTAAGTATCTGGGAAGTGTGATGAGTATAAATAGGAGTACAGAAGATGAAGTGCGAGAGAGGGTACAACAGGGAAAGATGGTTGTAGAAACTCTGAAAGCAGTGACAATGAATAGGGTGGTAAGCATGGAAGTAAAGAAGTCATTGCATGATAGTGTGGTAATCCCGACATTGACATACGGAAGTGATGCATGGATATTGTTGGAGAGACTTACACTAAATCAAGAGGGATCTCAAGGGAAGGTGTATACCTCGTGCGCTAGGAACGCGATGACCTATGCCTCAGAGACGTGGCCGGTTAAAGTGGAGGATATCAATAGAATGGAACGGTATGAGTAGAAAATGGTGCAATGGATGTGTGGGGTTAATCTTAGGAAACTTAGGGACAGGGTATCGAGCGAGGAATTGAGAAGGCGTCTGGGCATTAGGAGTGTCAGTGAAGTGATGTGCACGAGCCGACTTGGTTGGTTTTGACATGTGGAGAGAATGGATGATCAGAACTGGGTGAAGAAATGCCGGACCGTGAACGTGGGGGGAGCTGCGCGTAGGGGTGGACCTAGAATGATGTGGGCTCGGGTACTCCGGTCCGATCTCAAAATAAAGAACTTTACAACAGAGGCAGCCCTTGGCAGGGCCGCCTGGAAAGCTGCCATTTAGGACGTGAGACTGTAACCATATTCTCTGTGGACAAAACGGTCTTTAAACTTGAATGACAGTATGTATGTATGTATGTAGTGAGAGGGGTGGCAATGAGTTACTGTACTGTACTACAGAAGTGCTTGTCAAGCCACATAGAGAGATATACAGACGAACAAGGAAGTATGTGAGTGTTATTGTATGGATATCGATGTGCTGGAGAGTGTGACGAGAAACATCGGGATTGATGTAGTGTCCGGGCGTACGTTCGTCATGTTTACATAGGCTAGGTCGATCGCCGCGGTTAAGTTTGCATCTATTTTGACGGCAATATGTCATGGGGGGGGGGGGGGGTTGGGGGGGGGCAAAGCCCCCGTTCAACATGTTATTGTATCCAATGGCAGTCAAAATAGACGGGAACATGATCGCAAGCGTCCGCCGCCACCACTATATTTAAACTGCACCAGTTAGTCTATGCAGTATTATACAAAAAATATATAATATAAAATATAAAATATAAAAAAGGCCTAGGCTAGGGTACCCTCAAAATAGCCTGCTAAATAACAAGGGTAGGATGTAGTGAGCGGGCGTACCGCTATCTTTGTTTACATTACGCGTAGTATTTGAGCACTTTTTGTTATAGCAGCTATAAGTTGCTCGGGGCCTTGGGGCTGTTCGGCCAGGCAGCTTGGGGAACAATAACAACATTACGCGTAGTTGCGTCGGACCTTTCCCATCATGTTCCCGTCTATTTTAACCTAACCTAACCTAACCTAACCTAGTATTCATGTAGTAATGGCAGGGGGCAAATAGCAGAAAATATAGCGTCGAAATAGACGGGAACGTAAGTGCGATAATATTCAAGGACACTAGTGCGACGTTATGAGAAACACTTTATTAGGGAAAATAGGCACCAATAGATTCGCCATATTTTTCTCCATATAGTCCGCATGGAGGATTTTCGTTATCAACAAATGAAAAATACCCACTTCACAGACAAATACACCAAAAATCTAAGTCAAAGCGGGGGTGTGGGGGCGGCAGCCCCCACCTATAATACTAGGTTAGGTTAGGTAAGGTTGTTAGGTTAGGCTAATGTCCTTTCAAAGGGGTATAGGGTAGTAAACACTAGGATAGCCTATACCCGGTCAGAGGTAAGAAGAAGAAGAAGTCCTGCAGTAGTCTCCTTGAATGCTACCGTAAGTGCGACCACGGCGATCGCCCTATGTATACAATGACGACCGTATGCCCGAACTCTACATCCATCCCGAAAACAAAATATTTGGCCTAGCTTAGCCTATTCCTAACACAATTCGTAAATTAAGATAATTACAAATATATATCAGAATAAACCTATATTATAATGGTTTATACCTGAGCACTTCTTTACCTCAGAATCATAACCTAGTTTGGCCCACAGGAATGGAGCCAAAAAGATTAGCCTTTTTACTTTCTTTGGCTGATGTCCGGTTGAAAAAATTATACGTTCCTGGTCAAATTAGTTTAACATATGTTGATTGTATGTAGTATAGATAGGTTTTGATGAAGCTGGGTGGTCAATTATCATAATTTTACCTAATGATATGGCTAACACTCCCCAGAAAATATAGATAATAGCATAAGTATAAAGTGTTTCGGCTCCCATGCGAATCAGCTGATACAATATATTTTGTTATTTAAAGCGATCTCTACTCCTGTCACCCATTACCTGTCAGATTTTCGTATAGCCTAGGTCTACTCTAATATTGTATTCAAGTTCTTGCAGCTGTGAAATCCTTGGTGTTAAAATGTTGTTTATGTAGTAGGCTATTATTTCACCGTCAGCCAGTCGTAAAATTTGGAATATTAGCCTTTAGGCTACTAGAAAACACATGAAACTAAAGACAAGGTAAAATTGCTGTTAACCTATGCCTAGGCTAGGCCTATAGGCCTACCCTGTTCCAAATAAAGAGTCCAGAACTCTTGAACATTAACCTCTATAACTCAAATAACTAGAGTAATCGAGGTAATATTTTTAATAATTGGGAATAGGCCTAGCCTAGTTAGCCAGGGAATAGGCTAGGCCTAGGCTAGGTGTGGTGTGGACTGGGGACATTTGCAGCCCATTTGCTCTAGGCTAGCCCTTTTTTAGTTATAAAGGATAGGGTTCATAATTGGCCTTGGCCTACCTATTTGGAACAGGGTATATATAGTCCATAATCCATTTGGACCTAGCCTATGATATATTTTTATATTTACTGTACATTGATACAATCTATGGTAATTGGTAAGTGTTGTGTTAGCGGGCGTAATGTCACATTTGATTACCTTTACAGGAATGCCACTGCCAGTCAAGTGATATCGGCAACCATGGATCTCCAGCCTTCTCTCTCATCAGCCAGCCTAACCAGGTTCCCAGTTACTGCATTACTGATAACATGGTGGGGCAGTTTATGATGCCGTACTGTCCGTACACTCCCTTGATTGACAGGGTTAGGACGTGCCCTTGTTACAGGGACTTTACTGGACATTTGCCATGAATTGTTAGACCTGAGCATCCAAACTCTTCATATCTATCAGTGGCAGGGGATGGAATCGAACTGCCGACCCTTCAATCAGCAGTTAACACGCTACTGACCTAGCCACTGTCTGCAGCAGCCAGCAGGAATATACAGTATTGCCTATCTAACTATTACTGGAGCAGCTGGGCCTGGACGCCATGATCCCTGAGGGGATGGCGAGAAGGATGTAGTATCCGGGCGTACGGTTGTCATGTTTACATTGGTCGTGCGCTCGCGGTTATGTTTCCGTCTATTTTGACAGCTATTTTTGTTATGTTATTTGCCCCCTGCTGGCAATATATATGATGATGAGTTGATGACAATAAGTAATGGGGGGGTGAGCCCCCTCAACCTATTATTGTATCCCACGGCAATCAAAATAGACAGGAACATGATCGCGAGCGTACAAGTACATGTAGTGTAAACAAGGTAGGCGATACGCCCGAATACTACATCCTTACCGGGATGGCCACCATTGAGAAATTTATTTGATTATCTTGCTTGTTTTCGGGGAAGGGTTGCTAGCCTAACTGCCTATTGTTGTGTATAGTGTGTTAGGTACATACATACATACATACATACATACATAAAATTTTAAGACTGAGTGTTCCACACATAAGTGCAGTTTCAGTCTCTTGTCCTAATGGCGGCGTTCCAGGCAACCCTGTTAAGGGCTGCTTCACTTGTCAAGTTCTTGGATTTGAGATCGGCGCGTATAGTCCGATCCCAGGTCTTCCTCGGTCCACCCCTTGGTGCAGCTCCCTCCACAATCACAGACCTGCATTTTTTCACCCAATTTTTTTCATCCATTCTCTCCACATGTCCATACCATCCCAGTCTACTTGTACGCATCACCTCGCTAATACTCTTTATACCTAAACGTCTCCTCAGCTCAACATTTGTTATTCTATCCTGTAGCCTGGCCCCACACATCCATCTCACCATTCTCATCTCATTACGCTCCATTCTGTTGACATCCTCTACTTTAACGGCCCATGTTTCTGAGGCATACGTCATTGCACTTCTAACACATGAGGCATACACCTTTCCCTTCAGGGGGAGAGGCATTCTTTTCATGGTCAGGATTGGCATCAATTCTCTGAATTTCCCCCAGCCACACCTAATTCTAGCAACAGTGGCAGCCTCGGCCCCACCACCGGCAGAGATGGTATCTCCTAGGTAACAAAACTTGTTCACCAGCTCCAAAGACTCATTTCCAAAATTCACAGCCACAGGATCATCACTTAACACAAGCTCGCCTTTGCACACTACGCACTCAAATTTCTCTATTTCTGGCTTATCCTTCGGCAGGGGGCCAGGGGCCCCTTTATTCTACTACAGCGCTTACTCCCATGGTGTACCCAACATCGACAGATGCTACATTGAATTGAGTTAACGCCCACTCCCTTTCCACACACTGCACATGGGTATGCACCGCTCTTTTCCACATTGCCTCGTCTCAAACTACAATGCATAACCTTGGTTTTGTTAATATTAACTCTTAAACCCTTGCTCGCCATGCCCTCTCTCCACTCTCTGAATTTGGCCTCAGCATCCTGCATACTGTCAGCTATTAGGACTAAATCGTCTGCATAAAACAGTTCCAACGGGAGTCCGCCTCTAAAAAACTCTAGACAGCGCCTCCAAGACCCATAATATGGAATGAAATACAGTACTAACAAAATTTTGGAAGTGGCCTATTCGGCATGTGTCTCCAGCTCTAAATTACTATGATATCTGGATTACCGTAGCGGTTGGGTGTACATAAAATATTAACTTGATAAGTGCTGTATAGTTGTACACTTGTACTGTACAGTACTTTGTTCCTTGTTCTTTCCAAACTCTGTTTAGGTTGGAAACTTCGAATGACTGTGAGTAGGAATATAGCCTAGTCTGTAACCATTGCAAGCAGCTAGATCATGTGGGATGGATGTAGTTTCCGGGCGTACAGTCGTCATGTTTACATAGGGCGATCGCCGCGGTTAACTTCACGTCTATTTTGACGGCGATTTTTTTTCTCGGTTATTTGCCCCCTGCTGGCAATATATATGATGACAATATATCATAAGGGGGTGAAGGGGGGGGGCTTTTCCCCCCCTCAACATATTATTGTATCCAATGGCATTCAAAATAGACGGGAACTTGACTGCAAGCGTCCGACGCCGCCACCGTCATGTTTACATTTGTCGATCGCCGTGGTTAAGTTCGCGTCTATTATGACGGCGATTTTTGTGGTTATTTGCCCCCTGCTGGCAATATATATGATGATGACAATATGTGAATGCCCCCTCAACCTATTATTGTATTCAAAGGCTGTCAAAATAGACGGGAACGCGATGGCAAGCGCCCGACGCCGCTCCGCGTAGTGTAAACAAGGCTGGCGGTAGGCCCGAATTCTACATTCTACCCGATCATGCTGATCAGGTGCTAGCATTCTCATTGTATATGGACACATTGGTCTACTGCACCTCTGATGTCCACCATTGCATAGAGGGGTTGGGAGTCCATCCCCCACCCAGTGGGGTATCGATCCCCAGGTCTCCACTTTACTGTACGAATTTCGAACACTACCACCAATTCTATGCCAGCTCCTACTACAATCCAATTGCCTAAAATATGCCGTGTCTGTGTCTGAGGCTCTCAGCTAATTTCAGTGTAATGGAAAAGGACTTTAAACCATTGTTATTGTATATAAGTACAGTACAGTACTGTATTATCCGAGGTACCCATACCTTTTGCACATCATATCCCAATCTTGAGGTAGCACTATGATAATTAACTCTACGGGGATCGCATACCAAGGGTGAACGAGTAAAGCAGGTGTGATAAAACCACTTTAAAAATAATATCAGTATATTTTACTAAAACCTTCTCTGGGACTCCCTGAGTACCCATGTCTAGTCTCATACCCACTAATTTTATATACCTATACTATACTGTCCAGGTATTGTCATATTCTAGCCTAAATACTACTGTACATCAATGTCATGCTATATGTGCCATTAAGACTACAACTATACTGGTACTTCAAAAATTAAGAGTTGAGCAAGGGATACATACAAACATACAATAATTTGACATAGTTTTCCATTACATTGTAATGGATCGGATGAGGTTGCCTTTCAGCAATTGGAGTGAAGTACAGTAGCTAGTAACACTGTCCCATCATGTTATTACTGTAGCAGAAGTTGGTATAGTGCTAACAGTGCCTCAGCAAGACTAAACAAATTCCCTCTGTAATATCTCGGGTGGATGGGACTTGTCAGCCTTGGTCAGCAACCCGTCTAGCCTGTCTAGGGGAGTAAACCTTACCGGTATACAAATCCTTACTGCATCACCTAAGGTGAAACAGGTTGGTGGATGGACAAGCCACCCACCACTGTTGAAATAATAGTGCTTGAAAGATGCATAGAGGGCCTCGGACTCGAATGGACCTTAAGTTGAGTAGTTAATCCTGTAAGTGTAAGTCCTTGAATATACTGGCACGGATTGTCCTCATGGGGGACAGGTCAACTTGGGGGCATTTTGTGTATGACCACCCTCTTAAAGGGGAGTAAGGCGTCCGGCAATAGATAGACAGTATCTGCATCGACTATCCTTAACAGTGCTGCAACAAGACAGTGCCATAACAAGACTTTATTGAATAGGATGACTGTTGGTCCATACTTACGCCATCCCCTATTTGAATTGCTATCAATGCTATGTATGACATGTAGCTTGTAGGATATGTAGGCATAATCTTTTTCCTCCACAAAATGTGATGGCCCAGGGGATTTGGTATTGGTAGTGGAAGTATTATATTTGTTTGCCTTTTTGTATTTAAGCATTCTGATATCACTAATATATTAATTTTACCAACAGAATGTGACAGAAATGAGCTGACATCACCACCAAAGGAGAAAATTACTGATACCGGTACTGTACCGTATTACAGTACAGTACAGTACAACCAGAAGAATATATGACGGTGCTCAAGTACTGTATTGTGATTATTAAGCAATAATGGCACCAACTAGTCCTGAAAAGAAGTTGTTACTTTCCAAGGTAAGTCATTACTGGTCCATAACCATAACAAATATTAGATACAAATATACGGTATAGTAAATGTACAAGTACAGTTGGCTCATAAACCTTAGACAAGCAACAAATTGGAGAAGAAAGCATGAGTTTGGGCTGTATACCACCCTAGCCACTTTCATTTATTTTGTCAAGCCATATTTATACAGTGCAGTACAGTATTATGCCTCATTGCAGTAAGATGAATACTAAAGCTTAGTCACTTTGTAAGGTACAACAAAATATGAGCACTCTTCAGAATGGTCACTCTTATTATTGATTTTGAATAGACAGTCGTTTTTTTTTTTTTTTTTTTTTTTTATGGTTCAAAATCATTTTGGTGAAACCTGCAGTCCACTTTTTGAAAATTAAATAATTTGTTTATATCATGTAATAAAATAACTGTAGGTAATATGTAATCTAGTTACTAAATATATTTGTGTACAGTATTTAATTTATAGAGGGGAGAGAGGAGTGTGTGACAATCATAAGGGGTTACCAGTATGTCTCCTAAGCATAGTAGGGAAAATGTTCAGTAGAGTAGTGATCGAGAGAATGAGAGTAAGAACGGAGAAATGGATAGGTGAGGGTTTAGGAAGGGGAGAGGATGTGTAAGGTTTAGGAAGGGAAGAGGGTGTGTAGACCAGATTTTCTCCTTGAACTATGTAGTTGAGAAATGTTTGGCGAAGGGACAAAAGTTGTACAGTATACTGCCTTTATGGCCTTGGAGAAAGCCTATGACAGAGTTGATAGAGAAGGTCTGTGGAAAGTTATGAGAATATACGGAGTAGATAGTAAGTTGCTGAAAGCGGTAAAGAGCATGTATGAGGTGCAAAGGCAAAGCGCGTATGGAAAATTAACAGAGCAAGTTCTTTGATCTGAATGTTGGGTTAAAGCTAGGGTGTGTGATGTCTCCATGGTTGTTTAATGTATACAGTATGTAGGGATGGTTTCATGAAATAAATAAAAGGAACAGCAGTGGATGTTGGTCTACCCCTGATAAGACAAGGAAATAAGTGGAAGTTCCTGTACTGCTGTTTGCTGATGAGTGATATTGAGTGAGAGTTACGGGGTCTGGTAAGTATGTTTTGAACCGTGTACGAGAAACAGAACCTGAAAGGGGTGCAGTCACAGTGTGAGGTTTTGGAGAATGTCAGCTTATTTAAAGGTGGTGGGGCGTCCGAAATTAAAATTAATTTATAATGTATTTAAAGAGATGTTTAGATCTCCAGTAATCAACCTGACTACTCCTTTGTCAAAACTAATCTTCAATATTAGAAAACAAATAAAAATAGATATTGAATTGCGACCCCTTGCAACTAGTACTCACGTGAGGATGTGACGTACGCCCAGGCAAACATTTGGGAAGTAAACATCAGCAAGTATAGCAAAAATGGTGAATAGGTGTGCTGTTTTCGGGTGTATCAACATCCCTGGACCAAGCATAGCACTACACAAGTTTCCAAGTGATCCATACCATTGTAACAAATGGGTGAAGTTTATACAAAGAACCAGAGTGTGGGAGGCAAAGCCCAAAACAAGCTTCATATGCAATGGACATTTTCGTGATGAATGCTTTGACAATAAAGTGCAGTGGAGTATGGGTATGGCTAGATGCACCCGCTGATTGCCTATACGGACTGGGGTCTTGTCACGCCCAGTGCCAGGTCCGTATATATACGGACTCGCCGAAAAAAAATTGTAGCAGCGAAACGACTGCACCTATAGCTTTCATATTTCTACCACATGTACCTTACCCTTCTGGCGTCTTGCTACCACCACCCCAACTCCCTCCCCCAATCCACTCGCCGACCATGGGTCGCCGCATCAGGCCATCACAAAGGAAAAAAAGGAAAATATGTGGCGGCGAAACGACTGCACCAAGTGGTTCCATATTTGTGTGACAAGTCCCCTACCCTTCTGTCTTCCCCCCACCACAACCCCAACTTCCTCCCACCACCCACTTCCAGCCTATCCGTAGATCATCACATAAAAAGATGAAAATCGGTGGTGGCGAAACTACCTCACCAATCGGCTCCATATTTGTAACACGAGTCAATTACCCTTCTACCTTCCCCCCACCATTCCCTAAACCACCCTCCCACCCATACGTGCTTGCCAATTTCAGGAGTCAGGAGAGTGGATAACATGGGCTAACTTAAGCCTAGCCCAAATTATACAGTCAGTGTCGATGGATATAGGCCTAACCTAGGCTAAAGAAATTTATTGGCTGAAATTCAACTACTAGCAACTAGGCTAAAAAAAAAAAAAAAAAAAAATCGATCGCCGCGGTTTAAGTTCCCGTCTATTTTTACGGCGATTTTTTCTGTTATTTGCACCCTGTTGGCAATGTATATGATGATGACAATAAGTCATGGAGGCGTGAGGGGCGGGCTTTCATAATTGTATCCAAATGCAGTAAAAATAGACGGGGACATGATCGCTAGCGTCCGCCGCGGCTCCGAGTAGTGTAAACAAGGCGGGCGGTAATCACAGCTGCTTCTCCCTCCTCTCCTGCTGCTGGATCTCGTCTTACAGGTTCATACATATAAGCCTGGACACCACCAATATTCATCACTTGAGGTTCTTTGCCATAATCACGGTTATCACCCTCAGTATTGGCAAACGAATCGGAACTACTGTCACTATCCTCCATTTCCACCTGTCAGAAGAGCTTGTTGTGTTCCTGGGCATACGTCATCAGAGCGCTTAAACTCCGAATCCAGAAAAGTGTCACCCATATCCTATTTTGGCCATTATATAAATAATTAAGCCATTGTAGAAGAAAATATTGCACCAAAAGCTATAGTGCACACTGCCGGTAATGATTGTGGAGGAAAATAATAGCATGCACACCCACCTTTAAGTATTTGGGCAGTGTGATGAGTAAAGTTGGGAGTATGGAGGATGAAGTGCAGGAGAGGGTGCAACAAGGGAAGAGGGTTGTAGGAACACTGAAAGCAGTGACTATGAATTGGGTGGTCAGCACTGAAGTAAAGAAGTCATTGCATGATATTGTTACGTCCCCTTCTCTTTTCATGAGAATAAACTATTCTTAAAGGCTACTTTGTCCTTCATAAGTTTCTTAAAGGACAAACATTAAATACTTGGTTAATTAAAGTTGGCAGATAATTAAACTTTTAGTTAAAACAAAAGTAATTGACATATTTACAAATAAGAAAATTATAGAATATAACATTGCACAAGAGAATTGGTTTGCTAGAATTGTTGCACATTAGTTCTAATTCTTCCATTATTTACTTATGCATCAAGACACATCAAAACGGCTTCAATAGGTTTCACGAACAGTTTTATGGTCACCTCATTATCACTGTAATAGCCTTTTAACACAAAGACATCCGAATTGTAAACACATTCCATCCGCAGTTCAACACATGTTTCTCACACTAATTGATTAGTGGGAGCCCATAAGCAAGGGCAGACCGTAACATCAGCAACAATGCCACACAGACAGACAGCCATGGCCCCCACAGTCCCCACTGGTCACCCGTCAGCTACAATATCAGGATCCCGTTCTCCAGCATAACAGGTCGCCATAGAACACCTCCATAGTCACAAACATCGACAAGTCCAAGGGATGCGCTCTACCACCATCTCTGCTACGAACGTTGGTGCATCGCCACACATATACACTCCTTATGGCCCGACAGGTCACCATAGGAGAGTTCCATCACCACAATTGTCGACAGGTCTCAGGAATGTGCTCTACCATCCTCCCTTCCACAGACTGGTTGCTGTGAAGAGTAAAGTAGATCCCAAACGTCCTGTACTGCTGCTTGGTTATCACTCCCCCCTGGCAGATCACCACCACCACATTATGACTCTTATTCTAGTCGACCTTTACAACCATGAAACCCAAAACATCTATTCAATACCCTGAAGCTTCGAACGAAGGCATAAGCTCAGACAGGAAACTAAGAGTGAATCAGTGATACATCTAAAGCAATCCAACCTCTTGTCAACCACAAACTCGAACTTTGAACCACAAACTCGAACTTGGAATGAAACCCCCAAACATATACAAAACTATTAAACCCCTTTTAAACCAAACAGACAATTCTCATAATCATAATAACATATAAACATAGTATACACCAATAATTGACAAACCATAAGAGACTGAAGCAATCGCATAACATAATCCCGACATTGTTGTACAGGAGTGAAGCATGGACATTGTTGGAGAGTCACAAAAATGAAGAGTGAGAGGGTGGAAATGAGTTACTTGAGAAGTGCATGTAGAGTTACATGGAGGGATAGATAGGCGAATGAGGAAGTACGAGAGTGGTGTGGTGTTGATGTGGATGTGCTGGATAGTGTGAAAAGGAACACCTTGAGATGGTTCGACCATGTGGAATGTACGGGAAGTAGGCTAAGAGAATACCGGTAACTACGAGAGTGTACGAGAATGAGGTGGAAGGACAGAAAGAGAGAGACAGATGGAGAATGAGGTGGAAGGATGGAGTTGAGAAGTACAGTATATGAGTGAAAGCAGTGTTGGATGGGAGGAGGGGCATCGGCAGAGGTGAATGGGGGCGATTCATTCATGGCCACCCCTTCTGGGATCATGGTGTCTGGCAATAGAATATAAATTATGAATCTTAAAGAAGTAAAGCCTATATTGCTAACCATTTACCTGGGCGGGTGCCCAACCCCAAAAGGGGTTGAAATAGGGGAGCTATCCCCTCGCCTAAGGTGGCTTTCTAGGGCCTTTCCTAGCTGATGCTGAGAGGATTGGGTTCTAGTCATGTGGTGATGGGCTGGTCTATCAGAGTGAGAACTGAGCGATCTCTGCCATACCCATAGCTTACTCTGACTGTTCCTTTACTTATATATTTTCTAGATCTCAAGTGACGGCGTCTCTTCCGTGGATTGACCTCCCAATCTACCATGATTGGAAGCCAAAGCGTCACATTTTTCCTTTGCCCCTCAACTTTCTCTTCATAATTGCTGAGGGGCACAGGGCCCTGGGTGGGGCTTTGGTTTCCCGGGCGTTTCCGCACCCTCCTTAGCTCCCCGCCATGGAGTGGCTTCGGTCACCCAGGCTTTATTGTGGTCGGCAGGGAGGGTTCTTTGGGGGCGCTCTATTATGGCCTTGGCCTTATTCGGGCCCCTTGGGGCTGTTCGGCCAGGCAGCTTGAGGAACAACAACAACAACAACAACCATTTACCTGTGTTTACTTTTTTTCAGGTTGTTAGTGGGACAGACTTGGCGACCAGTGATGTAGTTGAACTCCTTGCCTCTCATGACACATTGATCAAGAAGCTCACCTGCAGGCACATTGCCCACAGGTTAGTCAGCATCTCAGCAAAATTTCAATATGCAATCACTCTCTTATTGTTCTACTACTACCGGGTATACCTTTTATCCTTTTTTTTTCTCTCTGTGAATGAAGGAGACAAAAGGCAAAGCTGCCTATAACAAGTGTCTCTCAAAGTTGAGAGTGACAGAGAGCCAAAGTTAAGGTACGTTAAGAGTCAAAATGTGTGGAAACACATAGCTTGAAGCAGTTTAAATCATAGGATGAGAGAAAGACAGATTGAAGAAAACAACTCTAAAACTTACTTATCGAGTAGACGAAAGACTGGGAAAATCAGTTCAGTCTTGGGTTACAGAGTTGTTGTTGTTCCCCAGGTTGTCAGACCGAACATGGCCAAGGCCATAACCGAGCGCCCCCACAGAACCCTCCCTGCTTTACCACTAATAATGCCCAGGTGATCGAAGACGCTCTCAGGCGAGAAGCTGAGGATGGTGCGGAAACGCCCGGGACATCGAAGCCCCACCCAAGGGCATGTGCCCCTCAACAATTATGAAGGGAAAGTTGAGGGGCAAAGGAAAAATGTGACGCTTTGGCTCCCAGTCTGCCAACCTAGGTTGGCAGTTGCATTACAGAGTTGGACAGTACAGTATAGGGTAGGAGTGCGTTGAGAGGCCAGTGCCCGCCACTCTCCATAATGGAGGAGGTATAGACTGAGAAAGCTCTGAAGAACACTGATTATTGTAATAGTGGTAGAACAGGGAAAGAGATGCAACATTCTGGCATATAGAGAGAGATTGTAGGGAATTAGTAAGAGGGAATGAGTTAATGAAGCAAAATCCTTTTGACTCGACCCTTTCAAGAAGTGCGGTATGGGTGGAACCTCCCCACTCGATTCATAGGCGCACTGTGTCCCCATAAAAAGCAAGAAGCTGTACATTGTTGAAGAACCCATGGAGACAGTTGAGCGCACCTAACTTCTGGGAAGCTGTTTTAGCAAGAGTGGCAAAACTATAAGAAAGGTCAGGAGAAAAAAACCCTCCAAGAATACTGAAAGGAGAGGAAGGATGATTTGTGTATTGTTAAAGTACAGTACTGTATATGGGATAGTCGTGTGGAAGGGATAGTCGTGACAGGTAGATAGATGGAGAAAATTGGGTTTTGGAAGCATTGCACACATCTCATTGCTGATATTTTTTATACCTACCGTCTCCTCAATTCCTCGTTAGATATCCTATCTTGCAGTTTGCTCCACATATCCATCTCATTATTCTCCAGATTTTTTACATTTATTTAGAGCTGGTGAGCTGTTTTTAGATATTAATTCTTGAAGTTATAAATTTAAGTGCTGGGTAATGTAGTTTCTAAAAATCTATTCTTGTGGAACTTCACACACATTTTTCCTTTAACCTTGAAATGTATATATACTGTACTGTATACAATACCGGATACAGTATTCTTATTCGGTCCCTTGCAGTTACGAAATATTAATTTTAGAGAAGCATGCAATAACATTTTCTTGTTTATAGTTGCAGCAGCAATACAGATCTGGCACTTCTCACTGCCAACCTGCTACTGAGAGATGCCAGTGATGCCAATCCCAGTGTACGTAGTGCCAGTGTTTATGCGCTGGCCGCCCTGCCCACTGTTGAGGAGAGTGCTGTGCGTGCAGTCATGGCCGCGCTAGGAGACCAGTCTGCTATGGTCAGTTTTCACAGGCACTTCTTAATTTATCTATTTAGTACCATAGCATCACCTCCATTTTATTCTCTTGAATAGATATGATTGCACACACACACACATATATATATATATATAATATAATAATGATAATAATAATATGATCTTTTCTTTTTCAAAGTGCCAGTTCTTGCAGTACACTTGAATTCACTAGCGCTCGAGTCACCAGTTAAAAAAGAACCTCATTGCAATATATAAAAAGAACCTCTAATTTATGCCCTGTATCTGTCAGTCATGACACCTCTTTGGAGATCATAGCTTCTCAAGAAAAGAAAAGTTTTAAGCTCCCTCTTGAAAGATTCAGTGGAAGTTAATTGTCTCATGGAAAGCAGTAGTTTATTACCTGTATATTATCTAAGGGCCACATAAGCGGACAGGGTAGCATGGAAAATAAGTTTATAGAGAAAGTGAGAGATTGTTTTTTAACGCAACATATTGTAGAGATGACAAGATATAGAGATGGGACGCAGGGGAGTGTACTTGATTTGATTTTTAGCAATGAAGAGGATATAGTGGAACATGTTAATGTGGATAGCCCTATAGGTCGTAGTGACCATGCCTGTATAAGCTTTAGTTGTAACATTAAATCTGAGAGGGATAATAAAAGCAATAGAAAAATATACATGTATGATAGAGCAGATTATGAGCTGCTGAGACGGTGTTTGGACATTGACTGGGGGGAATATTTGAACGGTGAAGACGCTGAAGGAATGTGGAGGAAAATTAGAGTCAAACTGGAGAATGCTGTATCCAAAAGTGTACCAGTAAGGGAATATAAGGATAAAACAAAATTGAGGAAAAGAACTAACCCAGAATTGCCAATGAAAAGAAAGCTTTGGATATTGATTAGAAGAAAGAAACGATTGTGGGAAAGATTAAAATTGTTAAAAAAGAACAGGGGGTCTAGTATAGAGGCTAAGGAAGTGGATCTGGAACGTAGACAAATAAACAATAAAATAAGGTGGGAAACAAGGAGGGGGGTGAAGGAGAGGGAGAGAGAGATAGCTAGAAATGTGAAGGATAATCCAAAAATATTCTGGAAGTACATTCAGGAAAAATTAACAAGAAGAGTAGGGATCCCAGAGCTGGTGGGGGGGTTGAATGATGGGAGTAGAGCGGAGACTGATAAGGAGAAAGCAGAGGTGCTGGGGAAATACTTTGGGGGGGTACTAACAGTGGAGTCGGAGGATGCAGTGCCTACTATTCCCATCAAACAGGCACCGGCACTAGAACTAGTAGAGTTTTCCCATGCTAGAATAAGAAGGGCTATAGAAAAAATGAACAGAAGTAAGTCACCGGGACCGGATGGGATACACCCAAGAATCATAAAGGAAGGAGGGGAGATGTTAGTAGAGCCATTGAAAATGTTATTTGAGGTATCGTTTAATACAGGACAAATCCCGATGGACTGGAGAGAGGCGAACATAACAGCTATATTTAAGAAGGGAAAGAGAAATTACCCAGGGAATTATAGACCAGTCAGTTTGACAAGTGTTGTGTGTAAACTAATGGAAACGGTAATTAGAGAAGGAATAATGGATCATATCATATGGATCATATGGATGAGCAGTGGAAATGAATTACTTAAGGAGTGCGTGCGGAGTTACATGGAGGGATAGACAGACTAATGAGGAAGTAAGAAGGAGGTGTGGTGTGGAGGTAGATGTGATGGAAAGTGTGAAAAGGAACAACTTGAGATGGTTCGGCCATATGGAACGTATGGAAAGCGAGAGAATGACTAAGAGGGTGTACGAGAGCGAGGTGGAGGGACAGAGGGGGAGAGGTAGACCGAATATGAGGTGGAAGGATGGAGTGAGGAACTACATGAACGAAGGCGGTGCTGGTTGGGGGGAGGGGCGTCGACTGACTGGGGACAGAGGTGCATGGGGGCGGTTCGTTCGTGGCCACCCCTTCGGGGATCACGGCGTCAGGCAATAGATAGATAGATAGATGAAGTCAAACCAACTTTTCAGTGGGAGACAGTTCGGATTCTTGCCGGGGAGGTCGACGGTACTACAGCTAATTAAGGTGGTAGATGATTGGATGCAAATTCTAGAAGATGGTGATGTAATAGACGTGGTATATTGCGATTTTATGAAGGCCTTCGATAAGGTCCCACATAAAAGGTTAATAGAGAAAGTTAGAAGCTATAATATAGGGGAGAAATGTGTGAAATGGATAGAAGCCTTCCTGAAAGATCGGAGACAGAGGGTATTGGTGAATGGAATAGGCTCGGGGTGGAGGGAAATTACAAGTGGGGTACCTCAGGGATCTGTGTTGGGACCACTGCTGTTCGTTATATTTATCAACGACTTGCCTGAAGTTATAACTAATGGAAGTGAGGTATACCTGTAAGCGGATGACACTAAACTGTATAGAAGAGTGAGGAGTAAGGAAGATATGGGTTTGCTTCAAGGAGATGTGGAGGGCATGAAGGGATGGTCTGAGCATTGGTTAATGCCTTTTCATCCAAAAAAATGCAAGTACATGCGGATTGGGACCAGCAAGATAGACAAGGTAGGATACAGTATGTATGAAGCGATGGAGGAAGTGAGTGCAGAAAAGGATATAGGAGTAGTGATAGATAATAAGTTAAATTTCTCAGAACATTTAGCGGAAAAGATAAACAAAGCCAATAGAATTGTAGGGCTGATAAGGAGGACATTTGTGTCACTTGACGAAGAAATCTTCAGGAATCTATATACAGCGCTGGTTAGGCCACACCTGGAATATGCAAACCAGGTGTGGGCTCCATATATGGTAAAGGATATAGAAGCAGTGGAGAAAGTGCAGAGAAGAGCTAGCAAGCTGGTACCAACGTTGAAGAACGCGGGCTATGAGCAGAGGTTGAGGACACTGGGACTTCCGACACTGGCATATAGGAGAAAGAGAGGGGATATGATAGAGACTTTTAAGATAGTGTCAGGAAAGTACGATGAGGATGTGTGTGAAGGTATCTTCTTGATGCGGGAGGGAACAAGAACGAGAGGACACTCTAAGAAAATTTACAAAGAAAGAAATAGGCTTGAGAAGGCGAAGAACTCATTTTGTGATAGAGTGGTAAATGAGTGGAACGCACTGCCCCAGTATGTAGTCGATTCCGAATCAATAAGGGAGTTTGAAAGTAATCTTGATAAAGCATGGGGAAGACAAGATTTGAAGTTTGATTATAAAACAAAAATACAGAATAGTAAAAATGTTGCGTCTGCTACCGCCGCCGCCAACACCGTGAACGACCGCAGCAGTGCAAGTACTGGTACTGAGCTGGATACACAGGCATAGTTTGCCTTTTTCCAGAGAAGAAACTGTAAGAAACTGTAAGAAATAAGAGCATATACAATGAGAGAAAGATGACTGGTGAACAGCCTCAGGTTCATCAAGGTGCAAATGATCATCATCACTTGGCAATGCCAAACCTGAGTATGCCAACAGATGCCTCAGTAGTTCAGCCAGATACTTTGGTTCATCAAACTTAAGGTCATAAGACATACTTTACATTCTATCCTGGCTTTTACTGGCAGCCAGTGTAATTAAATTTAGAGATGAGGTAGTGGGTGTCCTAGGAGGAAGGTAAAGATATGCCTTGACACCGTATTTAACACAGACTGAATCTTCTTAGACAATTTGGGAGACTAATCCACAACACATTACAATAATCAACACAAGAAAGGACCATTGCTTGAATTAATGTCAAAAGGCAATGTTTATTCAAAAATCGTCTCAATAAGTATAGATTCCTGATTTGGGAATTAAAGCTCCTGACAACCTGGGTAATGTGCTCACTATAGTTTAGTATTGAGTTAAAATATTTTCCAAAGTTTCGGACAGAATCCACTGGACGGAACTGAGACTTGCCAATGTCAAGAGGCACGGTATTCCCAACATCATCACAACTTCGATTTCCTCTGATAATAATGATATCAGTCTTGCTACTATTTAATTTAAGTATTCTCATCATCCAGATTTAAGTGTCGGACAAAAGGGACTCCGTCTTTGTCCTAGTGTCATGTATATTAGTTTATTCAGCATAAATTTGCGTATCTTCGGCATAGAAGTGATAAGAAAAATGATGTGCATCGAGTAGGTATGACAGGCTACCAGTGAAAAAAACTGGGCCGAAAACTGATCCCTCTAGGACTCCAAATTGAAGGGGAACTGAGTGTGAAAAGGTCTGGCCAATTACCACGCTCTGTGATCTACCTGATAGGTTTGACTTTATAAGCCTGAGGGCATCGTTGCAAAGACCGTGAAAATACAGGTCACTAAGTAATAATTAATGATCTACTGTATAAGAAACTGCAGACAGATCATCAAGCAAAACAAGTGTTCTCCACCAAGACATTCTCAATCTTTGGTAGTGCAGTTTCTGTTGAATGATGCTTTCTGTATGCTGATTGGACAACGGGAATGACACCGTTTCGTTTCAGTAGTGGTAAAAGTTGATCAAGTATAAAAATATACATGTATGATAGAGCAGATTATGAGCTGCTGAGACGGTGTTTGGACATTGACTGGGGGGAATACTTGAACGGTGAAGACGCTGAAGGAATGTGGAGGAAAATTAGAGTCAAACTGGAGAATGCTGTATCCAAAAGTGTACCAGTAAGGGAATATAAGGATAAAACAAAATTGAGGAAAAGAACTAACCCAGAATTGCCAATGAAAAGAAAGCTTTGGATATTGATTAGAAGAAAGAAACGATTGTGGGAAAGATTAAAATTGTTAAAAAAGAACAGGGGGTCTAGTATAGAGGCTAAGGAAGGGGATCTGGAATGCAGACAAATAAACAATAAAATAAGGTGGGAAACAAGGAGGGGGGTGAAGGAGAGGGAGAGAGAGATAGCTAGAAATGTGAAGGATAATCCAAAAATATTCTGGAAGTACATTCAGGAAAAGTTAACAAGAAGAGTAGGGATCCCAGAGCTGGTAGGGGGGTTGAATGATGGGAGTAGAGCGGAGACTGATAAGGAGAAAGCAGAGGTGCTGGGGAAATACCCCCCCACTAACAGTGGAGTCGGAGGATGCAGTGCCTACTATTCCCATCAAACAGGCACCGGCACTAGAACTAATAGAGTTTTCCCATGCTAGAATAAGAAGGGCTATAGAAAAAATGAACAGAAGTAAGTCACCGGGACCGGATGGGATACACCCAAGAATCATAAAGGAAGGAGGGGAGATGTTAGTAGAGCCATTAAAAATGTTATTTGAGGTATCGTTTAATACAGGACAAATCCCGATGGACTGGAGAGAGGCGAACATAACAGCTATATTTAAGAAGGGAAAGAGAAATGAACCAGGGAATTATAGACCAGTCAGTTTGACAAGTGTTGTGTGTAAACTAATGGAAACGGTAATTAGAGAAGGAATAATGGATCATATGAAGTCAAACCAACTTTTCAGTGGGAGACAGTTCGGATTCTTGCCGGGGAGGTCGACGGTACTACAGCTAATTAAGGTGGTAGATGATTGGATGCAAATTCTAGAAGATGGTGATGTAATAGACGTGGTATATTGCGATTTTATGAAGGCCTTCGATAAAGTCCCACATAAAAGGTTAATAGAGAAAGTTAGAAGCTATAATATAGGGGAGAAATGTGTGAAATGGATAGAAGCCTTCCTGAAAGATCGGAGACAGAGGGTACTGGTGAATGGAATAGGCTCGGGGTGGAGGGAAATTACAAGTTGGGTACCTCAGGGATCTGTGTTGGGACCACTGCTGTTCGTTATATTTATCAACGACTTGCCTGAAGTTATAACTAATGGAAGTGAGGTATACCTGTATGCGGATGACACTAAACTGTATAGAAGAGTGAGGAGTAAGGAAGATATGGAGTTGCTTCAAGGAGATGTGGAGGGCATGAAGGGATGGTCTGAGCATTGGTTAATGCCTTTTCATCCAAAAAAATGCAAGTACATGCGGATTGGGACCAGCAAGATAGACAAGGTAGGATACAGTATGTATGAAGCGATGGAGGAAGTGAGTGCAGAAAAGGATATAGGAGTAGTGATAGACAATAAGTTAAATTTCTCAGAACATTTAGCGGAAAAGATAAACAAAGCCAATAGAATTGTAGGGCTGATAAGGAGGACATTTGTGTCACTTGACGAAGAAATCTTCAGGAATCTCTATACAGCGCTGGTTAGGCCGCACCTGGAATATGCGAACCAGGTGTGGGCTCCATATATGGTAAAGGATATAGAAGCAGTGGAGAAAGTGCAGAGGAGAGCTAGCAAGCTGGTACCAACGTTGAAGAACGCGGGCTATGAGCAGAGGTTGAGGACACTGGGGCTTCCGACACTGGCATATAGGAGAAAGAGAGGGGATATGATAGAGACTTTTAAGATAGTGTCAGGAAAGTACGATGAGGATGTGTGTGAAGGTATCTTCTTGATGCGGGAGGGAACAAGAACGAGAGGACACTCTAAGAAAATTTACAAAGAAAGAAATAGGCTTGAGAAGGCAAAGAACTCATTTTGTGATAGAGTGGTAAATGAGTGGAACGCACTGCCCCAGTATGTAGTCGATTCCGAATCAATAAGGGAGTTTGAAAGTAATCTTGATAAAGCATGGGGAAGACAAGATTTGAAATTTGATTATAAAACAAAAATACAGAATAGTAAAAATTTTGCGTCTGCTACCGCCGCCGCCAACACCGTAAACGACCGCAGCAGTGCAAGTACTGGTACTGAGCTGGATACACAGGCATAGTTTGCCTTTTCCAGAGGATCTACTGTAAGAAACTGTAAGAAAAGTATAGCTTGCTTTATGATCTTAGACAAAAGAGACAAATTAGAGACAGGGCGATAATTTGCCATGTTCTCAATGTTCAGTCCAGATTTCTTAAGAGGCCGCAACAAAGCAAACTTCTCAGGCTACACAAAGTTGCTCTCTGTGAAGCAGCTGTTAAATATTTAAAAAAAAGGCTGCTGCATACTCATACACAACTGGCATCTGTGACTCATTTAATTGATCAAGTGGGCAAAATCTCTTATTCTATCTATCTATCTATTGCCTGACGCCGTGATCCCCGAAGGGGTGGCCACGAACGAACCGCCCCCATGCACCTCTGTCCTCGGTCAGTCGACGCCCTTCCCCCCAACCAGCACCGCCTTTGTCCATATACTTCCTCACTCCATCCTTCCACCTCTCTTTCGGTCTACCTCTCCCTCTCTGTCCCTCCACCTCGCTCTCGTACACCCTCTTAGTCATTCTCTCGCTTCCCATACGTTCCATATGGCCGAACCATCTCAAGGTGTTCCTTTTCACACATTCCAGCACATCTACCTCCACACCGCACCTCCTTCGTCTGTCTATCTCTCCATGTAACTCTGCACGCACATCTCAAGTAACTAATTTCCACCCCTCTCACTCTTGGTCTGAGTTTCTCCACCAACGTCCATGCTTCGCTTCCGTATGCCAGTGTCGGGATTACCACACCGTCATGCAAGGACTTCTTCACTTCCATACTGACCACCCTATTTCTTGTTACTTCTTTCAGCGTTCCTACAACCCTCTTCCCCTGTTCCACCCTCTCCCGCACTTCTTCATCCATACTCCCATCTTTACTCAGCACACTATATATATACAGTATACAGTATATAAATACAGTATACAGTGATTATATTTGTTTAGTTTTGTATTCTTGATAATAATAAAAGCACTTTTAGAGTATGTACTGTAATTTTTTCCCCATAGGATGCATTAGGGTTACCAGTACAAATCATATAAGTAAATTAAAGCACTACAAAGATTAATTCCTAAAAAAATGTTTGTGTCATGAGAAATGATAAAGATCCTAATACTTTTAGGTGCGTCGAGCTGGTGGAGTCGGATGTGCCCAACTGTACCGACATGCTGCGAATCAGGTGGTAGCAGGGGGACTGGTGGACGCGCTGTACCAGGCACTACGCGACCCTGACCCCATCGTGGTGACCAATTGCCTGACCGCCCTTGACACCATACTGTCAGGGGAAGGGGAAGGCGGGGTGGTGGTCAACACTAACATCGCTCACCACCTCCTGACCAGAATCATGCAGTTCTCTGAGCACAGTGCGGTCTTTGTCCTCACTTTGCTCCAGAGGTAATGTGTAGTAGCAGTTTGTTATCTCCACCAACAAAGTTGGACGGAATATATGGTTTGCCTTCTTTTGTTTGTCTGTATGTCTGTAAACATTATATCTCACAAAGTGATAAGCTGATTTTCATAAAATTTGGTATGCAGATGGGATATGCTCCAAGGAAGAAGTGATTCAATTTAGGAGGTGATCCGTATCATATCCTGGAACCCATATCCAGAAGACCAGTGGGGGTGGATGTATACGCTGTAAGGAGTGCCTCTCTTTTTTTTTTTTTTTTTTTTTTTTTTTTTTTTGCCATATTACTTTTCATATACAATTACCTGTATCATACATTCAAGCTCAGCGCGGTCCTTGTCTTCACTATACAGTAGGCTACTCCAGATGTAACATGTAGCATATTTTTTTATGTGTTGCCATTTTACTAATCAATTACAACTATCATGCAGTTCTCTTGAGAACAATGCGGTCTTTGTCCTCATTTTGCTCCAGAGGTCAGGTGCCTATCTATCTATCTATTTTCCGGACGCCTTACTCCCCTTAACCCGGGAACTGCGGGGAGACTTAAGAGTAAGGGGGGAAAAAAATCCATTTAAAACACCAAAAAAAAAAAAAAAAAATGTTTTGCCCCTGGGCCATGCCAAATATCACTCCTCCACCTCCCCTCCTTCCCCACTTTCCTCCCCTCCTTCCCCACTTTCCTCCCCTCCTTCAGTTATCACCTATTTTCCCTGTTATTCCCTTATTCTATGGTCTATTTTCGTGCTAACATTAGCGAGTTGGTAGCAGGGCGTTGTCATCACTGTTACCAAGCGTGGGAAAGAGCGAGAGAGAGACTATTGCGTAACAGTGTCTCTCCAGACAAGGGGAGGGGAGGAGGGCAGGGAGGTTGCCTCAGCCATACATTATGTAACTCCCGGCCTGTATCGCCGATTTTGACCATCCAAACACTGTTTCCACTTGTTTTATTGTTGTAACAGGTTAATACCTTTATAATCAACCTATAATAGGCGCATATGGATAAGTATTAATGCTATTTATGGTAAAATAACGATGTTAGTGATGGGAACAGCTCAAATACGTCAGCACAGGAGTGTGGTGTCTCATACCCCCCATGCGCACTTCTTAGGTTAATGAGGGTGGCCATACACAGAAGGCCCCCAAGCCAGGGGCGTAAACCATGGGGGGGACGGGGGGGACATATCCCCCCCAACTTTAGAACTGGGGGGGATATCATAGTCTTTATCCCCCCAACTTTTTAACTGATATTTAAGCCCATTTGTATAGGCTACCAAGTACCAATCGAATTTACATCGATAAGTACATAATATAATTATGTTATGTCACAATTGCGTTCGATAAATTGGTGCAGAGAGAGAGAGAGAGAGAAACCTGAATAACGTTTTTAATTATTTATCAACCGACGTCCGGCACCCTACTATAGCACCAGCTGTTACCATATCGCGCGTTTGAATTTTGGTTCACGTGAAGTTATCCCGTCCCGTCTGGCGTCGCCGCGTCTGGGCTATCTGGGCAAAGCATAGTCGGTATTTCGCCCCAGACCCCGGCAGGCGCAACCCGTCACTTGTGGTATGTACTATGTTGGGTAGCATTCAAGGAGACTACTGCAGGACTCTTCTTCTTACCTCTGGCCGGGTATAGGCTATCCTAGTGTTTACTACCCTATACCCCTTTGAAAGGACATTAGCCTAACCTAATAACCTTACCTAACCTAACCTAGTATTATAGGTGGGGGCTGCCGCCCCCACCCCCCCGCTTTGACTTAGATTTTTGGTGTATTTGTCTGTGAAGTGGGTATTTTTCAATTTGTTGATAACGAAAATCCTCCAATGCGGACTATATGGAGAAAAATATGGCGAATCTATTGGTGCCTATTTTCCCTAATAAATTGTTTTCATAACGTCGCACTAGTGTCCTTGAATATTATCTTTATTACAGTATATGAATCTGTTGATTCGGTTTTAAAAAAAACAGGTTATTATGGTTTTAATTCAACTCAAACTTAGTATAGCCTATTAGCCTTACATGTGGAGTCCCATTACGCCATCAGAACGGTAGGGAATGTGTTGAGAGTGGATAAGAGGTTTTGGAGATGGAGGAAGCCTATTCGATTTGCTGTATTTACATATAATGTTATTTATAATGGTTTGAGTAACTTAACAACAAATATTATGCCTGTTGGCTGCATTTTTTGTTTTGTTTACGAATATTAAATTATTAACTATTTAACCTTCCAAGACACGAGGACGCATTTCCTTTCAGGTTTCTGGTTATTATTAGACGATTTTATTCAGATTGGGGAGGGTATATGGCATATACCCTCCCCAATCTGAATTACTATATGGAAGTCAGGGTGAATTAAGATAGCCTTGACCCTTTGAATTTTCATAGTTCCGTCCTAAGCTGTATAAAATCGTCTAATGATAGCCAGAGTAGACTATCAAAATGCATTAGGATCCTCAAAGAGTTAACCCTTTCGAGATCGAGGACGCACTTGTTAATTTTGTTTTAGCCAATATAAGACGATTGTATTTAGATTGGGAGGGATCTCTGGGAGTTAGGTTAATTGGTATCATATTTACCCATCTAGCTGTTCAAAATCCCTCCTACATTGTATAAAATCGCCTAATGATAGCTATAATATACTGCCAAAAGCCCAACATGTGCCAGGATCCTCAAGGGGTTAAATATACCTTTAAATCAACTATGGACCTATGGTATTTATAGTGTTTTTGTGTGTGTATGTTTCCCAGTGACATCTCACTTAGGCTAGGGTGCGTGTATTTTGTAGTGTATTGGATATTTACTGTGATAATCATTCCTAAATGTTGTAACTTCCTACATTTGGTATTTGGGATTTATTAACTAATTGAAAAAACCTTTCCAGGCATGATGGATATAAGGAAGTTCTTTAGGAAGAATATTTTTTTATCACATCTGATGTAGCTTCTATCAAGAAATTATTAGGCATATATACTGTAATTATGTAACATGGCCGACGGTATAAAACTGGATTATAATCCATACTCCTAGAAACTGGGAGTTATCAATATCTCTCAATAGGCCTCAAAATGTACCAAAAAGTTCATAAATATCAACATTTTCCTGGGGGGGGCTTACAGCGCCCCCCCAGACCCTCCAGCTGCAAGGGCTCGCTTCGCTCGCCACCCACCCTTATTGTCCCCCCCAACATTTGGGAGCTAGTTACGCCCCTGCCCCAAGCAGACCTATTCCCTGTAAGAGGGACAACCCGAGCCAGTTTACTGAAGGACTTACAGGATTGACCACTCAATTTAGGATCCGTCCAACTCCGAGGCCGGACAACCCGAGCCAGTTTACTGAAGGACTTACAGGATTGACCACTCAATTTAGGATCCGTCCAACTCCGAGGCCCTCTATGTATCTTGTTGGCACTATTTTTCTACAGTGGTGTTCGGCTAGTCCATCCACTAACCTGCCTTACACGTAGATAAGCAGTATGGATTTGTATCAGGTTTACTCCCAAAGACAGGTGGCCGACCAAGGCTGGCGAGTCCCATCCACCCGGATTTTTATAAGGTAGTCTCCCCTAGATAGGTTGCCGACCAAGGCTAACGAGTCCCATCCACCCGTCAGGTGTAACAGTCATATTTTTATTGAGATTGTAGTAGCTACAGTATTGTAATATAACTAATATTTGTACTGTAAATTTATTCCCTTCTCGGGCTTGATAAAACATTAATTTAAGTGTGATTGTAGACTACTGGCAATTTTCTTAGCTTGGTAAACTTCCTTTCTCATTTTGTATACTGTATACTGTATATTTAAATTCTAATCATGCAGTTCTTCTCACAATATGTTATTGATGAGATATAAAATGTAAACATTTTGTGAATCCATCTCAAATATTACTGGTAAAACTTACAGGTACTCCCCCAAGAGTGAAGATGAACTGTTCCAGCTTCTGAACACCCTGGACGAGTTACTCTTGTCCCGGGCTCCAGGTGTTTTAGTGGCAACTGTACGACTCTTTTCCTGCTGGACAGTTAACCACCCAAACCTGAAGAAAGATTTACTGGAGACCATTCAACCATCAGTGTGCAAGATCTTGGCCCAGAACGTAGCCGAGACTTCTTACTTGATGTTGGAGTTCCTTGCTAAGCTGGGAGATTTACGCCATGTGTTTGGGCCTCATTTCAAGTACTTTTTGGTACGCTCTAAAGATCCAGGGTACCTCAAATCACAAAAGTTAAAGGTGCTGCCTCTAGTAAGTTCAGAAGAAAATGTGTGTAACCTAGTAGGAGAAGTTCGGCCCTTCTGCAGTGACTATCAAAGCTTTCATTGTGCAGTTGTTTGTTTGGGAGCATTAGCTACAGTCAGTGATGCAGCATGTGACCTTTGTCTGGCCACGTTAACTGGGCTTCTGGATTCCCCAACTGAAAGAGTAGTCATTGCTGCCCTTCAGTGCCTACTTAGTGTTGTCCCATTAACTACCAAAGAAAAAGCTGTATCAAGTTCTTCTAAGTGTCCAGTACTCAAACAATCCTTTCTAACTGATGATACAGACACCAGCCAAGTGGTAGATACCATAGAAGAAAGTCAATCTCCATCCCAGCCTCATCTACCCCGGGAACTCCAAGAGGCGCTAACACGAGCCGTGTGGAAAGAAACAGTGCAGGAGTCAGCGCCAACACTGGTGCTACAAGTACTGGGTTCCCTGGCTGCCCACCTACCAGCTGCCCCGGATGTCCTACAGAGCATGTCTGCCCTGTGTATATTATTAAGCCAGACTCACGCGGACATGGTGACAGCTGCTGCTCGGATATTTCTGGCCCGCCCGGCACAGATGCAGCTCCTTCTGGCAGCCATCCTGAGCCAAGCTTTCAAGACTCCCGGTGCCCCTGCCTCCCGCGCTGCCCTGGTTTACTCAACCCTTCAGGAGAGCCCTACTGATGCTGCCCTGCTGCTGGGTGCAAGTGTTACTTAAGGCGGATTTATTTATGCAAGTTTTTTTTTTCCGCAACTTTGATTTGGCAGCTTCTCAAATATGGTTTTAGTAGAAATATGTCACCTATACTGTAATAATATAATGTAGGCTACCTTAAATTTAGCTGCCGATACTAGTGCTGTATATAATAGTCAAAATGTTGCCAGAATAAAGTTGCCGATCAAAAGTCACCGGAAAAAGACCTTTTGTAAATCTATCATTATTCATCACACTCATCCATACTTTCCTATTCACTAACATGTTTTATAGTATAGTATATATTCACTCAATAGCCAATCCCAGAACCCCTATAATGTTTAAGGGAGGATGAGCATAAGAGAAAGAAGTGAGAAAACAGAATCAGGGTGTCATACAACAGACTTACTCATAAGAACATAAGAAAATGGGAGTCTGCAGAAAGCCGATTGGCCTAAGCAAGGCAGATCCCTGTCCCACACAACCCCAATTAAATTACAAAGCCCAATTATAGGCTCAACACTAATACCTTGAGGATCATCTTACCAAAACGGTTAGAGATTAACGCAGGATTATGGGGGTCTGCAGAGCGCTGATTGGCCCAACCCGGCTGATCCCCCTTCACACCCAACCCTTCTCGTCCATATGCTTATCCAATTTTATCTTAAAGCTCCCTACCGTTTTAGATCCCGCTATAGCACTTGGTAGTCCATTCCACCCATCTACAACTCTGTTACCAAACCAATATTTGCCTATATCTTTTCTGAAACTAAATTTATCTAATTTGAAACCATTGGTACGAGTTCTTTCGCTATCACTGAGCTTTAGTACATTTGTCATGTCCCCTTTGTTAATCCCACTAACCCACTTGAACACCTCTATCATATCCCCTCTAACTCTGCGTCTCTCTAACGAATGTAAACCTAATTTCTTCAACCTTTCTTCATACGGAAGATTTCTAATATTATGGATCATTTTTGTCATTCTACGCTGTAGTCTCTCTAATGAATCTATGTCCATTCTGTAATAAGGACACCAAAATTGGACAGCATAATCCATATGGGGTTTCACTAATGACAAGTAAAGTTTTAAGATAACATCAGCAGTTCTGTTACTCACACTCCTAGAGATGAACCCGAGAATCCTGTTTGCGTTATTACGAACGCTTATACACTGTTTTCTAGGCTTCAAATCATTGCTAACAAACACACCTAGATCTTTCTCGCAGTCTGAATTTTCTAATTCTAAATTAGCTAGTTTATATTTAACATTTGTTTGCATCTTCCCCTATCTTTAACCCTCCAGCCCCGGCTATGTATTATATATATATTCCCCGAAACCCGGGTGTTTTGGCCGAAAAACGTCTAGGCTAGGCTACCGTATCTTTGTTATTCTGACTGCTTCCGCATTCCCGCACATCCCCAAGCGTAGCTGTGTTTCTTACCTGTAGAATGGTGTTAAGTAGAGCTCTCTAAGTCAACTGGTTCAGTTGTGATGATGATTTCATTGGAGATAACTTTATGGCAAAAACAGCCACTTTACATTACTTTTCAATACTTAACAACAACATACAGGCACACACGAACAAGCGACGCTCTCCTTCTTGTGGCCGGAGATGCGGGGCGTCGGTCCAGCCGGCTGTTGTTTACATGCATCGGACCGACGCCTCGCACACCAAGCTCACAGGCTTTCAACCACTGGGCGTTAAAGAGCCCTTCCGGGCAGCTCTAGTATGCTTTTTTATGGGCGTTCAAGAGCCCTTCCGGGAACAAAGGGTTAATACCTTGCATTTGTCAATGTTAAACTTCATCTGCCAATTTACTGACCATTCATGTAAGGTATCTAGATCCCTTTGGAGGCACTCTATATCGCTATCTGAATCAATTGATCTCCCCATTTTAGTATCGTCTGCGAATTTACTTATCCTACTAGTTATACCTAAATCTAGGTCATTTATGTATATAAGAAACAACAGGGGACCTAATACCGATCCCTGGGGGACACCACTTTTGACTGCTCCCCACTCTGACTTGGTACCATTTATGCTGACTCTCTGTTTCCCTGTACTCCCTTCTTAATTTATGATAATTACTAAATATACAGTCAGGTCTCGATATACGCGGTTAATTCATACCGTGTACGTGCTGTGTATATCAAATAACAGGCCTTATGGGAATTAATTCAATTCGTTCCAGCCACTTTCCCAAATTCCCCTATTTAAGCCTTTAGCCAACCTTAAGCTGAAATTATACCAACAACAAATACTTATTTGCATGTCAGGAAGGCAATAACAGCATCAATAAGAACTGTTTTGGACCTGCTACTGCTACTGACCTATTTGCATGTCAGGCACGTAATATCCTGCAACGTAAACAAACCACACTCTTTGTTTTATGTCGTCTGCTAAGATTCACGCGGTCCGGAAAGGTTTGGCGGCGGTCCAGCGCCAACCCGAAGTTGCAGCAGGACCCCCGTCGCCCGCAAATGTCTGTGTATGAACAATTTTTTTCCGTGTTGTGGCCGACATTGGAATTTTTGGGGTTACCGTGTCCAAACAAATCCATGTACTGTATAAGAAACACGTGTATATTGAGACCTGACTGTACACAATTTAATTTATGCTTCACAGTTCTTATAATGTTCTTGGAAGTGATAAGGGAGCCAAAACAATGCAACTTTGTGTAAATTCTTATACTGTATATTCTTTCTCGTATTCATTTCAGTCTTGAAACCCCCGCTTGACACACTGAACAGTTATTAATATACAGTACAGTAGTAAATTATGGGTTACTCACGCTTGTTCTCCTGCTGTCTTCAATAAGTAGGAAGCATGTAAATGGTACCGTCGCCTTCAAATTCAAGAATCTCCTACTTTCTATTTTTCTGCCCGGAATCAAGTCAAATCTGTTTTTCGACTCGCCAAAAACTCTTTCATCAATAATAAATCCTCTGAGAATTCTAACTCTAGCTCTTCCCAAGCTTTCTGGCATCTAACCAAAAACCTCGATCTCCACCTATTTGAGTTTCTCGTTCCCTCTTCTTTTCTACTCTGACCGCACCACTGCCACGTCTTCGTCTGACAAAACTGAACTCTTCGCTCAAACTTTTGCTAAAAATTCACCTTGGATGATTCTGTTGCTATTCCTTCCCGTCTCCTACTTACACCAAATACTGTATTCTAATCTCTTTTAAGGATGTACTTTCTGCCCTCTCTGGGCTTAATACTAAGAAGGCGTACATACCAGATGGTGTTCCTCCTGTTGTACTAAAAAACTTTTGTCTCTTTGCTGACTCCCTGAAGGCAAGCTCTTCCATCTGTCTTTCCTTTAATATCTTCCTGTCTTGCTGAAAGTTTGCTTTCATTCAACCTGTTCCAAAGAAGGGTGACTGATCTCAACCCTCCAACTGTCATCCAGTTGCTTTCATTTCTTTCATATCTAAGTTTAGGAATCTATTCTTAATTCAAATTTTCTTGAGCATTTATCTTATTCAGATCGCCAGTATGGCTTCCTTAGGGGTCGCTCTACTGGTGATCTCATTTCTTATTTCTTGGTCATCCTCCTTTCAGGACTGCGGCGAGACCTTTTCTATTGCGCTAGACATATCAAAAGCATTCGATAGAGTCTGGCACAAATCTTAATTTCTAAACTATCTTCTTTCGGTTTCTATCCCTCTACCTGTGCCTTATCTCAAATTTCCTTTCTGGCCATTGAACGCCGTTCCATTGCTGTGGTTGGCCATCGCTCACTTCCTCAACCTATCTACTCCGGTGTTCCTTTGTGTTCTGTCCTGTCTCCAGTTCTCTTTCTAATATTCACTTATGATCTCAACTGTACCTCTAGTTCTATCCATTCATATGCTGATGACTGTACCTTAACTATTCAACTAGTTTTCCACTAAGACCCAGCATGCAATTACTCCCAAACTCACGTTATGAGGCCTTAGCACGCCTATCTTCTGATTTATCAACTATTTCTGATTGGGGCAGAGAGAATTTTGCTACTTTCAATGCTTCCAAAACCAATTTATCCCATCTATCTACCTGTCACAATCTTCCACATGGCTATCCCTTACTCTTCAACAATTCAAAAATCAAGCCTTCATCTTTCTCAATATTCTTAGTGTTTCTTTTTCTTCTGACCTTACTTGGAAAGATCATATTACCACACTGTCTAAAACAGCTTCCCAGAAGTTAGGTATGCTCAATCGTCTCAGTTGATTCTTCACTCACGCAGTTTCTTGCTCTGTAAAGGGGCACAGTGCGCCCATGTATCAAGTATTGTTCGCATGTGTAGGGAGGTTCCAGCCATACCTCACTTCTTGAAAAGGTAGAGTCAAAAGCATTTTGTCTCATCATTTCACCTCCTCTTACTAATTCCCTACAATCTCTCTCCGTCTTCTACCGCTATTACAATAATCAGTGTTCTTCAGAGCTTTCGCAGTTTGTATCCACTCCTTTACGGAGAGTAGGGGGCACCCATCTTTCAACACATTTCCACCCCTATTCTGTCCAACTCTCGAACACAAGAGTGATCTGAATTTCCCAGTCTTTCTTCTACTTAACAAGTAAGCTCTGAAACTCTCCCTCAATCTGTCTTTACTTTCATTGATTTCATTAGTTAGGTTTATTTGTAAATTAATTGGTGGTTGGTGAAAACAAATAAGAATTAACCTCATCCTATGATTTAACTGCTTCAAGCCCCATGTGTCTAGACATGTTGCCTCTAACGTACCCAAATTTATCTCTTTTACTCTTTCAACTTTGGGGGAAGATACTTGTTAAAAGCAGCTGTGCCTTTTGTCTCCTTCATGCACATTGCATACAAAAATCTAAAATAGGCCTACCAAAAGTAGACAACACTTTCTTTCAGTCACAATTCATTCATCAGCCTCTGAAATTATCTATTACATCATGTTATAACATTTCAATAACAAAGCTACTGTATCTTGTATGAAGGATAACCCTTTTTAAGTATGGTGATGGGCTGGTCTATCAGAGTGAGAACTGAGCGATCTCTGCCATACCCATAGCTTACTCTGACTGTTCCTTTTACTTATATATTTTCTAGATCTCAAGTGACGGCGTCTCTTTTCGTGGATTGACCTCCCAATCTGCCAACCTAGAGGTTGGTAGATTGGAAGCCAAAGCGTCACATTTTTCCCTTTGCCCCTCAACTTTCTCTTCATAATTGCCGAGGGGCACAGGGCCCTGGGTGGGGCTTTGGTTTCCGGGCGTTTCTGCGCCCTCCTTGGCTCCCCGCCATGGAGTGGCTTCGGTCACCCAGGCTTTATTGTGGTAGGCAGGGAGGGTTCTGTTGGGGCACTCGGAAATGGCCTTGCTCGGGGCTGTTCGGCCAGGCAGCCTGAGGAACAACAACAACAACAACCCTTTTTAAGTTGTCAAGTTAAAAAGGTATGAAACCTCCAAACATTTTCCCTTACATAATTAGGCAACACACAAGCGGTCATCCTCAACCGACTTCATTAGGACTTGCAGATTGTCACGCTATTTCTGGTTTGTCAAAGACTTCACAAAAATATAATTATTAGTCCTGTTAATCAAGCTAATTTCTCTGTCAATAATGTAATCAAGAGGTCTAGTAACTGGGCCTATTTGTATGCCTTTGGGATGTTTTATTTGGTGCATAATAAACATGAAATCAGACAATCTATCCCATGTAAGATTTTCCCTCCGATTCAAAGTTTATTTCACTACATCTCTCCACATACATACGTACAAGTTTAAAGACCAATTCATCCACAGAGACTGTGTGATCTTAGTCTCTTTACTGTAGTACAGTACAATAAAGAATTGCCACAACACAGCCCCATCATGTCATCACAGAGGGCCGATGTTGGTAAGATTCAACAAAGTCCCCTTGAAGCACTTGCACCTGGCAAAGTCGCACCACACCAGCCTTAAGTGCTCTGTGGCCGTTTTGGGCCTTTCTGGGCCGTTCTGACTGCTATATCAACCATCAGTATGAAAGGAACTGTATTGCGCCGAAAACTAGGTGGAAATCGCTACACAATGACGCCCCATACAGCTACGTAGCACTCGTGGAGCACTGACAGTGTTACCTCGAAGATCGAAGTTTAGCAGATTTTGCTACCTTGCTCACTTTTAGCGAACTATTGGTTACACTGTCATCCTCACGCGCGGTGGGGGAACTGGAGTTAGTGTGGGCCGGGAGGCCACAGATGTCGGACGTATGGATCATTACTATCCCACCCATTTTCACTCGATTTCCACCCTTTTTTCACCCGTTTTTTGCCAGTTTTTTCAACACGACTTAAGTGGTGAGCCGCTTTTTAAGGGTTAAGTGCTACAATAAGGCAGTAACAAGAAATCACCATATTTATTTGTATATTAATTGGTGGGTTGGTGATATGAATTTCAGTGAGTATCCTAGGTTCGAATCCATGGAGAACCACATGGATTCATTGGTTTCTTTGATTTCATTAATTAGGTTTATTTGTAAGTATTTGGTGGGTTGGTGATATGAATTATTAGCATTTGTTCTAGTATTTCTATGTATTTTCTTGAAATTACTTTCAACTATCCCAATTCACATAAGATATTTTCTAATTTGACAGGGGATCTAAACCATTAAGAAAAAATCCATTAAAAATTAAAAACCTTTATTGCCTCCAACTTTCATAGAGCAAGTCTGACATTGAGGTTTCTCTTTTCAACACAACACTGACTGTCATCCAACTGAGTCAATTTGCTTTTATAGTACAGGCACTCCTCACTTAAAATCTCCATTATAAGTCGTTTAATTTTTGCAATGCTCATTTATTTGGATTTTTTTTTACTTAAAAGTTGCTATGCTTCATTATTAAATTGTAAAGGAAAATAAAATGGTGCATAATCACAAGGAAAATTACAAAAACAAAAAAATTGCTTCATGCAAGTCGTTTCATTTAGTTTTTTCTCTTTCCGTTATGTAACTATAACTTTTAAGTGAGGAATTGCTGTAATACCCAACACCGGTGATGCATATATTAGTTCATCAATTAAATATATTTATTATCAATTTAAATATGTCAAGTAATTACAAATTGTATTTAAGTGTATAGTACAATAAAGTTCAGCTATGCGTAATATTTCAGCCAACATTTACAATCGCCTGCAATTGTGATAAATTTGAGACATTGAACACTAACTAAAAAGAATGTTTCAAAATATTACATTAGCTTGTCGAAATGATTGAACCAATTTCATAGCATTTAACACAGCAGGCGATTGTACCTTAAAATGACAGAAATTGCAGTTATATTTTATGCTTCTTAGTCCTGTACTTACATACCGGTACGTCAAAGCTAAAATCTACGTAGTAATTTTCAAGAGATCAATTGTAATTAACATATTCGGCATCTGAATACAGGTACTGTACAGTAAATTTTTCACGCGGCTACTTTAACGTGAAACTGCCTGCCAACCAATCATTCCATTCGATGTTAACCCTTTCAGTATGAGCGACTTAATTTTTAAGGTATTCTGGCCGACAGTATATTATTCACCTTAGGAATGCTCTCTAGCTTTAAAGGTGTAAATAGCTATCCCATTTAGCTTTTTAACCATCACAGAACCTTTGTAAACAGTTGTACATCAAGTAATATAGTCTTCATTTAGCTAGAACGGAAATATTCTACTGTATCATACTTTAGGAATGACCTCTAGCAATTCAAGGGGTAAACACACATCGCAATTAGCTTCACGACTATCACAGAGCTTCCTAAACTGCATAAAATCGTCTAAACACTGCCAGAATACAATGAAAATTATGTCGCCCATACAGTGAAGGGTCGAAAGGCAGAATCACCGGAACACTCTCGCAAGCAGCACCTGATCTCCTCCCTATATCAGAAATACTAAAGAACTACATTAATCAACTACTTTAGGCTAAGATTACTGCAAGGGGGAGAGGGAAAAAAGGTAGGATTAAAAAAAAAAAAAAAAAAAATCCAATATCAGTTTATATAGCCACACTGAAAAATATATATCAACTGCGTATAGAATGGGAGACACCTATTGACAGTTACATGCATCTTTTTTTATGTTTTCTTCTGCTGGTTGGTTGGGATTGCGGAAGGGAATTGACAACAGCCATAACAAGGTAGGGTGGACTTGCCAATTAGCATGTAATCGTCTAATTAGTATAAGATATCGATTAAAATAGGCCACACAAAAACAGTACAGGGAATTCCTGGAACTTGCGCCTACCTGGTACCTACCCTAGTATGCAAGTACTGTACTGTACGTGATTTCGCGAACAAGCAAAGGCTATTTAACATAAGTTTCAATAGGAAATAGGTTTAATTCGTACCAGGCTCACCGAACTCGGGCCCACGAAATAATTATTTTGATCTACCTAGTGACATATAAGATGTACCAAATTATTATTACTCTTTCCCCTCTTCTTTCTCAAGGGCTCGACTAAAGTCCTCAAAGTCTAAGTCTTCACCATCCACATCAACATTTTCAATTTCTGAGTCATCATCACATCTGACTTAGGCAAGGTGGCCACCCATCAATAACAAACATGCAACATGCTCACTAATTAGTAATTACCATGATGGAATCGGCCCCTTTATATCAGGTGCACTTTCTGTTATGTCTAAGCAGGATAGATAATTGGAATAGCACCACAATAGTGTGATCCTGGAAAGGATCTGAATACTGTAGTTGTAATCTAGGCAGTATGTTCTATCGCTGGAGAGAGAGCCGATCATAAGGCCACACTCTCGACACATCAAGGGTGACTCTCGTACTAAGACCAAGGCCAAGACATTTCTTTAATTTTCTCAATTCCCACCTTGTTTCTCTCAAAACCCTATCACAAATTTCTTTAATTTTCTCAATTCCCACCTTAACTCTCTCCCGACCGATTCAAATCCGCGAGTTTGCAAATAGTTTCTCGCGTGAAGATCATTGAATATTTGGGGGTATCCGTGAATAACGACTATCGCGAGTGTCTTGTCACGTATATTTTATTTTATTTTTTTTTTTTCTAGACGCCGTAATTCCCGTGAAGGGGCGGCCATGAACATTAAGCGTTTGTCACGAATTGCAAGGTCAAGTTGCCCGGGCTTGACATCTACCAATAACAATTTGACAGAGTGGGTTTGACCTCCGACTCTTTGATCAGCAGCTGACGCTTTACTGAATATGCCACGGCTCGTGACATCGACATGTAACTGAATATATTTTGATACCAAATTGGTTAATGTAACACACAAAAGTAGTAAATTAATCAAGCTACTATCACTATTTTGTGGATAATATTTTTATCAATTTCAGATTCTAATTGGATCACCACTTAATAACTGGCTCATATACCCTACTGCCCTTAGTATCAGCTTTCACCAACACTGCATTTGTAGACGAGTACGCAACATTGAGCCCACAAAAGTTTCGCTTGAGCTAGCATCGACCCCTCCTAATGTAGTATAGCAAGAGGCAGAAAGAACAATAAAAAAAAAACTGTCTTAGAAAATAGCCATATAAAAGGTGCACAGGCAAGTACCAAAAGTGATATAGAAACACTATCACAGTGTCCGGAATAAGAGAGGAGTACAGTAGTAGTACCGGGATATTTGTTCGAGACCACCATAGTACCCCATAAGGTAATTTGACTACTGTTTGCTATATGTAGGCCATTATTTGTCCTCCTCTTGGCTGCTGATTGATCTTTTAAAACAGACAAAAATATCATATTCATCCATTCTTTGATTTGTTAAATTTTTAATACAAAAGACAAAAATACCACATCCATCACTACTACAAGTGTTAATATTATAATACAGAAGATAATTATATCATATCAATATATTTTTGTTTGGGGGGGGGGGGGGAGAGATTTTAAGTTATCTATTGCATTGTGTTCATTTATCTCTCGTCACAGCTCAGCATTCAAGAGGGACAAAGCAAATTCTTAGCCGACTTAAAATGAACAAGGTACAGTACATCAGAACCAATGTAGAAATACTCAAAGCGCTGCACCTAAGCCAAGACTATAGAAAGGAGACCGAATATTGCACTAGAATTTAAGAAGCTTTGTTCTAGGTTATATTATACATTGCTGACAGTACTGAACAGTACTTCCAGGAACACAGTACAGTACTATCTTCCAAGAACAGTATAAAAAAAAAACACAGTATTGTACCAGACTCTTTTGATGCTGGAATTAAAAAAAAAAAAAAATTGACAATAATAAGATAACAACCCTGTAAGCCGGCACCGGATAATCTAGAATTTCTGATAAACTGCAATCTTAGCCGTTAACTATAATACGATAAAAATCCTGTACTTTGGTATCATAATCCAGAACATTTTATTAAGCGTTATTTCCACATAGCAATTTTGATTAGTTCCTTTGAGTCTTTCTTGTGTCGTCCCAGTTTTGGTTCGTTATTTTGCAAGTTTTACATTATAATAAGGAATTCAAGTTTTACTGTATAAAGCTTGTATTTCATAAGAGAGCATAGATAGGATGGGGAACATACTCTCATTTCCGTGTTTACGTCCTTAACCACTACTGATGGCACAACTTATCATGGCTTCTTCAGATGAATCTACTACTGTATACAACAACAATGGTGGTGGTGGTATGGGTAAGGAGTTATACTATATCTGGTTCTTTTACAACTAAGGGACATCAGGGGAGGTACTGTAGAGTCGACTAGCCAATTCGTAAACAATGATCCAATTACAACAGTACTTTGACGAGGACAATACCCACAAAAGAGAAGTTAGAAACTGTAAATAAATTTAGGATCAAAATGTGCGATGGTAAATGTACAATTTGACACCAACTTAATCCGACTACTAATTTTAGGTGGATGTTATCTACTAATATAGTACCGGTATACTAATTCGACCACTATTTTTTAATTGGTTAGCTTACCCTATCTGGTTTAATTACAACAGAGGCTCGTTGTGGGAGTTAACGTGGGATAAGGTTAAAAGGAAATTTAGGTAAACTCGGAAATTTTAGGTCAACTCCTGGATGTAACAGCCAAATATGGAGATAAAAAAAAAGTGTTCACCGACAAAGAAAAAATGTACAGTTGGGGACAAGTAAAACTGGTACAAATATTGTGGAGGCCTTGCTGTATTTGACCAGTATCAGTTAATGCATAGTTTTAGTGTGAATTAAAGGACTTTGACTTTTCTAACAACACTATTTCAAATGGATACACTCATAATGTTGCCTTCAAACTATAAATCAATATGAGCATTATATCCCTTCAACACTTCACAAAACTCTGTGCAATCACCTGCAATGATAATTGTTCGGTTTCAAGTATCAGTACTTGTGCAGGCAATTGTACAAAGTTCACTACATTAGTCCCCAACTGTACAGCATCAGAGCCTAAAGTAAACCCCATCTAAGAATTAAACACTCCAGTACAGGTGATGTCATTCTTCCCGTCATTCTGGTAATCATTAGACAATGTTATGCAGCTTAGGAAGGGCCTATAGCAATCAAAGAGGAATAGTAGAATCTCCAATAACTATCACAAATTCTAAACACAGCCTTAGAAGGACGTTCAGTAATCAAAGAGGTATATAAAATCTCAATCAACTCTGACTTTTACAGATCCTTCCTAAACAGACAAAATTGTCTAATGAAAGCCAGAATTAACCGAAAAAGGACGTCACCCCATTTAAGATTTAAAGGAATGCACAAATATTGACAGCATCACGGCGGTGTGTTGTGGTCTGTCTGGGCAGTGCTAGGCCTCAAGGGTTCATTGTGCCAGGCCAGTTAGTAGTGTATTATTATTAGGTTTTCACACCACGGACCACTTATTCAGCCATATCTTTCCTATTGGTTATTACAAAACTTATTCTGTGCATTTTCTTAGTTTTGAATGAGTTGGAACTTTTAGATTATTCACAGATCTTCAGTTGTTGTCGTTCCCTAGGCTGCCTGGCCGAACAGCTCTCATATCATCTTCAGTAATGGTACACTCGCAAACCATAATAATAATGCAGCATAAAGCCTCTTGTTTGCTTTCTGGAAACCTTTGACTTTCAGACTAGTTATTGATTTGGAGTTGATAACTTTCTCTTAGAAAAAAATGGAACTTATCCTAACACCCAATATCCAGTTTAGACCATCACATCAAAAGTTATTCGGCCAAAGGTTGAGATATTTGTCACTTACGAACAAAACTTCCTGATTGGTCCATACGAGCGGGGTATTAATGTAACCTATCTGAATCTGTATTGAACCCAAGCTAGATAATGCAACACTGTACTACACTCCAACTGCTGAAAGGATTATAATATAATGGAAGATGTTAAACTATTGTAGGTAAATATAGTATCCCATAACCTATAGTTTAGCCTTTAAAGGTTCAAAGATTCAAAGGGGTGTATACTTATTATTTATTATGGCTTATGAGCGTAGGCTACAGTACCAGTACATGTAATGTGTTATGAAAAATGTATAAATTATTATGTACCTGATGTCTGATTGTGATAAGCAAGAACTAATCAGAAAGTAACTGACTGAAAAAACGGTCCTTTATGTTCCTGAATTTCCTTTATGTATCACAACAATGTGAATATCTAGAACCCACTAAAGTTAGACTGAAAGGCAAGTGCTAATACCATCTAAAATATACAAAAAGCATACTACAAATAAATATATTTTTGATCCAACAGATTATACCTCTAGATGCATAAGATATTTGATTCAGCAATGTGTACAGCAAATTAAAATTTTAGGCGATATATCAGCACATAAAACAAATTAAGGCACATTTTACAACTTGTGTTCCATATGCAGCATGGATAGATCAAATAATCATACATTCTTGTGAAGCATAGCTAGTCATTTCAAGTTCGTCCCACAGTTCAGAAAAAGTAAGGCATATTAGACTTGTACCTGCTAACAGTACAGTGGTAAGAACCACAATGCAGAATATGATTGGTTTTCCATGTTTCCCAAGGTGTGTAAACAGAGTACTACTGAGTTATCTAGTCATACCACTGAACTTTACTACAAGAGTCTAGAAGGCTCATTGCTCATGTCATTATCTAAACAATTGAAGCTGGCATATTAGAGTTAGGAGTGGTATAAATATGTTATAAATGTGAGTCTAATGCTTAGTGTTCAGAATTTTGGTTTGAGTATCCTAGGTTCAAGTCCTTGGAGTACCATATGTATTCATTACTTTCATTGATTTAATTAGTTAGGTTTATTTGTAATTGAATTGAATTGATAAAATTTAGGCACAAAGGCCAAGCACTGGGACCTGTAGAGATCATTCAGCGAGGTTTATTTGTAAATTAATTGGTGGGTTGGTGAAAACAAATATGAATATAATGTTGAGTAAGTCTTAAATTATTGATGGAATATTCATCAACAACTGTTTCTGCAGTAAATTGTCAACTGACGGCATATTCTACCAATGCAAAATTATATGAGTTAATTTTCTGCCTCCCTATGCAATTTCAATGGGAAAAGGAATGGTTGAGGTGGCTTCAAATCGCATGAGCAATGAGCAATCCAATTGTACATATAGATCGATGATTCAAACATAATTATGGTGACTTGAGGTACAGCTGGCTCAACTTTGTAGGAATTATTTTCACACAGATAGTCATAAAAACTTGAAGAGGTTCAAATGATTCACGGTATCAATTAAATTAATTTAAAATAATTTAATTGAGATGAAAAGAAAAACACACACATTCCTAGCCAACTATATGGCATAGAGGTTGAGGGAACTGTATAGCAGTTTATACTTAGCCTTACTTTCTGTAGTAACGTGCAGCTACTGGCAAATGTTTGTGAGCACTTGATATTTTCTTTATGCAAATATATCCATTAAGAAGGATGTTTAGATCAAATCAGCTACATATCAATAAATATATATGTATTCATTTATATGTAGCTCATTTTATCTGAATATCAATCTAGATGGATATATTTGCATTAAGAAAATTACAAGAGCTCACAAACATTTGTCAGTAGCTGTACATCTTTAACCTACAGCATATAATTGTTTGCCAGTAATCACAATGCATAAATCATAAGTATGATCATATCTATACAATATGAAAACTTGAAGACTGATAGTCACTTGATTTCCTAATATTATCCAAGTATAAACATGGTCTCCAAATAACCTAAACTTGTAGCAAGTATACATTTATACAATACTGATAATAAGGAACATCATCTACGGTTTACTAACACTCTCAATCAAGTGAAGTAAACTTGTGCTTTATTCTACCACCATCAAGAGTTTTTTTTATTCAACTATGGAAGCACCTGTCACAGAGGGTTATTGGAGATATTTTAACCTTTGATTCTAAGGATACTATATAGACACTGTAACTTACAATTCCAGGGTTACAACAAAAATCTCAAAAGGTCCTTCATAAACTTGATAAAATCGTCTGGCAGTATCATAAATAAAGTCAAGACATCTTCACCTGACTGACAGGATTAATGCAGGAAACTCAAATGTAAGCAAGGCGAGGGTCAAGAGGAACACGAGGGTCGGCAGTTCTGTCCGGAGCAAATTTTGTGAAATTTTTCTGGTTTGCCTGATTTCAACCAATCTCAACCAGAGTTACGAGACCTATGCTTCCTTCTTGGGAGAAAATTAGTTCTGTTGTTGTCAATGATTAGAATTCAATCAAGATCAGGCAGTTATGAAAGTGGCACAAAATTCAGTAAAGGTTAACACACCCTAGCACAGTACCAGTAAGTAGCCTAGATACGCTTGTCATATATTTTCTTAATCACTTGCTTTCGAAATGACAAGCTTGTTGCTCAATACATTTTGTACAAGAGCATAATAATCTTTTACAAAAATTCTTGATCAATACGATTGGTCCAAAACCTTGAAAATATCAAGATATCATCCTTAGCATCAGGTGGAGGTCTTCATCAATATAACAAACCATGAAGCTTGTATATTTTGCTTAGCATTAGGTCGAGTTCTGCATCTCAAAAGCAACCGACTAGAAAATTGCTCTATAAATTGGTCATCACATCTGGTTCCACTGAGCACCGTGGCCACACACCTAATATCACCACTCTAGGGGCCATTTTTTCAATCCGGTATTTTTGGTCTAGCTCCTGTAAAATAAAATTGGAGTATCACATGTAGTACTATTTTCACTTCATTAATTACCACATATATAAGTTACAAATGCTTCTACTCTATAATTCACACTATCTATAAACTGCACATGGAAAAAAAAATACCAGTTTAAATTTACTTTTGATAATTGACTAAAGGGTTTAATACGCTTGAAAAAATGACCCTGGGACTAGGTTGTACTACCAACATCGTAACTGGAGGCTTAAAGAGGAAATTGTGCGTTTCATCCAGTTTGTTGTTGCGCTTATCCGCTTCTATGCGATGGAGTAGTTTTCATTTGTTTACGCTAGCACTAGATAGGTTTTTATCTAGCTTAGGGAGGACCTCTAGGAATCAAATGTTAACAGACTACACTTTACACTTTAATCTTAGACGAAAAACAAGTGATTATAATTGTTATCCTCAGTTAATCCTCTGATAATCACAGATCCTTCCTATGCCAACTAAAATTGTTTAATGATAGCCAAAATGAAGAACGTCACCATCACACCAAAAGGCTCATTGTGGCAGTTTCACAACAAGGGTATGCAACAAACAGTGAACAGGGGAGGGGGGAATCTGCTATATGGTGATTAGAAAAGTCTACTCATAGGGACATTGTATGCTATGCTTAAATAATAATTCTACCGGGTGCACATAACTAAGCATGTTCAGGGCAAATATTGAACAATTGAAAGAAAAGCAAGAAAGTATAGTCATATTTTTAGTTGCCTGATGTACAGTCACCCACACATCTAGCTGATACAGAACTACTATTACTTACCCTATTTTACCTATATTTCTGCATAGTAATAAACTCAAACACAGACTTCATAGGTTGAGACTGTAGTTTGCTTAGTATATACTCAAATCGAAAAAATAGCTTACATAAAAGTAGCCCTGTAACCGTAGAACAAGGGGGCAACCGCACCTACGCTTCATGTTAATAAGTGAATGGAAAAAACACCCATGGCAGCATAATATCAGCAAAGGTCACTGGCCTGTATTCCTACACAAAACCCATAATTACCCTAGTTTTACTGTATTCCTAGCCAGTCAATATGATATGCTGGTTTTTGTAATATAAATTAACTTGATAGTATTCTGAAAGGAAGAATGGTTAGTCAAGAAGTAAGTGTATGAGTCCTTTGGAAGGAAGAGCAAGCTTTGGGTATTGATTGTGGAGGTGGTTGAGTGGATAAAGAGAAGTACTGTACTTTGAAGTGGTATGGTCATGTTCAGAAAATGGATGAAGACAGAATGCCAAGAAAGATGTATGAGAGTCAGATGAGTGGAACAGCTAGCAGTGGAAGACCACCTATGGTATGGAAAAAGAAAGTAGAAAAATATATTGAAGAAAAACTTCTACGTAGTGGAAGGGGCATTGTGGCACAGGCAAAGGAGGCATGTCTTGACAAAGTAACCTGGAGGCATTTCTGCCATGGTCATCCTTTAACGGGGGTTTCCCAGGGGGAAACATAGCGTCGGAGATGATGATGAAATGAAAATACAATAATCATGCTCCATTACTTCTCACAGTAATTACAACTAACATATCATACTGACTGGCAAGGAGTACAGCAAATTACCACGCCATAATGATGGAACTTATTTTGGAAAACAGGCCCCTGCTGCCAATGTCATAGCAAACAATACCAAGACAGGCAACCCCCATACTCATCTTACATACTATAACTCCTATTGTCATAATGCCTGAGCATAAAACACCATATGAAATCCAACATTATACCTCACATTCATCCGTACAATTACACTGGTAAGTAAGAAAAAAGAAAAAGGCGGTTGTAAAAATGTTCTTACTAATACGTTTCACTACCTGGTTGATACACAAAGTCTATTCTTTGGCAATTTAAGCAATTCATTATTTAATGATACCTAAGTAACCCTATTTGGAGATTATGGAATAGGTTACCTACTGAATGCCTGACATTAATTTAAGCACCATTTAGAGAGTTGAGGGTCTTGCAAGGCCCACAAACTCTATATTTTAGCTGTAAATATGTTCCTCATTTGTACAAGATTTAAGCTTCTAATTGAACTGGGCCCTGATTTGAGCAAGTGTTCCCTCATTAGCTCCAGACTTGTGTTCTTTCCAAGTCCATAAGCTCAATTTTTGTTGTAGAGTAGTTCCTCATTTGTACATAATTTAAGCTAATTAAAACTGAGGCCAACACTGATTAAGCATCCCCTAGTCCTATTTGATACTGGAGGACCACTACCACCTGAGGTGTTCGTTGCAAAAGTTCATGAATTAAATTTTTGATGTATATAACATCCTTTATTTATATATAATATAAGTTAGGAATTAAAACCAGGCCTAAGTTTCTTGATGTTTGAATAAGCATTTCCCCTTAGTTCCACTTCTTTTTCCTGCAAATTCCATGCCGGTATACAATTTGTTAGCATAAAATAATTCCACATTGAACCTATCCATTAAAACCGTGCCAGGTTCTGCTAAGTCTCCCCCCTTAGTTCCAGTCCTTCTTGATGTTAAAAGACCACTCCCACTTGAGGTGTTCGTTGCCGTCGTCATCGGTGAAGAGGGACTTGACGGTGTAGTGTCCCCGGGCGATCAGACCAGAGGGGGCGTCCTCCATCGGTGTGGTATACGACTGGATCTCCTCCTTAGGGGCGTACGATCCTACCATGTGCACCATCTTGTCCACTGGCAAAGGGAAGGAGATATTTTTAATAGTTACTTGACTTTACTAATGCAAATTAGGCCATTTAACACTTTCAATCATATAACAAGAAACAAGTCAATAATTACTAACACAATCAATACAAATAATCTATTTCCCTTGCATTGCTTTATACATACATTGATGATAAATGTTCAGTTGAACTTGCTTAAATTGTGGCATCTCTTCATATCTTTCCCTGCGGTACTCAACGAGACCACAAATTTATGCCTATGACAACAATCCCTTAAAATTATGACAGCTTTCCAATCTATACACAATGTTTTCATCTGGACAAAAAGTGTGGGGGAATTTTATTAAGTGGTCATAGATTTTAATAGGGTGTGAACAATGTTAAAGGTCAATGTAAACAAAAATAGGTTTTGTGAAAACATAATCATCACCATCAAATCTGACACCCTGCTTCCAGAGGATGCTCCCCAGAAGGGATGGCCATGGCAGAAACTACTGCCTCCAGGCTCCCAGACATGCCCCGACTGACACACTCCACAGTGCCATTTCCACTAAGTGAATTATGACCATGAACACTGAAGGAGCAGACCCAGAGCAGTCCCTCACCTGAATGGCAGTTCCACCACTATTTTGCTATTTTATTTACCCAAGTGGGGCCCTGGCTGGAAGCATACCAAGCACAGGAATTTCTGAAGATAGGAATCAGTGGTCCACTGCTCCAGAAGCTGATTGCACCACCAAAGTAGCGGGCGGTGGGGTCGCCGCATCCCTACGCCAGAGAGAGAAAGGCCGACTTGTGCCAGTGGGCTGTGAGAGCAAGACACTAGGGAACCATGGGGCACAAAACTGAGAAATAAGGAATAGGTGAAATCAAAGACCTGAATATTTAGAAGCTGTACAATATAATGCATAATTATATGGGAGAATGAAGAGTAAAATAAAGGAGAATAGTATAGACAGCATGCTCATAATTTGAAGGAAGAATGATCAGTCAAGTCACTGAGGATCAGTGACATGCTCCGTAACACTTGTAAGGAAGAGACACCTGGGTAGAAAGTAATGAGGGCCTCTCCAAACTGAACAGTGTAGAGATGCACAAATTTAAGAATGGTATCTGGCATAAAAAGGCTGGATGGACTAAGTAATAGGTAATTTAAGTACGAGCTCTGGGAATTAAATGCCAAATAGTTTGCATGAAGTATGTTTGGACAAAGTAGCAGTGAGACATTTCTGCCTTGGGCAAGCTTTAGTGAGTAGTTTCCAAGGAGGAAGCATGGCATTATAGATGATGATGTGAGATTTTATACTAGCCTTCTGAGTGAATGCCACTTATAAGGCTAGGAGACCAATGGTGTGTTGAGAAAGTGGGGGGACAGGTCAGAAATAGGTCAGTCAGATTTCATTGAACATATGTATAGCGTGTAGATAGGCGCGGATTGGAGCAAAGGTAAAGGTGGCAAAATCACAAAGCAGTGCAGGAAGAGTCTTGATGACTACATTAAAACCTAAATGTTAAAATTGACACTTGCCTTCAATATTCACAAAAGACAATAAACTAAAATGTGTAAACAAGTTGTAGATTTATTGACTAATTTTCTTTAATTTACATCTCAAACCAGAGGTTTGAGGTGATACATAGGGAAACTTATCTTCAAATAGAATGGGATTCTAAGATTATAACATTATTCATAAACAAGCAATGACCACAGCAAATACATGAATTATAATTACACACCAAACCAACACCCATCAACAACCACATGCAGGAACAGAACCTAAAGGCAATGTCATACAAGCCATTTAGATGTCAGATTGTAAGCCATTTAGATGTCAGATTGTATCAGTCTGGATGTTTTTTTCTTCTCAGCTCCCTGTTAGATACCATTAGTGTTGTTATAGTGATGCACATATAGTTGCTGACTCCAACCACAGTTATCTATCTATCTATCTATTGCCTGATGCCGCAATCCCCGAAGGGGTGGCCACGAACGAACCGCCCCATGCACCTCTGTCCCCAGTCAGTCGACGACCCTCCTCCCAACCAGCACCGCCTTCATTCCACCTCTCCCTCTCTGTCCTTCCACCTCGCTCTCGTACACCCTCTTAGTCAATCTCTCGCTTTCCATACGTTCCATATGGCCGAACCATCTCAAGTTGTTCCTTTTCACACTTTCCAGCACATCTACCTCCACACCACACCTCCTTCGTCTGTCTATCCCTCCATGTAACTCCGCACGCACTTCTCAAGTAACTCATTTCCATATCATAGGGAACAATATTTACAAGGCCACAGGGTTATTTTGAACTTTGTCCCACTATTATTCCCAAGGTAGGGTCAACTGGTGGGAAGGAAAACGCCCATTCACTGCGGAACATTGTTAAGGTATAGAAACCTTCATATGATGCCAGCATCATTGTTGTCTTCCCCTTGGGGGATGCGACCATTTATGGTTAAATAAGCATGTTATTTTATTGAGGAGGAATCAATATTGAAAATATGACTGTTTACTAAAAGGTCAGTGTACTTGGAATTTGCGTAGTTTGGGACCAAGTACTTCGGAGAACCACTGTGTGTGTTATTCACTCACTCACTTGTTCATCAAGGGGAATCCACTCACTCACTTGTTCATCAAGGGGAATCCACGTAATGCGAGCTAAGCTCATTATTATCGCGCCTCCTTAACTGGGAATGTATTGCGTGAAATGCATGTTAAGTGTTTATGTATCGTTGGAATGGCTGTGGATGTGCGTGTAGTCTGTATTTTAGCCAATTGGCGACATTTGGAAACGAAGGCTTAGAGTTAATCTGTACGGTACCAGTCTCACCCGAAGGCTTAGGTTGACCAGTACGATACCCATCTCACCTTGTAACCGATCACCAACCCCAGATGGGACGTCACAACTTCGTCCACTTATACCAGGTTCCTATTTATACTGCTAGGTGAACAGAGGTTACACCGTTAAGAGACTTGCCCAAATATCTCTTCCCCGCCCGGGTCTCGAACTCGGGACCTTCTGGTTGTGAGCCAGACGCGCTATCCGTTACGCCACGGGGAGGTATGTGTGTGTGTATACTGTGTATATGTATATATACTATATATACTGTACATGTATACAGTATATATACAGTATATATATATATTATTACCAACCCACCAATTAACTCCAAATAAACCTAATTGATGAAATCAATGAAATTAAAACTAATGAATAAATGTGGTACTCCAAGGATTCGAACCTAGGATACTCACACCAAAATTCTACGCACTAACCATTACGCTATATATACAATATATGTAGCTTAGAGCAGCCATTAGGTGAACCAAAGCTTAAGGTAGACTAGCCAATTAGTAAGCGTTTGCCTATTTACTACACGATATCGATGAACAAACGCCAATTAGATAATGAGAAGAGCTTTATTAGTGGTGTCAAAATATACCTTGACCATCGTATATATTAACACAACCTCTATTTATCCAACTTGAATAAATTGTTATGGGTAGGGATTTTTTATTTCTTTTAGATTATGCATTCTAAATGGAACACCGCATATGGATGAGCTAGCCTACCCTTCACATGCCAAAAAACAGATTAAATCATATTACGAGTTTAACGATTATTAGATTGGACATATTTTATATTATTTCCAAACACTAAACCCCACGTTAAAAAGGAACAGCATAATAAAAAATTATAAAAAAACTAATAAAAAAATTATAAAAATATAATTAAAATCGTAAAACTTGCAAACTAAACAACCCAAAACTGGGACGATACAACATAAAGGTAAAATAACTTATCAAAATTGCTATGTGGAAATAACGCTTACTAAAATATTTGTTTGAAATAAAAACACAATCCATCACATAGGGTGAACATTACTACATGAGCAAGTTAATCATTTCCCAAGCAAACTAATCACACACATAATGACGCACTATCGTCACGTTCAAGGAATTAGTCAATTTGGGACGTTCTGGTAAATTTTACTAAACTCTGCAAGAATAAAGAAACTACAATTAGTGTCAAAATGTTCTATTAGAATCAAATTTGCAACTTGACAAGACATTAACAATAGTACAAAATACAAATAGCACTCACTAACGATAGTGCTATCGGGTATATATAATACAAAATAAAGAAACGGGTAAATAATAGATCATATCGTATTACCAGCAATTTAGTAAGATTTAAAGTCTAGTTTAAATTGTTTCCATGCGTACAGCTGAAATAGGTGGATTTCGTAGACTAGTTATAATTACAACTGTGATTATAGTACTATAGTACAGTAGTAGCAGTATTAACTATTAATAATAGTATGTACAGTATATACTATATACCCTTTAGTAACATTACATATAAAAACCACTATACATTGTAATTATTTATTTAATGATTATTTACCTTTTTAAAAACGAATATATAAATATATTGACTTAATCCATTACCGTAATGATCCAATACCTGGCTAGTCATCCTTACAGATAGATCAGCTCCAAGATCAGGTACACCCATAACAATCTTGGATAAGAGGATGGATAAAAAAAAGGTATGAAAAGCATAGCACTACATAAAGCTAACAGCACTTTAACCCTTAAGGGGAGATGGGTCTTATCTATAGATCCCCTTCTCCCTCATGGTTAGCCCTATTCGTTTTCAGATTTTAACCCTCTCACGACCATATGACGCAGAGGTTGCCAGATTAGCAATAAGAAATAGTTCTCTCACTCTTATAATTACCTCTCCAAAATTAGTTTTCTGCCCACAGCTAACTCAAAGACAACTGCAGAGGTTAAAGTAACTAAAGTAAAGGTTTCTAAATACCCCTGATGGTAATAAAGGCTTTAAAGTATCCCTAATAGGCTCAAAATTGCGCCAAGAACGTGAGAGGGTTAAGATGTTTGCCCCATTAGTTTGTCAATTTTAAGACCTTACGCTCCATTTCCTTGTCAATATTAAGACCTTCCGTGCTATTTAAGTGTAAATTTTTTCCCTGGCGAACGATAGTGAGCCTGTAATTTTGTAAGACCCGGCCTTCGGCCAGGAAATTTTTCTTCCGAAAAATTTACAAATTAATCAAGAAGGGGGATTTAATGGATTTCTTTTTTTTTAGTTCGATGGAAGTCTAGGGAGGAAACTAGAAAAATAATAAATAAATGAGAAAAAAAAAATCAACCAAAAAGTTAACCATCCTCCCTTTAGACGCCGGGAGATGCCATAGGACGCAGAGGCCTTTTTACCGCGAGTGGCATCTGGAGTGGGAGAGACTCACCCACACATTTTTAGTGGATCTGTTTAGTTGATGGCGGTATTGCTTGACACTCTCTTGTGACAATCACGCCATCAGACATCCTCCATGATTTGTTGATCATTTTCAACCCCCCAAAATAAGACAAAACTGCAATTTCAACTCATTGTCACAGGAACATGAAGAAAGCTATGAATCTTTGGTGTCTATTTGAGGTATAGAGACCATGCTTCATCATAAGTTCTTAGTTTCTTCCCAATCCCTTTCCTTTATAGAGAAAAATAGGTTAAATTGTTACGAAACTTGTAATTTTTCCAGGTGCTTAGGGGTTAAAGCAAATCAAGAGTAAAGGTTCGTATGTAGGAATGAGTGGGAAAAAATAAGACTAAAATTTAAAGTATAGACAGTAAAGTACTGTAATATGGAATGGGCTATGTGCAAGAAAAAAACAATACAGAAAGTATCATAAGCTAGCATCCTATTGTCTGGAATCATGCAATTTAATGTTCAATATGAGGACTCAACTCCTTATTTCTCTAATAGTTCTGATAGATCTTTGACCTACTTGGAACCTACTGAAAGGCATTACAGACATACAGTATATAAATTTAATAGTCTCGTAACATTGTTAATTCATATTTGTTTTCAACAACCCACCAATTAATTTACTGTACAAATAAACCTAACTAATGAAATTTATGAAAGTTATGAATACCAAATTGTGCTTATTACAATTTATCTAGTATTGTATAAAGACATTATAGTACTGTACAGAGTATTATGTTTAAATCCCACGGGTAAGTAATGATAATTGAAGTGTATTGGTCCCAAACCAGACACTTGCCATCTTCAATTATAATTCCAACACTTTAGATGCTATGCTAACCCCAGTTAATTTCTAAATGAGTACTATGTCATAAATCCCTTGCATTATTCTAGATATTTTCACAGCAATTGTTCCGAGGAACTTGCTTCAATTGTGCCGCCTCTCCACATCTTTCCCCGTAGAACTAGGGCAGCTGAGAGCGCCCATGAATTTACACTTTCTCCTCCACAATGCAGAACTTCTGCTTATCAGAATTCATTTATCCCCAGAGCTACTACTCTTTGGAATTCACTTCCCTCGAATTGCTTTCCACAAACTTACAATCTACAAATGTTTAAATCCAGTTGTTACAAACATTTTATGAATGGAGGATGCCTTTAGGCACATGGACCTTTTTGTTTTATCTGTGTTTTTCCTTCCTCCGTTCATTGTCTCTTTTAAAAAAAAAAAAAAAAAAAAAAAAAAAAAAAAAAAAGACTCTACTGTACGGTCGTCCAAATGATCACTTCCCTTTCCAAGATATTTTACATGGATTTTTTTTTTTTGTAAGATTGAATTATTAGTATGGCTTACTATGCAGTAGATAATAAATCAGGACCCGGATACTCAGAACATTTACGAGGCCGTATCTCCAATTGATAGTTATATCCTAAAGGCTGACATTTTAATTCTAGTGCTATTAGTACTTTATATAAGTCGTAAATTAATGGGTAAAATAATTGATGATAGTCTAGTTTTTCTGAGTACAGTACAGTATGAGTAAGTTATGACTTCGTGAGCAAGGACTAAGCTCTTAAATTATTTGTTATGCCCTTCACCTCACCAAAACTTATGGTATCTTTCAGTAGTCCGGACATTGATCAATAAATTTCACATCAAATTGTACTCTTATGTCAAGGACACCATTTCTAATTCCATATATAGCATCAAAGAATCAATAGGAACCCCTGTAAGCAACTGTGCCTGCATATACTGTAAGCATGGCAAACAAATAAGCCTTTAGGGTTGACCAGTGAAAAGTGGTGTGTGCGCGTATAGAGGGTATAATAAGTTGGTAAAATTTGATGCAGTCAAGACAAAGTGGCAAGGCATACACAAATCAACATGTTCAGCACTGACTAGACTATGGAATGCTGCATAAGAAGCCAAGATCCTTTTTTTTTTAATATAGTTTATCTATTATATAAAATATGTTATCTACTCCCTACCAGTAAAAAATAATACCAAACTAATAGAGCTACTAGGCTATTATATATATACAGCATAGCTAAGCAATACAAAGTTATAATGCAGTATGCATAAGCGTAATTGTAGTTAGTTTCAGAAGTTCGCGGGAAATTCTCAGGCTAAATAAAATTGTAAAATATTACTGTAAGTAAATAATTATTTATATATATCAAAAAAAAAAAAAAAACATGGGTGCATATAAAATATAATGTTAACACTTAACCCATTCAGGATGATGATGTAAATTTAGTCTCATTCTGCTTATCATTAGACAATTGTTAAAATCGTATAATCTACCTCTAGGACTCAAAAGGGTTAATACTACATCAATAACCTGTCTGAAATCATTCAGACCATGCCACGGGCCGGGTAGCTCGTCTGGCTGTTGATCAAAGAGTCGGCAGTTCGATCCCAGGCTGTACCATCGTTAGATGTCAAAAGTTTGGGAAGCTCGGTCTAGTGATTTGTGACAAATGTCCAGTTAAGTCCCTGTTAATCAAGGGAATGCACGGCGTTAAAAACTGCATCAATCAACCGTATAATTCAGATAGTACCTACCCATTAGAACCCTAAAGGTAGATTATAAGAGGAAGAAAACCGCCTAATGGTTATCAGCTTAATACAAATATGACGTTGTGTTGAAAGGGTTAAAGAAAGCAGTGTTTTACCTTGACAGTACAGTACAGTAAACATGTCTATGAACTTTATAATCTGGCTGTACAATATGCCAAGTGATACTAACCATATTCTGATCATTTGAACCAGGCAAAATATTGTCTTGTAGTTACCTTCCTGACCTGAACATAGTGTCAGTAATGAAAACTATTAATATCCAGTAGAGATGCAGTAGCTTTATACAGTGGTCCCTCTCATTTAGCGATTTCATTAGTCTCGCCAAACCATCGCCAAAAGTGAATTTCGCCAAACGCGAATAGTACTTTAAATGGGAAAATTATCCATTGGTCTTTGACGAGGCCCGAGTTCACCCTTTTGGGCCTTTTCAAACCGCCCGCCATGTGCATCGTTGATCGCCGACACACTCGGCGCCGTCTGCTTACTCTGTTTTTGCTAGAAGACATAGGCCTAGCCTATATATCTCCACAGAATTGACCTAACCTAGGTTAAATGTATATCAGGCAGCAGAATTCATTGTTATCTTGTGAATAGTCTTATTGATAAGGAATAACCACACAACCTTACCAACAAGTTGCTAAGTCACTAGCTAGCCAGACCAAGAAATGGTCTAACCTAGCTTAGATATATATCAGGAGGCATAAATCACTTTTACCTTGTGAATGGTGAAGACTAGAATTTTCTATACCAACTGCTTTTCGATTGAGCAAAATAATGAAATTGGTTTTGGATCCGTGGTCACTTCTTTGATTAATTATATTTATCGATTGGGCCCCTGAGTCAGCTGATGCGCGCGTGTGTGTTTGTGTGTCGCGGACTGTTCGGCACAATAAACAATGCAAAACACAAGAGATATGAGGTTCACAAATCGGTTTGGTCAAGATTACTCTGTTAATATACGTTTATGAAATATACCGGAGATATTCTCGCTATCCAAGCAGCTCAGTTAGGGATTTGTGAGTAGGCCTAAGCCTATCTATAGCCTAGCCTCGGCCTAAGAGTAACTCTCAATACAGCGCTCTAGTGGCGGCTCTACTACTGTAGCCTACATGAAACATTAACAGCAATAAAAAAGAAAATAGATACTAGATAACAGATTTTATTTACCATGAATTATTTAGAGTTAGGCCTGGTGAGACTAGCTTGCGGGCGGCGCATTCTGGGCCGACGCCATTCCGTGACGTCAGCATTCTCGCCAAAAGTGTATTTGAAGCGCCAAATTCGGATTCTGGTACCATATCCAACCTATCGCCAATACTGTGTTTCGCCAAGCTGAAACTCGCTAAACGCGAGGGACCACTGTATTATGCAATTAATCCGTTCAATCAGATGACACCAATTAGTGATATGTTCTAGCTATCTACTTACAACTTTATTCAACTTAGGAAGGACATATCAGAGCTTGAGGGATAATTGGGCTAGTCTTCAACCTTTTCATATCTTGTAATCCTTCCTAAACTGAATACAAACGTCTGTAGGTCTATTTACTCAGGCCCAATCCCCACTTTTCCTATTTATTTTCTTTTATTTTCCCTTTTTGTCTGTAAGTAGCTAGAGTAAAACTAAACTGGCAACATCTGATTGAAAAGTCAAGTGACAGGAAATTTGTTATATGAAATTTCCTGGCCAGTTAAGGTAAACCGAGAATAATAGCCACAGTAAATGTAGTGTAATGAACACCTTTTACACAATCGACATAAATTTTGTCTTATTCTGGTTACCATTAGACAATTTTCTTAAGCTTAATCTGTTTCTATACCTTAATGGGGTAAATAATATAAAATAAACCATGAGTAAGGTGGTATCGTGCTGAAAGGGTTAAAGGTGGCGTCACATGTGCAGTTAATTTTGAGTTTATTGTAGCCTATATTATTTCACCACAATTTCAGTTTTTCCACTCAATTACCTGATTACGTAAGATTGTCACCTACTCCAGTTACTAACTTGATATTCATTGATTGGGTTACTTGGTGGATTGGTGAAAAAAAAATTGAATTCAATTTACTTCATCTACTGACATGACTGACTTAGCATTTTTATTTAAGAACCACAAATGGAAATCCAACATTGACAAGTAAAATCACCAAAAATATGCTTGCGTGACACCACCTTGAGCATCAGAAAATCAGCTGGTAAAAGATGCGATTTCTTGACCTAATTACAATAAGCACAGTGCAGTATAGTATTAGCAACCATACTTAATAAGCCAAATAAACTACTGTACAAGCACTCACCTAGGATGCCCTTTCTGAACGTCCGCTGAACATATTTAAGGCCGGTCACGATCTCGCGCTGAACGTGGAACTCTATACGGATTTTGTAGCTAATGCCCTCCTGAAATATGAGTAGAAAGTTAGAATGGATTGCTTTTAGATTAGTCAACCAGTAGTCTATCCTAATTTCACAACCAAATAAGGGAGTTTACAAAGCCCAGGATTGCCATAGTCATACCAAAATTGCTGAAAGAACTTTTGAGTCGGATATATATTTTGTATTTAACCACCATGCACCCCTGCTAAAGAGCTGGGATAGGGTGGGTACCTGATATTTCAGGGGCTTAACGCCTTACAAGCGGGCCCGTAAGGAATTTCTACTACCCGCCAAGCGGGTTTTTTTTACCCTAAATGGCCTTGTTGCCGTGCTCTTTTTCATGCATAAACAAGAGCCAGAGCGTAATACAATTATGTATCCCTGAAAGAGCATTAATTCAGCTTTCCAATGACACCAGAACCATCCTCCTACGACCACGCGTTCTCTTGCAACGATCGTGCAAGACGAGTGCAAAATCCCTAAAATACGGTAATTTCTTGACATAATACCCTGTGTAGTGAGGGAGGGAGGGTGGATGTGTGTGGAGTAAACGTCAGTAGGCCCGCTGGACCCGTGGCGAACGGTCAGAACCCGACCTACGCTCCGCCCACTGCTCGTCTCTCTCTCAGAGGCAATATTGCTCCAAAATTGCACACGGACTAAAGTCGGGCCCCGCTCTTTGGGCAGGTGTTCTCTATACAGACTTAAGTCGGGCCCCCCTGATAAGGGGTTAAGTGGATAGTTGCCACAGATTGCTAGACCTTGAAATAAATATATTGGACAAGAAAAGAAGATATGTTTCAGTAATGCCTATCATGGAGGTGCAATGATATACAAAAAGGGAATTAACCCCCTCAGATAGTTTACACGCGATCACGCATATAAGTGGTTTGGACCAAACACCGATTTGCACGCAAATCGTGTATATAAATTGGGAAACTTAGTGTTAACTTAAGTTATTATATACGCGATCGTGTATATAATCGCGTGCAATTTTAACAGGTGCGCGGTGAAGGCCCTGAAGGGCAACACTAAATGTGGAGCTAGTTGGCAACTTCCTACCAAACCAGGCAGTACCACAAATAACAGTCTACCCAAATAGTGCCAAATAGTGTGGCTACTGTCCACAGATAAATAGGTTTCATTAATCTGTCGGAGGGGCTTAACAACTTCAATAATTTTCAAACCACCAGAGATCATGTAATTGATTTTGTTTTCTTATTTCAGGAATTGTGAGTTCACAGTTTAAATTCTGGGTCAAGTTCAGAAGATGGAGAAAGGGCATGGCAAGCAAAGGATTAAGAGTTAATATATAAATAAAACCAAGGTTTTACAAAGTAGATTAGGGCTTGGAAAGGTAGTAGTACTAGTAGTCGTTCCTCAGGCTGCCTGACCGAACAGCCCTGAGCTCCTAAAGAAGGCCACGGCCAAGACTGGGTTTTCCCACAATGTTCTCGAGGAATGTACCGGTATATTGTGTTGTTGGCGTAAGTGGTTGTGTGCTATGCAGTCTTCTATAATGTTTTTGATAGTGTGCAGTGTTGTGTTACAGCCTGGACAGGTATCCTGGACGGAGTCATCCAGCCTCTATTGAGAACTTATAAGGGTTGGATGGTGATTATATCGCAGCCTAGCCAGGTGGACTCTGTTCTCACAGGAAAGGAGTTTCTGAGAGATGGACTTCAGGGGGTCGTGCACATAGCTGAGTGTTGTCTTTGAGTGACTGGAAGGATTGGTAAGTGATTTGAGTATGGATATGCTCCTGGAGGCTGGCTTGGAGTGGGCGAGGGGGAAGTGATGTCAATATTGTGTATGGTAACGAGTGCTAGGTGTTGTTTTTATGTTTCTTGGTATGTTATGTATTTATGCAATAAAATGTTATTATATTTGTATACAAGATAAAAGGACACATATACTGTACCACTTGGTATCTAGTCCTCATTGTCGTAGTTTGTGTTTATTTATATGATGTTAAACGTAGCAATAATTAACAATGTATTACTATGACAATAAACTATTTTGAATATGTGTGGATGTTCTGCCATGTAGTGTAGTGTGTGGTGTTGGTTTGTAGAGGCTGCGGCGAGAATTTGTGTGCCTCTCATAATTCAAATTAAGGTGATGCTAGATTTTGAGGACTTTGGTTTCCTGGTGTAGGTATTCTGTAGGTGTGGTAGCTGTGCAGCCAGTGATTATTTTGAGGGCTTTGTTCTGTATAGTTTGTAGGGTGTTGTGATGAGTTTCAGCGAGGTTAGAGGCTGTGTGTGTGGTGTGTCATGGGGATCTTGTTTAGGGTGAGGCGAGGGATATGGCGGTGTTCTGCTGGCCAGTTTGTGATAAGGGTCGCTTGGAGAGGTAGAATAGAGTGTTGACTGTACAGTATACCCATGTGCAGTGGGTTATGCAGAAACGGGGTGGGTGCAAAGTTGCGAACACAATTCAGTGTAACGTCTGCCGCTGCTAGGTACACCATTGGAAGAAGCGCTGCACTTGAGTAAAGAGACCTCTACCAAGGAACAAGTTCAAAGTTGAGAAATTTGTATGCATAGTATGCAAAGGTGAGCTTGTGTTCAAGAACCACCTCAAGAGTGTTAACTTTGGCAATGAGGCACTGGAGATGGTGGACAAGTTTTGCTACTTGGGAGAAACCAGTTCTGCAGGTGGTCGGGCCGAGGCTGCCACTATCGCCAGAATAAGATGCGGCTGGGGAAAGTTCAGATAACTGTTGCCACTAATTACAATGAGAATACTCATTCTCCCCTTAACCCTTGTCTAGCGGGGGGTTTTGGGCTTATTTGGGCATATTCAGGCCCTCCTGAATGATAAATCAAGTATCTGCATGAAAAGAAATGTATTCAGCAAAAAACTAGGCGCTAAAAGCTTCAAAATGAGACCAGAACGAGCTATGTAGCACTCGTGGTTCTCATACAGTGGTACCAGTAACATGGGAGTTTAGCGTATAGCGGCATATTTTCCCCAGCTATGCTCACTACTGGCTACACTGCCGGCCTCTCGAGAACACAGGGAACATGAGTTAATGGGCGGCGGTAAGCCCTGGGAGTCGGCTGTCTGGCCTGCTGCGCTCCCAGCCATTTGCACTCGATTTTAACCCTTTAAAAGCCTTAATAATGCTCCTAACTTGCTGCAAATTGGAGGCGGACTTAAGTCCACCCCTGATCTTTAAGGGTTAAAGGGAAAGGTGTACGTTTTATGTGTTAAAAGCGCAAAGACATATGTTTCAGAATCGTGGCCTGTCAAAGTGATGAGATATGTACTAGCAGGGTTGGATGGTTTGGACATGTGGAGAGGATGGATCAACTAAGTTGGGTGAAAAGATGCAAGTCTGTTAACGTGGAGTTAGCAGCATCAAGGGGCAGAGCAAGAAAGACTTGGGATCAGACTTTATGGTCTGATCTTGAATTGATAAACCTGACAAGTGAGGCAGCTCTGAACAGCGCTGCCTGGAATGCCGCCATTAGGACGGGAGACCAGAACCGCACTTCTTGTGGAGCACTCGGTCTTAAAATGTATGTATGTATGCATGCATGCATGTATATATATATATATATATATATATATACTGTACATGTTGTTGTTGTTGTTCCCCAAGCTGCCTGGCCGAACAGCCCCAAGGCCCAGAGCATGGCCAAGGCCATAACCAAGCGCCCCCACAGAACCCTCCCTGCCGACCACAATAAAGCCTGGGTGACCGAAGCCACTCCATGGCGGGGAGCTGAGGAGGGTGCGTAAACGCCCGGGAAACCAAAGCCCAACCCAGGGCCCTGTGCCCCTCAGCATTTATGAAGAGAAAGTTGAGAGGCAAAGGAAAAATGTGACGCTTTGGCTTCCAATCTTGGTAGATTGGGAGGTCATTCCACGGAAGAGACGCCGTCACTTGAGATCTAGAAAATATATAAGTAAAAGGAACAGTCAGAGTAAGCTATGGGTATGGCAGAGATCGCTCAGCTCTCACTCTGATAGACCAGCCCATCACCACATATATATATGGTGGTAATCGACATCCATCGGCATCAACCAAACATCTATTCGGAACTGCAGGGATTATTTCTAACAAATATACAGTTCACTCTAAGACAAATTATGGTTGTAAGTGTTAGAAGCTATTCTTTATGGAATATTAACCCTCTCACTTTCTTGACGCAATTTTGAGCCTATTAGGGATACTTTAAAGCCTTTGTTACCATCAGGGGTATTTAGAAACCTTTAGTTTAGTTACTTTAACCTCTGCAGTTGTCTTTGAGTTAGCTGGCAGAAAACTAATTTTGGAGAGGTAATTATAAGAGTGAGAGAACTCTATTTCTTATTGGTAATCTGGCAACCTCTGCGTCATATGGTCGTGAGAGGGTTAACAATTCAGAGGTTCAAGGATCATATTGGGCCATGATTAATGTATTGTGTGTACAATAGATATTGCAGTGAAGTTGACCCTAGGGGATTTTCATCCTCCAGGAATTTAGCCTTCCTATCCATGTTAGGGATTATAAGGATGTATGTTCCTGAATATAAATACCATATGAAGAGAACTTTATTGACAACATTTCGCAGATAGTTTCTCCGGGTCACTAACTGCGAAACGTTATCAATAAAGTGCTCCTCCTCATATGGTGTTTATATTAATTCTGTCAACTTTTCAAAGTTATTTCAACATTGTATGTTCCTCACAGAAAGCTTATGGTTATCACTTGACACGAAGTTTAATCATGTTGATTTGTATTTTCAGTTGCAAATGTGTCTATTCAAGTGGTCTAACCTTTATTATGAAGCTGGAGTCCTTGAGCTTGTTGACCTCTCCCGTGAGGTCAAGCTCCATCTCTGGTTGTCCTTCCGCTACCAGTACCAGTTTCCTCACCAACACACGATTGAAGTTCCCGTGGTCTGAGGGTGAGGGGTGGACGGAATAGTAAGTCAAGATATTCACTTTTAACCTACTGATCAAGTCAATTATGTCCAGCACTCTAACCCAAAACTGAACCATTTTTACAGCCCATAGTTTACAGACACTACCAGTAAAATTGAGAACTGTTCCCCAATTATTAATCTCCCCCATGTTCAGGAAAAGGAAAAGCCACCTGATACCATATGAATCAGGTGGCTCCAGTAGCCAGACTACTTCCTGATCAGCAAAACTGACAGGAAATAGGTTAGAGACACGAAGATCATACCAGGTGAGGAATGTATCCTTCAACATAAGCTCCTAGTGTGTGTTATGTACCAAAGCAGAGTTTCTGTGAGAAAGAAAGTACATGTGCCATAAATGAAAGTAGGGTAAGACGGGGTAATTTCGCCGCGACGCTAATAATTTACATTCAAACGCCGATATCTCCGAAACTATTGCATGGATTCAGCTGCAGTTTGGCTTAAGTTGTGGAGCTAGTTTGGCTTAGGTTGTATAGCTAGTTTGGCTTAGGTTGTGTTGCAGTTTCGCGGGGCCTGGTGCCGGGGCTAGCGGCGCGTCTGACAGTATGGTCGGGTGTGTGTGGGGGTGTTTGTATGTGGGTGCGTACACTGTGGTGGTGTGTGCGACACAGTGTTGGCAGTAGCCATCAGCTGCTGCCTGGTACTTTGCACTGGCATCCTACACACCGCACCCACACCCGCACTAAATATTTCCACACCCGTAGGCCTAATAAATACGTCCACAACCGCACTAGACACATCCACACCCGCACTACATGTCCACAACTCCACACCCGCACTAAACACAGTGGCGCCTAGGCCTACATGTGTGACACACCTGCATCTCTGCCCGCCCTGTTCAAATGTGTGTGTGTGCGTGCGACGTATTTCTATTGGTATGTTTAGTGGCAGTTTGGGTTTGTGAATGTTTTCATTGCTTTTACCTGCGCACTAGTGTTTTGTGTGGCTATAAATCATACAATGTTATCTAGTTTACTAGCTAGATGATGCATAAAATAGGTCGCGGCGAAATTACCCCGCCCGGCAGGATAATTTCGCCGCGAGAGTAATCTTTTTTTTTAAATCGGCAGCATGACAAAAACATTATATATATTTTTTGTTTTTTGGGCATCTATAGCAAAAAGGTTGAATGTATAGATTATAGATACAAAATTAAAAATTCCATTTGTGGCAGTTTCTATTCGTTAAAAAACGTGATTTTCGGCGAAATTACCCCGTCTTACCCTATGGTTATTAGAGAAAGAGCAGAGAGACAGATTCCACAATAAAATTATGGATATCGAAAGAAGTGTGGGTGCTAGGTCAGATTATGTTGACGACCAATGGAACTTTATAGAACACAGCCTCCTACATGCCTCAAAGTCTGTGGCAAAACAAAGTGGCCATCCAGACATAAGTTTTCCTGGTGGTGGAACAACAATGGTAAAGCTGCAGTCAGAGGGAAGAAAAGGTTTCAAAGTATGGAAGGAAGGTGGCAGCAGGGAAGAATACCTGACCGTCAAATAAAATGCTAGAAAGGAGGTCTACAGGGCAAATAAAATCCTACAGGACAGTGTGATAAAAAATATATTGTAGCACAAATAATAACAATGGAATTTTTAAACTAGCTATGAGTGTGAGGGACTGTAGCAAGGATGCTGTGGGCAAACAATATATAAATGGAGACAGTGGTATACCTGTTTACACAAAAAACAAAATGAGAATGGCATGGAAGGCAAATTAAGTCAGATTGGCATACAGTGAATTTTTTGAATGGAATACAGAACATCTCAGTGGAGTTTGAATGGAGTACAGTCCATCCTCCAAATTTGCGAGATTATGGGCGACATGCGACCTCGCAAATTTCAAACAACATAGTTTAGGGGAATAATTACTGATGGGCGGCACCCGCCGAATTTCCGTATTAATTGGTACATTTATATCGGTTGTGGGACACATTTATACATACAGTAATCTCCCCCATATAAGACTTGTCATTATCCGAACCTCGCCAGTTCCCTGACAGGCCATGGGATATATAAATAAAGAAAGAAAGTGGTTGTTGGTGACGTTCAAAGCATTTCGATTTGAAGCGCCAAGATTCTGAGTGACCGAAATCGACGATATAGCCTAGCCTACAATCATTTACTTAATATTACAGTAGGCTACTTATTATATTTTATAAACATAATAGTAGGTAACCAACTTACCATAATACTAAATTATATTTCATAATATACTTACATAAACCGAGCAATCTTGGCCAAAACCGATATGCACACGGTTTTGTTTACCACCTGTTTACTAAAGTGCCACCATTATCGATTTTCTTCGAGCCGACCAGAAACATATTAGAAATAGAAATAGTTGTAAATGATAAGAAAACATTAAAAGGATGTGTTAGTTAACTTAGAGTGTTTGTTGACTTAATTGGCTTGACGTTTGGGTTCCTAGGCGAGGTGAAGCACCCCTACTGGGCTTCTCTCTCCCCCACCCCGCTCGTCCTCCTCAGACACAGCCGGCTAGCCTATCACCTGCCTCTTCATCCTCGCAAATGTGGATTAGGCGGTCGCAAATTTCCCTTATAATTCTACAGGCTGGTTCGCCCATGTGAAATCGACCTTGCAAATGTGGAATTATTATGTTACCTCCACCAACCGACTTTACTCCTAAACTCAATTAATGAAATCGACAAATACATGTGGCAGTCCAGGGATTCGAACCTAGGATGCTCACACCGAGATTCAGTGCATTTATCTATTGCGCTACGTAGACAGTTAAAGAATGGTGGACAAGACTACGATTTATTATGCAGTTACAAATCCTGCATATCAATCTAAGCATGTACACACTTTCCAACTGCACTATCATAGGCTATGGATAGATGGATGGAAGGAGTAATTAATGGGGCCTTAACCCTAAGGAAGGCCTCTCTATAAACTACCCCTGAACCTGAATGAATTATTGTTACCTCCACCAACCGACTTTACTCCTAAACTCAATTGATGAAATCAACAAATACATGTGGCAGTCCAGGGATTCGAACCTAGGATGCTCACACCGAAATTCAGTGTATTTATCCATTGCGCAACGAAGACAGTTAAAGAATGGTGGACAAGCCTACGATTTATTATGCAGTTTCGAATCCTGCATATCAATCTAAGCATGTACACACTTTCCAACTGCACTATCATAGGCTATGGATAGATGGATGGAAGGAGTAATTAATGTACTGGGTATTATATTTTTTTTCCAATTTTGACCCCCCCTCGCAAATGTGGAGGATCGCATTTTTCAAACTCGCAATTTAGAGGATGGACTGTACAGAACATCTCAGCACTGCAGTCCCTGTACTAACCCTCCTCCATTTATATATTGTTTGCCCACAGCATTTTGTTGTATACTGTATAGATTTTTTTTTTTTTTTTTTCTATATTCCAAATACTCCCTCTCGGTCATAGGCTGATAGCCTTTACACTCTACCGCTGAACACGGTGAGGCCCGTGAGGTCTTGTTCCAGCCTAGGGAGTGAGACATGCGAAGCACCTATTCACGGCTCGAACCAATCTCTGAAGCTGCTTCGCCTCTGCGCTTTCACAGTCTCACTCCCCAAGCTCGGACCCTCACTCTCAGAACGCCACCTATTGAGCAATTAACTCACTAGGCATTGCCCCCCTGTAGCATATTTTGAATATGGGAATATTCATACAGTGCTATTTAATCAGGGAACAATGAGGGTATTTTGTTTTGGCATTTCGGTGTGCTGTGGTAATGCACTGAAAGTAGGTACAGCACAAATTCCATCTCAATAATATCTTCCCATTGACATATTGGGATTCGAACCCGGGTCCATTGGATTACCAGTCCAGTGGCAAGACCACTCTGCCACACCTCCCCTTGCATGTATTATGTGTATGAATGCATGTATTTATATGTGTACATATGTATGTACTGTATGTGTATGCAGCTCTCGCCGAGGCCACTGAAGGATGGCCGAAACAACTCCAGGTAGATAGGTAAATATGGGCAGAATTTTTTTGGGAGAGTTAATTATAAGATTGAGAGAACTCTATTTCTGATTGCTAATCGGCAACCCCTATGTCAACAGGATAGAGAGAGGGTTAATAATACTATCTAATAATAAAATAACACTACAGTAGTTCAGCGCCTTACCCACAACAATGGCCCCTGCAACCGAACTTCCCAGCAGAGTTTCCTTGTACTTGCGGAGACTCTCGTCCTCCGCGTCCTTACTGACCATCTCCTCTAGGGTCTTCTCAGGGGGAGGTTTGTAGTTGGTGGGCTCCTCCTCATCCCGGATGGGCTGAATATCCACGTTTTCCTCTTCCGCCATTACTGTGTGTTCCTGTCATAAGGTTAAACGATATCAATATTTGGGACATGACGGTTACTTGAACATTTACATAACGCTTTAAATCAAGACATAGTTCACGAACACTGTACCAGTACTCTACTATACTTGCTTCACAGACAGGTTTACTTAGACCATTGGCTACATAGCCCTTCAAATTAAGACTGACTCAAGACTCACTCAACACCATACAGTACAGTACAGTACTGGCATCAAGGACACTTAACCCTTGTCTAGCGGGGTGTTTTGGGCTATTTTGGGCATATTCAGGCCCTCCTGAATGATCAATCAAGTATCTGCATGAAAAGAAATGTATTCAGCAAAAAACTAGGCGCTAAAAGCTTCAAAATGAGACCAGAACGAGCTACGTAGCACTCGTGGTTCTCATGCAGTGGTGCCACCAACATGGGAGTTTAGCATATAGCGGCATATTTTTTCCCACTACGCTCACTAATGGTAACACTGCCGTCCTCTCGAGAACAGAGGGAGCGTGAGTCAGTGGGTGGCGGTAAGCCCTGGGTGTCGGACGTGTGGCCTGCTGCGCTCCCGGCCATTTGCACTCGATTTTAACCCTTTAAAAGCCTTAATAATGCTCCTAACTTGCTGCAAATTGGTGAACGACCTAAGTCGAGCGCCGCTCTTTAAGGGTTAAGGGGGGATGGGCTGGTTTTTCTGGCCCCCTTCTCCCTCAGGTTTAGCCTCATTATTTTTTAGATTATAAAACGTTCGCCCAATTACAGCTGGGTCCCCGACTATGCGAGAATTTGGTGGATGAACGAGATTGCATAGATAGAAACATGTAGCTTATGGAAAATACTGTAATTAATTTGGTGGATGGATGGTCCCTAGTTTAGGGGTTCAACTTCATTTTTAGTTTTTTACCTAGGCCTATAAAAAAAAACACAAACCGACACATATTCATAACAATACATAATATAAATAAAAGAAAGCAATAATTAAACAATAATAAGTCATTGTTTGCTCACATTAAGTTAAGGCTAGGGTGGCTCAGCCGCTCAAGATATACAAATTCCTCACGGAGCTATGCATGCACTCAGAGCGGGGGCACAAAATATGGCTGACTAATCCTTCCCACCCGGTACCCAAGCGACGTAGAAGCTGGCTGTGACGTCACTGCACATGACATATCACGCACAGCTGGTTAGAAACTTGTACATTTGGGTTTCGCCACGGATTTGATTACCCTTATTTCGGCGCTCGCACACTTCGAACGGTATTCGCACAGTTTGGAATTTTTAAATTAATATTTTTGGTAGCTCGTATAGATCGCGAATCGCATAGATCGAACACGCATAGATGGGGACCTAACTGCTTATTAATTTTAAAACCTTTCATCCCATTTCTATATCAATATCAAGTATCAAGATCTTTCGTGCCATTTAGGTGTCAATTTTTTCCTGGCGAGCAATAGCGAGCCTGTAATTTTAATGCCCAGGACATTTTTCTATTGTTGGAGTATCGGAATTACAATTAACAATGAGAATGGCAATAAAAACTGCTTTCCTCACAGACCTCACTTTCTTACAATGAAATACAGTAGGCTACACCATAATAAACCTTTAAAATTAAAATAAGTAAACCTAAAAAAAACAAGAGTTGCTGTTCTGCAGAATTACCGTTAAAATAGACGGGAACGTGATCGCGAGCATGCAAGTAATGTAAACAAAGTCGAGGAATGGTGATACGCCCGAATACTACATCCTTACCATTAAGTGTTTTGTATGAAAAATTTCAAAATCTTTTCTATCTCCTACACATACTCCGAATTATGTTCGCCTTTTATCCCCTCATTTTCCCTGATATTCATAGCCCTCCCAGGATCCCCACTAGTGGCCTGTGGGGGGGGGGGGGGGCACGTTTTTAGATTATTGGATAATGGGTAAATACTAATTTCAGCTCCTCTTCAGTACCGTATAGCCTAAGAGAACACAGGGTAAATCTAGTAATACTGTACTAGCCCTATTTTTTCATTACTGTATTTTCCTTTTGAAACTGAGTCTTTTCAGTCTTGCCATATTCAGGAAGCCCTACTGATGCTCGAATTGTGAGAGTCTGGGGAAAGCAGCCCCCAAGTTAAGTTAGGTTGTCATGTTAGGTTAGGCCTAATGCTTCCATTGAAAATTAGGGTAAAGGTTACTTTTTAGGACCGACAGTGATTTCAGTACCTTTTTTTTTTTTTTTGCATTTTTCTTTCAGATACAGTGTTCTCATATATGCAACTGAAGAGGAGCTGAAATGAATATTGTCATTAACCTAAATTAACAACCTAACCTAACATAGGGGCTGCCGCCCCCAGACCCCCGCTGCACTAAATAATGATGTAGAAGACATAAAATCCCTAAAAAGTACTACGGGAGAGCGAAAAACACCGTAAGAAAATGGGTTTACAGAAAACGGAGTTTCGGGGATACAGTCGTCAAACCGCGGCAGACGAGTTTCACTTTAGTGAAGGTTTTTAATACTTCAATGTATCTAGGCTATTACAAGTCAAATACTGAATACATTTCCGTGCATCATCAACATCAAACCATACTTGGTCTACATTCTACTACGTATAAAGGTTGAATAACCTTATGAATTCATTTCATCTGGGGGAAATCCCCAACTGTAATGAATTCTACAGCACTAAACAACGAAGGCTATATACTGTAGCACTGGAAACTGTCGTAGCATATTAACCTATTAGGAGCAACAGAATAGCAACAAAACAGGGGTAGTGAAGGTGTAGATTTATCAAGTAATTCTGCAGTGTTCTTTTATTTAATAATTTTCATTTTAGTAAGCGTTGTTTCCACATAGCGATTTTGATCATTTAATTTGACTTTATATTGTCCTTGTCCCAATTTTGGTTTGTTTAGTTTGCAAGTTTTACATTTTAATTCTATTTATTTATTTATTCTGTTATATTGTAGCCTAATGGTTTGTAAGTGTGTACAGCTCGGTCCCGCATAGTGCGAGAAATTGGTCAATGCAGTGTGTCGCACTAGGGTAAGGTGGGGTGAATCCGCCGCGAAACGTGTTTTTTTAATAACAGCATCCAACTGAATCAGAATTCAGATTTTTTTTTTACATAACTTTTACATTATCGCTTTCCTGCACACGCTCATATCATTTTTATTTGAAAAAAAAAAAAAACCATTAACCCCTCCAACCCGGATGGGCTCTTGAACGCCCATAACAACCTCGGCCCGCGCAACCCGGAAGGGCTCTTGAACGCCCATTGCTTGCATGCGTGCTTTCGAATGCCGCGCGTACATTTTCGGTATCGTGGGACGGTAGGTGGCGCCACCAGGCGTAAACTCCGCCACAGCAACAGTATCTACCCCGACGCCATCATGGACAGTACGCCAAATAGTGATTCCGCTGTGTCCGATACCGTGCTTCCTACGACGCCCTTGCTTGTTCGTCGCGCCTTACCCCGACGCCATCGCCTAAATGTGTTATCTCCCGGAGGTATTGAGACGACATTGAGACTTTATGAGCGAGCTGATGCCAAGCATAATGTTGATGATGAAGTCAGTGACGACTCCAGTAATTATAAGTCGAGTGATTATGGCCATGAGAGTGATAAAGAAGAGCAATTCCTGGGATTTGCGAGAGAACATGACAGTGATGAGAGTGATGAAGGTGATGTACCAGTTGTTGAGGAAGCTGGTTTACCTAAAGACAGTGAACTTGAGAGAGTGAGCGAGTGGGAGAGTTCAAGGTCACTCACCAAATTTCGCTTAAGTGACACGACGCCAAGCCCTTCCCCTGGTAAATCGCCTTTCAAGCTACATTTGTATAAGCAGAAAATACTTGAGAAGGCGGCTGCGGCAGCTAGGGAACAAGCAAAACTACTTGGTGAGGATGAGGCTGTGAGTGAGGGTCAGCGTGGTGACCCTTCTCGTCCGCCATTGTCTCCCTTATCTACCCACGCCACCCAAGATGACCCGGATGCCCCGCATTCTTCCCCACCACCCCCACCATTGCCAAGGGTTGAGGACCCCACACTTTCGGCCTATTTGCCTCCTAGGTCCCCCGACAGGAGACATACTGCTGCCGAAAAGGGGAAAGGTAGGAAATATACCAAGAAAATTAAGAAAAGTAAGAGAGTTTTGTTCGAGGCTCCCGCGGCGTCCACCCCGGCCGGCCCCAGCCATACGTCCCCGCAACTTTCCCCACGGTCCTCCCCACCTCTCCCGCCTTCAACATGTCTTCCTGAAGAAGTCTTTGAGCTCGCATCACCAATACCTGGCCCTAGTGACAGTGAAACATTGCTTTCTGTCACTCGTCGCAGGCCAAGGAGCCCGGGACCTCGGGGGGACACAGCCTCACCTGCCACTCCTTCCCCACCTCGCCCACCCGCACGCCGCCCACGCATCACTGGTTCCCCGCCAGATTATGTGGGGGCCACTGATGATGAAGGGCACCTCTCTGAAGACTCTGGCCATGATTACATAGGTCCACCGTCAGGGCAAGATGACCACTCTGACGATGACTATATGGACATCGACGACCCTCGACCCATCCGCTTGGCCCGGCGTCGTGCTGCCCGTCGTGCTGCCCACCGCCCTGGCCGCCGCCCTCGCCGCCCTAGGGCGCGCGCCTCCCGAGTTGGCCGTGGGCGTGCTGGGCCACCAGCTGGAGCTCCTCGTCAGCGTAGACAAGACCCATTCTACGTTTTTCAGTGGCAAGACGTAGTTGATGAGGATGCATACAACCCTGATGTGCCAGCTTTTGATGAGGTACTGGAGGGTTCAGGCGTTACCCCCAATTTTACTGCAGGCCCCAATGCTCCACCACACGAACTGTTTGAGGCCTTCTTTGATGAGGAGGTGGTAGGCTATGTTGTCAAAGAGACAAATAAGCAGCACCAATTCCAGGTCCACTTTTTGGGAAAGGTGACCAAGGGCCACATGAGGCAGTGGACCCCAGTGACTCATAATGAGTTCATGGTGTTCCTGGCACTCACCATGCTAATGCCTCATGTCAAGAAGCATAGGTTGCCTGACTATTGGATCACCAATGATCTGATATCCACCCCTGCCTTCGGGAAATATATGTCTCGCGACCGGTACCTTGATATCCTCGCAGCGCTCCATCTTGTCACCAACCTTGACGTCCACCTCCCAGACAAGCTGTGGAAGATTAGGACGTTGTATGAGATGATGCGAGAACGCTTCACCTCCTACTTCAAGCCCTTCCGCAAGGTCGTCATTGACGAGTCTCTTGTGCTGTTCCGGGGAAAACTCAGCTTCCGGCAGTACATCCCCTCAAAAAGACATCGCTTTGGCATAAAATTCTTTGTGCTGTGCGACTGCCAAACTGGCTATGTCCTGGACTTCCTGGTCTACAGCGGGAAGGAAGGGGACTTGCTTGTGGACCCCCTCATTGGCTTTGGCGGAGCAGTGGTGCAAGCCATGATGGACCGCTACTTTCATAAGAATCACGTCCTCTACACGGACAATTATTACACGTCCCCCACTCTCTCACAGTACCTGCATGAGCGCAAGACGGGGACTGTAGGCACAGTACGAGGGAAAAGGAAGGGCATGCCACCTTTCCCTCCAAAGACCAAAAAAGGTGATGTGTTCAAGAAGAAGTCGGGGCCCATTCTGGCTATCCACTGGCACGACCAGCGGAAGGTCAACCTCCTGACCACCATCCACAAGTGGATCGCCGCACCCAGGCCAGGGTGACCAAGCCCGATGCTGTCCTGGACTACAACATCAACATGAGGCTGGTGGACAAGTCCGACATGCAGATAGGCTTCATTGACTGCCTGCGTACCTCGTGCAGATGGTACAAAAAGTTCTTTCTGCATATGGTGGACATGTCAGTTCTGAATGCCTACAACATATACAAGCTTCGGAATGTGAACACACCCATGAAGTTCAATAGCCTGCGGAGGTTCCAAAAGCAGGTGTTGACGGAGCTCCTGGAGAAGTATGCTATGCCACAGAGGGCAGTGGCACATCCTGGGCCCGCCGTTATTGAGCAGTCTGCTCAATACTTGACTAGGCACAGGCTTGGTTCCCTGCCTCAGAATGAATCCGGAAGAACACAGCAGAAGCGGTGCCATGTCTGCTACAACAGCAGGGTGAAGCCGAGGTCAGGTAAAAAGTCAACCCTGGAGTGTGTGGAGTGCAAGGTGGCACTCTGTGCTGTAGATTGCGTCTTTGATTACCACTCCAAGCTGGAGTTCTAATAATCATACTGAAATTGCCAAATAAAATGACAATATGTACACTATAATTATATATAGGCAAAAAGTGGAAGAAAACCAATGTATTGTAATACAAAAGTCATGTATTATGAGAACATTGATACAAATACAATTACACCATAATAATATGTGAAAGTGACACATATGTATATACCAAGTGACATTCATATTTAGAACCTATAGAAATATAGAAATCAGTGAAAAAAAGACACAATAAATTGTATATAAATCGTTTACAAATCATATAACTAAGTGAAAGTGACACAAGACCTAATATTTGATGGCCAAAGTATAATAAACACCTGTGATAACGAATAATCAGTGCCTAATACAACAATAACCTACCTCAATTACTAATAAAATGTACGGTATCGAGTGAAAATGAGCATTATCAGTGACAGTGACACTCTCTAAAGCATATTTGTCAAAGTGAAAGTGACACAAGACCTAATATTTGATGGCCAAAGTATAATAAACACCTGTGATAACGAATAATCAGTGCCTAATACAACAATAACCTACCTCAATTACTAATAAAATGTACGGTATCGAGTGAAAATGAGCATTATCAGTGACAGTGACACTCTCTAAAGCATATTTGTCAAAGTGAAAGTGACACAAGACCTAATATTTGATGGCCAAAGTAACACCTGTGATAACGAATAAGCATATTTGTCAAAGTGAAAGTGACACAAGACCTTTAAGGTTTGTAATGGGTGGTGAAAACCGTTACTCGCGCGGCGGATTCACCCCGCCCGCCGGGGTGAATCCGCCGCGGTTATATATTATCGATGATTTAATCTTGCCACGGCGATTTTACCCCCAATTAACCTAACAAGTGCGCATGGGGGTAATTAGACACCTCTCCCTGTGCGCATGTATTTGAGGTGTTTCCGTCACTAAAATATTCATTTTACCATAAATAGCATTAATACTTATCCATACGCGCCTATTATGGGTTGATTATAAAGGTATTAACCTGAAACAATAATAAAACGAGTGAAAACAGAGTTTGGATGGTCAAAATCGGAGATATAGCCCGCGAGTTGTATAATGTATGGGTGAGGCAAGCTGCTTTCCCGCCAATTTCCCCCAAGGCCACTGAGACACAGTCGATCGATACTCTCTCTCTCTCTCTTGCACTCGTTTGCTATCAGTGATGACAACGCCCTGCTTGCAACTCGCTAATGTTAGCACGAAAATATACCTCAGAATAAGGGAATAACAGGGAAAATAGGTGATAACTGAAGGAGAGGAGGAAAGTGGGGAAGGAGGGGAGGTAGAGGACTGAGATTTTGCATGGCCCAGGGGCAAAAAAAAAAAAAAAAAAAAATCGATGTCAAAAGTTGATTTTTTTTTCTCTGACTCTTAAGAGTCTTCCCGCAGTCCGCCGGGGGAACTCTTAAGAGTCTCCCCGCAGTTCCCGGGTTAAGTAACAATTAAGATGTTTTATTATTGGATTGATATAATCCAAGTATTTTGGTATAATTATATAATTATAGGATTTAGAAAATTATATAATTACCGGTATATATTTATGCCTGAAATATATATTTTTTTTTTTAGTTTCCACTTAGAAATCACAGACAACCATCTTGTAACAAAAAAAAAGTGTACTGTATTGGGAGATGTAAAGTCGCCGCCACGAAATTTTTTCAAGACCGCTTACATATTTTTCAGTTTGAAATATTATGGAAAAATAAGTTTTCTTCGTTAAATAAATGACAACTACGCATTTTTGTGTTCTATCATCATCTACACGTACTATAAACATACCTAGAATCAATTCCATACGTATTTGGATTTATGACGAATTGTTTTAGACAAGTATCTTACGTCCGCGGCGATTCCACCCCCCGGCGGATTCACTCCACCTTACCCTATGTGAACAACGTATCCTATGGGAAAAAACATAATTGGTCGATCGGTCCTCCATATAGCATACATATCTTTCCTTATATCGTTATTTATACTGACACAACTATACCAAGAACAAATGTTAATGATAAATATTGCATATCAATGGTAAATTAGACCTTTCCTTACTATAAATTCTACACTTGATATGATCACAAACCCGAGAATGCGAGACAGCGTCACACAGTACGGGGTAAAAAATGTCTGACTGACCAGACTCCCTCCATGCCCAAGCTGCTCAAACACCCGTGATGCCACGAGTCAGGCGGGAAATTTATCGCAGTGTACAAATTTGGGCCTCACTAATAGAAAACTCCCCGGATTTACCCCATATTGCCACCCGACTCTTAATAAAAGATCGTATTCGCATTGGTTGATAATTTTGTGTTTAATATTTTCATTGCTCGCACTAATCGAAATTCGCACTGTTTGAACTTGCTTTATACGGGACCAAGCTGTATTTTATTGTTTGAAAGTGCGGAAAGCACTTTTTACTAGCATTTGCATTGTTAATTGTAATTCTGATGCCCCAACAATCTAGAGACTTTGAAAAGACATTAGCCTAACCTAACAACCTTACCTATCCTAGTACAGTATTATGGGTGGGGGCTGCCGCCCCCACACCCCCGCTGTTTGGGTATTAATAAAGGACGTGGGTATTTGCATCCGACCGTGAAAATACCGCGAGCGGTATTTTCTCCCGGCCGTGTAAATGACACTGTACGGTATTTGCACCCGATCGTCGTCTTATTTTGCGATACCGACATTAATACTGTCACAGTCAATCCATTCGATGGGCTTGTGACTCGGTTGACGTGCGATGGAAAGTGGTATGTTTGTTGGTGACTGAGATGTGTTTGTTGGTGTTGGTGACGGAGATATGTTTGTTGGTGTTGGTGACTGATATATGTTTGTTGGTGTTGGTGACGGAGATATGTTTGTTGGTGTTGGTGACTGATATACCGGTATGTTTGTTGGTGTTGGTGACTGAGATGTGTTTGTTGGTGTTGGTGACGGAGATATGTTTGTTGGTGTTGGTGACTGATATATGTTTGTTGGTGTTGGTGACGGAGATATGTTTGTTGGTGTTGGTGACTGATATACCGGTATGTTTGTTGGTGTTGGTGACTGAGATGTGTTTGTTGGTGTTGGTGACGGAGATATGTTTGTTGGTGTTGGTGACTGATATATGTTTGTTGGTGTTGGTGACGGAGATATGTTTGTTGGTGTTGGTGACTGATATACCGGTATGTTTGTTGGTGTTGGTGACTGAGATGTGTTTGTTGGTGTTGGTGACGGAGATATGTTTGTTGGTGTTGGTGACTGATATATGTTTGTTGGTGTTGGTGACGGAGATATGTTTTTTGGTTGGTGACTGATATAAGTTTGTTGGTGTTGGTGACGGAGATATGTTTGTTGGTGTTGGTGACTGATATATGTTTGTTGGTGTTGGTGACGGAGATGTGTTTGTTGGTGACTGAGATATGTTTGTTGGTGACTGAGATATGTTTGTTGGTGACTGAGATATGTTTGTTGGTACCGGTATTGTATTGGTGACATTTTTGTTGGTGTTGGTGACTGAGATATGTCTGTTGGTGTTGGTGACTGAGATATGTTTGTTGGTGTTGATGACGGAGATATGTTTGTTGGTGACTGAGATATGTTTGTTGATTATGGCAAGAGGATATGTTATTACTGTATATGACATTTTTGTATTTCTCGTTCAAGGTCATAGGGCGGTGTTGGTGCAATGAGAAGTGATGTGGGAGTGATCATTTATGAAAAAAGATAGGCTATTCCGTATATTCACATAGGCTATATTATTCTATATTTGTCAGTTTCACTTGTTATAATGTTCGTTTTGCTATATTTACGTCTGTAGGCCTATCGAAATATAAATAAGATGACGATTGGGTGCAAATACCGTAGAGTGATATTTTCACGGTCGGGTGAAAATACCGCTCGTGGTATTTTCACGGTCGGGTGCAAATACCCACTCCGATTAATAAAACAATAAAAGTTTGACGGGCCCCGAAAGAAAGGTAGATGAAGTAAAAGTAGATGAAGTCTACGGTGTTTACCGGTACTCTGCAATCTTCAGCTTTGGCTGTCGAATCGTCGATAACAGGAAAGTACCAATAAAAATGTACGGACGTCTTGTAGGTGAAGCTCCACTCTGATTGGCCACTGAACATCAGGGAGAAGCCTCCAAGGAGGCGTTACTGTTCAAGGGAGCCTATCGGAAGCAAGCAGTGTCGTCAGCGGTGTTCCACAAGGCTCAGTTCTGGGTCCCCTCCTATTCCTCATCATGATAGGGGACATCGACAGAGACCTGGAACACTCAACAGGCCACATCCTTCGCAGACGACACCAGAATTATGAAGAAAATTGGCACACAACATGATTACCAGCTACTGCAGCAAGACTTGGACAAAATCCTGAGGTGGGCAGAAGTAAACATGGCACTAAACGGAGACAAGTTTGAGCTTTTGCGGTATGGGAATCAAGAAGCACTAAAGAACTCCACAAACTGCAACTGTGGCCAACAAGAAATCACTGCCAAGGATGTGGTGAAAGATCTGGGAGTAAGTATGAGCAACGATGCCTCCTTCTCTCATCACATAAACCAAGCAACATCAACTGCAAGACAACTGGCTGCTGGCAGGCTGGATCCTGAGGACCTTCCAAACAAGGAGTGAGAAGTGCATGCTGACTATGTAAGTCGCTGGTTCGACCACGATTAGAATATTGTTGTCAGCTCTGGTCTCCCCAAAAAGTATCAGAAACCACAGAAATTGAAGCCCCGCAGAGGACGTTTACCAGCAAGATTCACGGGATTCAACACTTGAACTACTGGGAGAGACTTAAGGAGTTGTAGCTATATTCTCTTCAGAGACGCAGGGAGCGATATATTATAATTTATGTTTGGAAAATTTTAGAAAAAAGGGTCCCAAACACAAGTAGGCTATTCAAGAAACAAACCACCAGCAGCGATGGAGGCTGTGTTATGTGAGACAGTGAGGACCCCTCCTGAATCAAAACCCTGATTCACCACAGCTTCACCTACAGTGGAACAAGACTCTTCAACTGCATCCCAGCCACACTGAGAAACATGAAAGGGGTGTCTCCTGACACCTTCAAGAAGCATTTGGATGCATGGTTGGTCAAAATACCGACCAGCCACCAACACCAGGATACCCCAGTTCCAACTCCAACCGACTTCTAGATTGGAGCATAGAAGAAAAGGAGATGCCTGGTCGCAGTGGAGCCCCATCTCAGCTGCGTCAACTAAAATGTCTTTTTCGTAAGAATCGTAACAAGGATGTCAATACGGTACTTCCAGTTATCGACAGCTCTAAAGATCATATGAAAATGCACCTTAACCCTCAGAAAAACCCACTATAAAGTATGCTACTAAAATGTAATTTTTGTAACAAGGTTGTCAATACAGTACTTTCCTGGAATACAGGCCGTTTTGACGGTGTGTCAGTTCGCCGGCGCTATTTGGACGATTCAACGGTACCGTCGAATCTCCGTCGAAATGTCTTTACTTTTATTTTGTTTTATTTATTTATTTATTTATTTTAGTAGTCTATTTGTAATATATATATATATATATATATATACACACCGGTATATATATATTAACAAGGGGTTGTAATCAGGCTTCAGTAAGACATTTCGTAATTATATGTTTTCATATACTGTATACTGTATAGTCTTTCCCGGTTTACAGTTCTTATTATATAGTTGGCAGTGATAAAATAAACAAACCAGACCAATTTCATGTTCTTATATGAGGACCTGGGTATGACGTAATGTATTTACGTAAATATAGACTTGGATAATTTATTGAACTAAAATACTTTCATAGTGTATTTTTTATTCAATGTATCAAAGTAACTTGCATATCAAATAATATTAAATTAATATTATAATAGGTAGGCTACTGTACCAGTAAACATGAATATATATTTAGTCCGAATAATATAACCGAAACTACCACTAATTTTACCATGGTTTTTCTTTTTGGGTTTAGGTAGTTTTCATAATTATACAGTACAGTAGTTGAAATTAGATACAATCCCCAGAAAATGTTATTTCTCTCATTATCCAACGATCTTAAAACACTCAGATGTAAGTCATTTTCAGAGTAAATATACAATTTGTTTTGCCTTTGGATACAGGATGGGTTGAGGGGGGGCTTTGACCCCCCCCCCCCCATGATTTATTGAAATCAGCATCTATTTTATCATTAAGGGGATTTATAAGACTTTCACTGCCGTCAATAGGGAGAGTTTTTGTTTTTACAGTACGGTACTTTATATATTGCACATAAAATGTATCTCCGGAGGTTGAAACACATTTTAATATGATCTTTGCAACATCCTTATTCTATAATAGCCTTCAAATATTGAGAAATAATTAGTGGTAGTTTCGGTAATAAGTACCTTTAGTACTATTCTTTTTCATTCGGACTATGCTTCAGAATCGAGAAACAATTTCGAAACAGTTAAACCTTCAAATTTAGAAATTCGGTTGTTTAGTCCAACACACACACACAATTTTGAAACGGTTAAACCTTCAAATTAAGGCTTCAATGGTTTTAATTCTGTAGCCTACACACACAAATAGAACATATGACCCAAAGCTAATACACACACAATGCCAAATTAAATGTATCACCCAAAGCTTCAAACTTTCAATACCCAATCCAAATTCGTTGTGACATTAAAGTTATATTGTCTATCATTCGACGATAATAAACAGTTTAGGAAGGAATTATGGAACTTTCTTAATATATAAGTCTGAAAATATCCCTTATAATATGACATGAACCCCAAAGGGTTGAACAGTGCGGTAGGCTACAATTAGACGATTCGACGGTTCTGAACGACACATTTCGACGATCGAAAGATTGGACGTTTCGACGGCATCATCGAACTGGCGCACCGTCGAATCGAATCGTCCTGTTTCCCTTTCCTGTTATCAACGTACAATCAAAGCTGAAGATTGCAGAGTAAACACCATAGACTTCATCGACTTTTCTTTCGCCTTCGTATAATCGACAGCCAAATTTTTGGACCGACAGTAGTCCCATCGTTCTTTTTAGGCCTAATAGGTCCGGTAGAGCATAGGCTATACATCATTGATATATATATGTCATTACGAGCTGAAATGTATAATAAGGGATATTTTATATAATGCGATAATAATAGTCTCCCCATCTTCGCTACAGTCGTATGTCTGAACACTGTCTCCTGACTTGAAAGTTACTTACAGTTTCTTACAGTAGATCCTCTGGAAAAAGGCAAACTATGCCTGTGTATCCAGCTCAGTACCAGTACTTGCACTGCTGCGGTCGTTCACGGTGTTGGCGGCGGCGGTAGCAGACGCAACATTTTTACTATTCTGTATTTTTTTTTTATAATCAAACTTCAAATCTTGTCTTCCCCATGCTTTATCAAGATTACTTTCAAACTCCCTTATTGATTCGCAATCGACTACATACTGGGGCAGTGCGTTCCACTCATTTACCACTCTATCACAAAATGAGTTCTTTGCCTTCTCAAGCCTATTTCTTTCTTTGTAAATTTTCTTAAGAGTGTCCTCTCGTTCTTGTTCCCTCCCGCATCAAGAAGATACCTTCACACACATCCTCATCGTACTTTCCTGACACTATCTTAAAAGTCTCTATCATATCCCCCCTCTTTCTCCTATATGCCAGTGTCGGAAGCCCCAGTGTCCTCAACCTCTGTTCATAGCCCGCGTTCTTCAACGTTGGTACCAGCTTGCTAGCTCTCCTTTGCACTTTCTCCACTGCTTCTATATCCTTTACCATATATGGAGCCCACACCTGGTTCGCATATTCCAGGTGCGGCCTAACCAGCGCTGTATAGAGATTCCTGAAGATTTCTTCGTCAAGTGACACAAATGTCCTCCTTATCAGCCCTACAAGTCTATTGGCTTTGTTTATCTTTTCCACTAAATGTTCTGAGAAATTGAACTTATTGTCTATCACTACTCCTATATCCTTTTCTGCATTCACTTCCTCCATCGCTTCATACATACTGTATCCTACCTTGTCTATCTTGCTGGTCCCAATCCGCATGTACTGTACTTGCATTTTTTTGGATGAAAAGGCATTAACCAATGCTCAGACCATCCCTTCATGCCCTCCACATCTCCTTGAAGCAAACCCATATCTTCCTTACTCCTCACTCTTCTATACAGCTTAGTGTCATCCGCATACAGGTATACCTCACTTCCATTAGTTATAACTTCAGGTAAGTCGTTGATAAATATAACGAACAGCAGTGGTCCCAACACAGATCCCTGAGGTACCCCACTTGTAATTTCCCTCCACCCCGAGCCTATTCCATTCACCAGTACCCTCTGTCTCCGATCTTTCAGGAAGGCTTCTATCTATTTCACACATTTCTCCCCTATATTATAGCTTCTAACTTTCTCTATTAACCTTTTATGTGGGACCTTATCGAAGGCCTTCATAAAATCGCAATATACCACGTCTATTACATCACCATCTTCTAGAATTTGCATCCAATCATCTACCACCTTAACCCTCCAGCCCCGGCTACGCATTACATAAATATTCCCCGAAACCCGGGTGTTTTGGCCGAAAAACGTCTAGGTTAGGCTACCGTATATTTGTTATTCTGACTGCTTCCCGCATTCCCACGCATCCCCAAGCGTAGCTGTGTTATTTACCTGTAGAATGGCGTTAAGTAGAGCTCTCGGAAAAACTAAATAAGATGGTCACCAATTTTCCCATGGATTTTTTTTATTTTTCCCTGTTAGTTTTCATCAATATACAGTATAGTGTTTGGAAATAATTACAACCCTCGGCGAAACCGTTTTCCCCATTATACAACGACCTTAAGACACGCCGCCCGATAGTGGGGAGGGCTATGAAGTACAGGGAAAATGAGGGGTTAAATGCATAAAACGGCGATTAAAATTTATTTTAGCAAAACTTGGCTCGGGTTTTAACCCTTCAAACTCGGATGGTACACGTTTGTATTATTATGTTTTGCCCCCAGGAACCCGGGTGGTACAACATTGTACCAGTGGTTGAAAGCCTGTGAGCTTGGTGTGCGAGGCGTCGGTCCGACGCATGTAAACAACAGCCGGCTGGACCGACGCCCCGCATCTCCGGCCACAAGAAGGAGAGCGTCGCTTGTTCGTGTGTGCCTGTATGTTGTTAAGTATCGAAAAGTATTGTAAAGTGGCTGTTGTTGCCGTAAGTTATCTCCACTGAAATCATCATCACAACTCAACCAGTTGACTTAGAGAGCTCTACTTAACGCCATTCTACAGGTAAATAACACAGCTACGCTTGGGGATGCGCGGGAATGCGGGAAGCAGTCAGCATAACAATGATACGGTAGCCTAGCCTAGACGTTTTTCGGCCAAAACACCTGGGTTTCGGGCAATATTTATGTAATGCGTAGCCGGGGCTGGAGGGTTAAGGTATTTCTAAGGCCTAAAACCCAATATTTCGAAAACCCGAGCCAAGTTTTGGCCAAAGCTGGCTCGGATTTTGAGAGTTTGTAGATAACAAAATGACAGTAACCTCATTTAGAAATTTGGCTCAGGTTTCCCGAAATTGCAAAGCCATAAAACCCGAATATTGGAAAATCCGAGCCAAGTTTTGGCAAAACTTGGCTCGGATTTTGCGAATTTTAAGAGTAAACAAATTACAGTAACCTAATTTAGAATTTTGGCTCATGTTTCCCTAAATTGCAAACCCCAAAAAGCATAATTTTGAAAAACCCGAGCCAATTTTTGGCAAACCTTGGATCGTATTTTGAGAATCTAAAAAGACTAACTAAATGTCGGAAATCGGCTCATGATTTCCCTAATTACAAGCCATATAACCAGATTTATCGAAAACGTAACACTTATTTAAATCATAAATATCCAGTAACATAGACCTAGTACATTGGATACAAGCCTAATCCACACCTAACGCCTACAATGTGTCCGTAGTACCTAGTAGGCCTACGTGGGATACAACATGTCGGTTGGGCCGGCGGCCATTTAGTAGCCTACCGGTATTCGGCCGTATCTGTAAATACGAATGCGCGTCACTTCGAGCGAATTCCTGATCGAGCGGATGCACAATCTAACCTAATTAACCTAACCTAACCTAACTTAACGTAACCTAACCTAACCTAAATGCGTCTCCGCTCGAATATGAATTCGCTCGAAGTGTCCAGATACCGTAAATACTACCGCAACTACGAATCTTGTTTCTGAGACCTAGTGTATTAACCTAACCAAACAACCCAACCTATCGACAGAGATGGGCAGGTGGAGTGGACTAAAAAGCTGGTGGACAGACCTCGGGAGACAGGTGAAAATGGCGTGTGTACGAATCGGTGCCGTCTATAGGAAGGTATTGACAACCATGTTACGATAAAATTCCATTTTAGTACCATATATTTTTATTAGGTTTTGCCGAGGCTTAAAACACATTTTCATATTATGTTTAGAGCATATAAAATCCATATTTGTTTTCAAACATTGCAAAATAATTGGTGACCAACTTATTTAGTTATACTGAGCTCTCTAGTCAAATGGTTGAGTTGTGATGATGATTTCATTGGAGATAACTTTATGGCAAAAACAGCCACTTTACACTACTTTTCGATACTTAACAACAACATACAGGCACACACGAACAAGCGACGCTCTCCTTCTTGTGGCCGGAGATGCGGGGCGTCAGTCCAGCCGGCTGTTGTTTAAATGCGTCGGACCGACGCCTCGCACACCAAGCTCACAGGCTTTCAATCACTGGGCGTTAAAGAGCCCTTCCGGGCAGCTCGTGTATGCTTTTTTATGGGCGTTCAAGAGCCCTTCCGGGAACAGAGGGTTAATTAGCTGTAGTACCGTCGACCTCCCCGGCAAGAATCCGAACTGTCTCCCACTGAAAAGTTGGTTTGACTTCATATGATCCATTATTCCTTCTCTAATTACCGTTTCCATTAGTTTACACATAACACTTGTCAAACTGACTGGTCTATAATTCCCTGGGTCATTTCTCTTTCCCTTCTTAAATATAGCTGTTATGTTCGCCTCTCTCCAGTCCATCGGGATTTGTCCTGTATTAAACGATACCTCAAATAACATTTTCAATGGCTCTACTAACATCTCCCCTCCTTCCTTTATGATTCTTGGGTGTATCCCATCCGGTCCCGGTGACTTACTTCTGTTAATTTTTTCTATAGCCCTTCTTATTCTAGCATGGGAAAACTCTACTAGTTCTAGTGCCGGTGCCTGTTTGATGGGAATAGTAGGCACTGCATCCTCCGACTCCACTGTTAGTACCCCCCCAAAGTATTTCCCCAGCACCTCTGCTTTCTCCTTATCAGTCTCCGCTCTACTCCCACCATTCAACCCCCCTACCAGCTCTGGGATCCCTACTCTTCTTGTTAACTTTTCCTGAATGTACTTCCAGAATATTTTTGGATTATCCTTCACATTTCTAGCTATCTCTCTCTCCCTCTCCTTCACCCCCCTCCTTGTTTCCCACTTTATTTTATTGTTTATTTGTCTGCGTTCCAGATCCGCTTCTTTAGCTTCTATACTAGACCCCCTGTTCTTTTTTAACAATTTTAATCTTTCCCACAATCGTTTCTTTCTTCTAATCAATATCCAAAGCTTTCTTTTCATTGGCAATTCTGGGTTAGTTCTTTTCCTCAATTTTGTTTTATCCTTATATTCCCTTACTGGTACACTTTTGGATACAGCATTCTCCAGTTTGACTCTAATTTTCCTCCACATTCCTTCAGCATCTTCACCGTTCAAGTATTCCCCCCAGTCAATGTCCAAACACCGTCTCAGCAGCTCATAATCTGCTATATCATACATGTATATTTTTCTATTGCTTCTATTATCCCTCTCTGATTTAATGTTACAACTAAAGCTTATACAGGCATGGTCACTACGACCTATAGGGCTATCCACATTAACATGTTCCACTATATCCTCTTCATTGCTAAAAATCAAATCAAGTACACTCCCCTGCGTCCCATCTCTTATATCTTGTCATCTCTACAATATGTTGCGTTAAAAAACAATCTCTCACTTTCTCTATAAACTTATTTTCCAGGCTACCCTGTCCCGCTGGAGTAGTACAATTTGCCCAGTTGATCCTTGGCAAATTGAAATCTCCAATCAAAATTTTATATTTGTTCTCTCTATTATCTATCTCCTCCATTGCTTTCAGTAGGTTATCATCCTCTCCCCTGCTATTATTTGGGCTTCTATATATAGAGGCAATTAGAATTGATCCTCTTGCACATTTTACTTCAATACACAAATACTCACAATACTGCTGTCTCATATCCACCTCATTAACCTTGAGCTCTTTTCTTACATAAATAAACAGTCCTCTTCTGACCTCTGCTCTAATAGCATTTCTCTCATATAACGTGAAATACGTATATTACGTGAAATAATCAACCAATAGCAATGGAATTCCCTGGATGACGTCACACCCATTTAGCCAATCACCTGTCACGCGCAGCTGCACACATCCGATAATCCAATATATTGGAGAAGGTGAGGGTGGCGGACTAGTGTACCCACAATGGCGGCTTCAGCTGGATGACTCTCATACGTCTTTCGATTTGTTGTGTGTGTACGTGATTTTCATTCATATCCAGTGGATTTATATATTGAACATTCGAAAGTGAGTGTTTACCTATTATCCAATAATAGGGTCAGTTAGGGAAAATTAAGATTTTGCCCCCTGCTGTCTACATAGATGAGGATTTCAATAAATCCTGGGGGGGGGGGGGGCTTGCCCCCCTCAACTTATTCTGTATCTCACGGCAAACGGTTATATCCAAATACAGATTATTTTTCGTCTTATATCCTCTTGAACCCCTCAATTTCCCTGATACTCATAGCCCTCCCCACTAGTGGGGGGCGTATTTTTAGACTGTTGGATAATGGGTAAATACTCATTCTTTCTAATTAATTACAAACACTAGGCCTATATAAGTAGGCTATATATTGGTGCAAATGAACACAAAACAATTAAAAAAACACTCCGAAAATTTGTGGTACTTATCCGCGCATCTGTAAGGTCCCACTCCCTTGAGTAAGGACAGCAACAAAAAATGATAATATTCAAGGACACTACATCCGCCTTTTTAGAAACAATTTATTAGGGAAAATAGGCACCAACAGATTCGCCATATTTTTCTCCATATAGCCTAGTCGCATGGAGGATTTTCGTTATTGATAAATTGAAAAAATACCCTTTTCACAGAAAAATACACCAAAAATCTGTCAAAGATGTCTAATAGCGGGGGGGGTGGGGGCGGCAGCCCCCACCCATAATACTAGGATAGGTTAGGTTAGGTAAGGTTGTTAGGTTAGGCTAATGTCCTTTCAAAATTCAAAGGGGTATACTGTAGGCCTAGTAAACACTAGGATAGCTTATACCCGGTCATAGGTAAGAAGAGTCCTGACTCCTGATATAGTCTCCTTGAATGCTACCCAAAAAATAATTACATAGCCTAGGCTAAGACAGGAATCCCGCAATCGAGAGTTGTTGTTATACAGATAGGCCTAACCCATTTATCGAACACGGACCACACGGTATCTGAAAGAAAAACGCAAATTAAAAAAATAGCCTAGCCTAGCCTAGGCCAGGAGGCCTAGTTGCTGAAATCAGTCGGTCCTAAAAGTAACCTTTATCAAAATAGGCTATAGCCTAGCCTATGCTAAAAGGGCTTTGACACGGTAAAAATGTACCCAAGGCTACTACTAGCCTATCCTAGCATTACTACTTAACTGTTAGGGGCTTGCTAAGCCTAGGCTAGCCTAGCCTATACCTCAGTAACTTACTAGCCTAGTTACTACTTACTCAGTAGTCCTAATGACTAACCAAATTTACCGGTATACAACTGGCTACCTTAAATCAAACATCCTAGGTCATCCATACGCATTCAAATAAATATAAAACCCGTCTAGAAATACAGTAAATGTCAGAAGAAGTATACAAATGGTAAGATGTGACGGTGTACTCTTATCAGCTGACAACGATTTTCCCCCCCGCCTGTGTGTGCCAGATGGGTGGGGCTCGGTAAACATACACACCAAGCCTTTCATTAACATAATACACCCCATATATATACCTTAACTCCACGATAACACGGTCCTTAATCTACTGGCTCAATGTCCGTATACTCACTTAGCGGGATAAAATAAACTGAACAGAAAAAATACGAAAAACGGACAGCTACTTGTCCGTGTGTGTTCAAGTGAGCAACTACTGGCTACTGCAGCGCTCTGCCAGCTCTGGCGACCGCTTCTGCAACTGCAACTTGTTAATTTCTCCTGTTTACTATATATGCATTATCGAAAATTATGTTCGACCAACGCAAAATACATTCAAAATTTCATATATAATTTTTAATTAAAATTGTTACTAAACAAAATATTTTTGCTAAAAAAACATAAAGCGCTTGATTCACCTACGCTTTCTCAGTTGCTGTCATTACATAATAGGCCTATAATTTTAGACGCCCTAAATAAGCTTAAGTAAAGCCACGTTGCCTGATATTTTGTCCATATCGTATAACTGATGGCTAAAAACAAGACATCGTGACCATATCAGTCTTGCAAGGGCTCACCATCATCCATTTTATTAGTTTTCTTGGTGTAAAGAGGCAATTAAAAGGCTAGCTATAGGTGTGATACCTGCATCTCAAGAACACTCTCCACCACCTAGGTCCTAGGGGATTAGAATCAGTGATGGTGATCCCAGAGATAATTTAAATAAGCAAGTTATCCATGAAAAGTTTTCTTCAACGGGTATCCCGTTTTTATTAGCAGCGCGGGAGAATCAACTCTCATCAGAGCATATCTCTGTCACTCTGTCCACCAGTGCCACCTGTCAAGTGGCACTGGTGACCCGCCAAAATGGCACAAGGTGACCTTCTTCCTCCCAGAACATCTACCAGCAAAAAAAAAAAAAAACAGCTTAGGCGTGGCCTAGGCTGTTTTTGTTTTGTTTTGTTTTTTGTATACCGACATTACAGACATTCGGCAGTTGATCTCCTCAGGATAATAGCCTACAACCCTGAGTAAAGACTCTAAGAGTGGACATACAATACAGTTATAATCACTTATCCCCAAGAGCTACACATTGGGAAGTAATTTCATGCACAGTTGGCGGAATCGAGAAGTTGAACAAGGCCGTGTAACACAGTTATTTTTCCATTTTTATGAAGGAGACAAAAGGCAGGCTGCCTGTAACTACTGCCTCCCCAAACCAAAAGAGTGACAGAAAGCCAAATTTAAGTAACGTTGGGGTCAATAAGCCTGGACACAAAGTTTAAAGCAGTCCAAGTCATAGGATGAAGGAAAGATTGATTGAGGGAGATAATTCCAGAGTTCACTTGTTGAATAAGAGAAAGACTGAGAAAATGTGCTAATTCTTGGATTGGAAAGCTGGACAGATTAGGAGTGGGACTGTGTTGAAAGGTGGGTGCCTCTGCACTTGCTGCAAGGGAGGAGTTATTTTATGCACTGAGATCTCTCTAAAGAAAACTGATTGTTGCGATAGAAGAATGAAAGAGATATGCAACATTGTGGTGCTTGTAGAAAGAGATTGTAGGGAACTAGTAAGAGGAATTAAGTGATCAGTTGATGAGGTGAAGTGCTTTTGACTCCACTCTTCGAGAAGTGCAGCATGGGTGAACCTACCCACACATGCAAACAATATGTACTCGACACAATGGCGCACTGTGCCCTTATACAGAGCACGAAGCTGTGTATTGGCGAAGAACCCACGGAGATGGTTGAGCACGCCTAACTTCTGGGAAGCTGTTTTCGCAAGAGTGGTAATATGATCTTTTCAAGAAAGGTCGGATGAAAAAAAATACACCAAGATTAATTGAGAGAAGATTGTTGATGAGTAATTGATAGTCTTGTGGAAGATTGCCACAGGTAGATAGGAGAAATTGGGACTTGGAGGCATTGATACTAACAAGATTTTCTATGCCCCAATCAAAAATAATTGTTATATCACAAAATAGGTGTGCTCTTGAGTGTTGTATGTGATATGGACCATCAGGTTGTACTGTATACCCTATATATACTGAATTTATCTTCTGTGTCTGGAATAAAAATAAATAAATATTATAATTATTATAACAATTAAAACCCTACATAATAATTAAAAAAAAAAAATCATAATAAACCACAAGGCGTTGTGCCAGAGAGTGTTAACCTCTACTGTACCAGCGACTTCTTTTTTGTTACATTCTAGCTAAATTTAGACGATTTTGTGCAGATTAAGAAGGATCTGTGGCAGTAAATAGGGTTAAGGGAGGTAGTTCGACGCAGTCTAATTTTTGGAGGCCCTTTTTTTTTCTGAATAATATCGTCTAATTGTAGTCAAATAATGTTAAAAGGACGTCACCGGTACTGAGTGGGTTAATTAAGAGTCCATGCACAGTAGTGCGAATAGGTAGCCCAGAGAAATATGAAAATATGAAGTAAGGGAGATTCTCAGTTTGAAGGGGAAGTGATAGTCGACCCCTCACTCTTCCCTCAGGACATATTTCTTAACTCCATTCAATCCGATCAACTATTTTTATATGTAGTTATTTTATATTTTATGTGTTTTACATACATATTTTGTGTGTGTACCCCACGCGAATGAATGCATGGTATGTTGTTTTTTTCGTTACCGTTGTTGTTGTTATTATTATTATTACTGTTATTATTGTTGTTGTTATCGTTATTGCTGCTATTGTTGTTGTTGTTATTGCTGCTATTTTTGTTGATGTGTATGTTGTTATTGTTTTTGTTGTTCTTCGTTGGGGGAAAACAACTTTAGATTTTCGACAAATAAGAGTGTTCCAAGTAAAATCATGCAGGGTAAATTACGTATCAAACTTCAAATACAGGAGAGAAGCAGAAAAACAAGACGCAGAGAAGAGAGAAGGTGTGCATGGTCTCCATTAGAGAAGGGTCTAGCTCAACCCTACCCAAGGCCCCTCTAGCACACAAGCCGCCCATCTGGGCTGTGCTTGAGCAGCCAGGGTCCCCCCACGGCCCAGAAAACTACGGAGATATTCAGAGGCCGTTCTTGTCCTCAAAAGGACCACCAGTGACAACTCATCCAAAGCTGAGACTACCTCAGCCAAATCACTAGAGGTCAGGCAAGGTAGGATTGGTGTACAAGCCCTTTCCACTACAAACTGTTGAGAACAGGCCCTCATTTTGAGTAACGACGTTCCCCACTTCCAAACTACCTAAGAACTGTGTTGAGCTCAGCCAGACAGTCTCTTCCGTAGAGCCACCTCCAGTGTTCCTCCCTAAAACTAACAGCTCTCAACCTTGTGTGTGCTTGGCCTAAAGTGCCTCATCAGCCAAAGGACCTCTTGCCTGGACGCAGCCTTACCACGTTGTGAAATCCAGGCCAGGATCTAAGCCGCCAGAAACCAGAACAAGACGAGAAACCCCAACTTAAGAAGAATCTTCAGCGTTAGCTTGTTGTAGGCTGTCTCTACAGACCTCCCTTTTAACTGTGTTAGGCCTTTCTTGTATGTGGACACAAACCACACATTATACCCTTGTCTTTGATTAATAATCTGTACACCATCACTTTTTTTAAGGTGATAGTCTATGGTAATATTTTGCAGAGTTGAGACCACATACACACCAGTGCTACACGCAACATCAAACCAGTGCTACATTGATTTCCTTCTGTGACCCCTTAAATCAACCATTTCTGTGACCGAGCTTAACCTGTGTAAATGCCCGACAATGAACTAGTGATTTGAATATTGACTCTATTTTGAGAGAGTATCATCTTTTTACATTACGGTGTTAAAGTCTTTTGTGTATTCATGGTGACTCGCATTGATTAGTATTGTTTCTAACGACTAGGAAAAGATCATCAATTATTGCTTCAACTTATTGATTTGATTGCTTGAGTGTATTAGTCACTCATGAAAAGCCAGTTTATGTTTCTATGTTGTATATATGTATGTATGTATGTATGTATGTATATACTCAGGCACATACCCCATTGCTGGGGGTGGTCGACACGAGACAGAGCCCGAACAGAAACAACATTTAAAGTTCCTATTCTCAGGGTCCGGAACCACTTTCGCGTTCCCTCGCCCCTTTCTCTGTCTCGTCGAGTAGGAGAATTATACAATGTTTTTATATTAATAAACCTAATTTGATAAGCACTGCTGTGGGACAAAGCCTATGGACTGGAGTGTACTGAACACACTCTCTTTCCTTGGTGCTCCGTCTCACTCAGATGTTAATGAGGACCCGCAATGTAAATATCTGTGGCTCAACAGCATTCCAGTGTAAATTTGAGTACCTGTCTTGCCTTTCCTATAATAATGTCATGTCATATCAAAGTGATCAAAATTATTGCTAGTCTCACCTTTCCTATATTCCTGTCATGTCATGTCATAATTTGGCCAGCAATATCTTGACCACTAATCTATATAAATAGAAAGATACTAGTGTAATCAAGCTAATATTGCTACCATTTGGGAAGAGTCAGACAGGGAATAGGGACATTTAAAGCATATTAATTACTCTAGCGTTTTTTGAATTACAGAGGATAAAAGTTAGAATTACTGGCCTATGTATAATAACTATATTATAAGGGGCACACTTATTATTAAGAATTAAAGGTGCATGATTAATGAGTGAGACTCATAAGCCTTGGTCGGCAACCCAGCTAGGGGAGACTACTATATATCAATCCGAGTGGATGAGACTCGTCAGCCATGGTCGGCAACCATCTAGAGGATTTAACCATATACCAATCCTTACTGTTTAGTGCTCACCTAAGGGTGAAGCAGGTTGGTGGATAGACTAGCCATCCACCACTGTTTAAAATAGTGCTAACAAAATACTAAAAGGGCCTCGGGCTTGGAGTCGGGTGGACCCTAAATTGAGTGGTTAATCCTGTAAATCCTTAAAATTCTGGCACCGTTAGTCCTTCCCACGGTGGACAAGTCTGTTTCGGAGCGTTTTGTGTATGGCCAGCCTCATAAGGGAGTAAGGCATCCGGCAATAGATAGATAGATAGCTAGATAGACAGTACAGTAATACATAATTTCCTGTTTCCTAAAAACGGTTAATATGACTATCCGTTTGATCTAATATTATATACAAAATAATGGGTTTGTGTTCAATATATTATAATTTTATGTTTTATATATACAGTATATATATATATATATAGATATATATATATATATATATATATATATATATATATATATATATATATATATATATATATATATATATATATATATATGACATGCCGAAATATGTATGTAATTCAATAAGCATGGATATATCATTAAAGTAGAACACAACATTTAAAACAATAAGAAGAATTGTAGTATACTAAATATTAGTATAAAACTAAGCCAAAGGCATACCCAATTTGAACTTATAAGACACAGGGCCATCTCTTTGATGAGGCAAATAAACCCAAAAATCTGAAGTACTTGATAATAATCCTCTCCTTTGTTTGATGAATATATAGAGGTGATATCGAAAGTACATATACTAAAAGTAAAAGAAAATGTGTTAGTAAACCAATCAACACAAATTTACTTGAAAAAAATAGATGATACAAAAACATAAAATATATCTGGGTTAGACGAAATGTGCACCATGAAGGGGATATTGGTCATTTTTGGGGTCTATTTATATATATATATTCATGTATTATTTAGTTTCCTCGCTAGACCTCCATCAAACTTTAAAAACGTCCATTAGATCCCCTTCTAGATTAATTTGTACATTTTTCGGTAAAAAAAAATTCACGGCCGAAGGCCGATTATTCCAAAAATAAAGGCTCACTATCGTTCGCCAGGAATAAAAATCGACACCTAAATAGCACGAAAGGTCTTAATTTTGACAAATGAATGGGACGCAAGGTTTTCATATCGACAAACCAATGCGGCAAACATCTTTAAATCTGAAAACTAATGGAGATAAACATGGGGAAGAAGGAGGGCCAGAAAAACGACCCATCTCCCCTTAAATTAATATTCAACAACTCTGTGTTGAGTTGCTTTGGTTACCTGGTAGTGACAGTCATTTGTACTTAATGTTAAGTACATCTACAATAATTAATATATTACTAACACAGTGTTAATATATTTATAGCTTATTTATTGTCATCGAACGAATTGGAGCCGATTAATTCGTGGCCACCCCGTCGGGGATCAAGGCATTTGGCAATAGATAGATAGATATATTTAACAGCTATTTTGAAGCAAATACATTTCCAGATAGGCATACATTGAATATTGCAAACGCAGGTAACAAATAAATTGTTTCATATTATATAGCTCTTACTACCATAACAATTAAAGAATAGTTGCTAGAAATATTTAGTTTGAAATAATTGGGATCATCTAGATAAACAACACATATTGTTAAGCTAACCATAATGGATCCAATTTATTGTTTTTTATTTTACAAAAAATATATATGTTTTGATTTTGTTTCTATGTGCATGAAGGAGACAAAAGGCAGGCTGTCTGCAACGAGTGTCTCCCCCAAAGCCAAAAGAGTGGCAGAGCCAAATTCAAGGGACGTTGGAGTCAAAATGCCTGGACACACGAAGTTTAAAGCAGTCTAAATCATAGGATGAAGTAAAGATTGATTGAGGGAGCGAGTTCCAGATTTCATTTGTTGAGTAGAAAAAAGACTAAGAAAATTTGCCAATTCTTGGGTTGGAGAGCTGGACAGAACAGGAGTAGGACTGTGTTGAAAGGCGGGTGCCTCGCACTCGTCGCGAGGGAGGGGGTATGCACTGAGAGAGCTCTGAAGAACATTGATTGTAGTTATAGCGATAGAAGAGTGAAAGAGATGCAACAATGCAGTGTGTAGAAAGATATTGTAGGGAACTAGTAAGAGAAAGTGAGTTGATGAGGTGAAATGCTTTTGATTCTACTCGTTTGAGAAGTGCGCTATGGGTGGAGCCTCCCCACACATGCGAATACTCAATACAGGGGTGCACTGTGCCCCAATACAGAGCATGAAGCTGTGCGGGGGTGAATAACTCACAGAGACGGTTAAGCACACCTAACTTTCGGGAAGCTGTTTTTAGCAAGAGAGGTAGGCCTAATGTGATCTTTCCAATAAAGGTCGGATGAAAAAGATACACCTAGAATATTAAGAGAAGATGAAGGGTTGAGTTGCGTATTGTTGAAGAATAATTTATAGTATTATGGAAGATTGCGATGGAGAGATCGAGGGAGAAACTGGGTCTTGGAAGCGTTGAAAGTAGCAAGATTTTCTCTGCCCCAATCATAAATAATTGATAGATCAGAAGATAGGCGTTCTATGGCCTCGTCACATTTGTTTTGGAGTTTAATGAAATGTCTCCGAATAAGTTATGGTGGAGTCACACGATTCTTTTTTCTGCGTATCCTACTCTTCTCTAAATTCTGGTCTGGCAGTTTCTGAATTTCAGTTTGATAGAAATTGAAACATCTATTATAATCTACCTTCATTCTAATTTCCGATACCAATGAAAAAGAGTTTCGAAACATTGCCTGGTAAAAGTTGCCAATAGAAAATGGTTCATGTCACTCCACGTTCAGCAAGACACTTTGACATTTACAAGTGATCGTACACTTTAATAAGGACACATAAGGGTGAGGGGTTCTTCTTGTTTATGCCAAGTTCCTTTAAGGGGCAGTTACACATGCCCGAGTTGCTGGTGACAAAAGTTGCTCCTAGGAGCAAATTTTGCGCCCCAAGCAACTTTTTCGGGACCCGTTTGTCACCCGAACAGGGCAACTTTTGCGTCGCGGTACCTAACAATGACAAAACTATACATATTATATGAATATTAAGCTCGTAATCATAACATTATTCAAGGGATTATAACAGACACATACTCATACAGTAGGCCTACATACATACATATATTTATATATATACTGTATAATAATACTGTATATATACATATACAGTATAGGATATGGAAAAATCCTACTTGGAGGAAATAATCCATTCCATACCAAGTCGTAGGATACACTTTCCAAAGTACACATACAAGGTATTTTTACAACTTTTCCCACGCAACTCAGGATGAATGGATTTAATTTAATTCTCCTCCAGGCAAGCACGAGGGCTACATGCATATGAACTCACACACTCTCTCTCTCTCTCACACACACACTCACACTTATATATATATATATATATATTTACATATAAAATCAGTATTCGATGATTCAATTCACAGTTCATCAGCCTGCCATTCTATATATCTACCAACTGAGCCAACATAAAAAACCCAGTCAACCTTTTCATATACTGTAGATATAGGAGGAAGGGGAATCTATGGTGGAGGAAGGGGAATCTATGGTGGAGGAAGGGGAATCTATGGTGGAGGAAGGGGAATCTATGGTGGAGGAAGGGGAATCTATGGTGGAGGAAAGGGAATCTATGGTGGAGGAAGGGGAATCTATGGTGGAGGACATATTAATCTATGGTGGAGGAAGGGGAATCTATGGTGGAGGAAGGGGAATCTATGGTGGAGGAAGGGGAATCTATGGTGGAGGACATATTAATTTCCAGTCCATACCACGACATAACACCCATATTTTCAGAGTAACTTACGTAGATTTTACACCTAACACGAGTAATTCGGGCCCCACATGATTTCCTGGGAGCCCACCTCGCTTTTTTTTTCTCTTCCTCTCCCTCTCTCTTTGGCTTGTATTCATTCGGCCCCATTCAGCCTACTGTTTTAAGACGTTTACCCCCATCCAGGTGTCAATATTTTCCTGACGAGCGGTAGCGAGCCAGCATATATATATTTTTGTTTTGACAGCAAGCTACATTTGTACATTTTTTGATAGAAAAATGTCTCCGGCAAAGCCGGATTTCTCCATACAATGCTGGCTGACTGGCTCGCTATCGCTCGCCAGGAAGAAATCGACACCTGGATGGGGATAAACGTCTTAAAACAGTTGGCTAAATGGGGCCGAATGGATACAAGCCAGGGAAAGAGAGAAAACGAGAGACAGCTAAAAAAAAAAGCCGGTGACCCCCCTTAAAATCTAACCTGGCACGCATGGGGAATACATTATTATGCACAGTCGGGTCCATGGTCTGATGAACCGTGAATCGAATCCTGGTGAGGCCTGAAATTTTTTTCCATGTAACCTCTGAGAACTTGGGAAATAATTTACACACTAATATAATTCCCATGATTGCCCACAATATCCAAAATTATGGGTTTGACCTGAGGAAACGTTATCGAAATTATCTACCTGCGAAACGTTATCAATAATTAAAGTGCTTCTCTTTATATGGCGTTTATATTACTTCGGTGTAAGTGTCGAAAGTAATCTACCAATTTAAAGGAAAATTATTGGTTATACACCCACCTTAAGGGGAGGTATCCTAGAACTCCATCAAGCTTAAAATTACACCCTCTACACCCCCTTTCAAGATAAATTTGTACATTTTTCGGTAGAAAAATGTCCCGGCCGAAGGCCGGTTCCTCTCAAATTACAGGCTCGCTATCGCTCGCCAGCAAAAATCGACACCTAAATGGCACGAAAGTTCTTAAAATTGACAGAAATGGGGCGAAAGTTCTTAAAATCGCCAAACTAAAGTGGGCGAGCGTCTTAAAATCGAAAAAGCAATGGGGCTAAACATGAGAGAGAAAGGGGTCCAGAAAAAAATACCTCAAGTGGAATTCTCCCCTTAAACAACAATTAGTAGTAAGGTCAATCACTAATAATAATAATAATAATAATAAACCCAATGATCAATGTGTGAACCTCTGTCATACCCCTAGGCCTAGAGAGTTCATTATTAATTAAGGGGAGACATCGACTTGAGGGATTTTTTTTTCTGGACCCCTTTCTCCCTCATGTTTAGCCCCCCATTGCTCTTGAGATTTTAAGACAGTCGCCCCACTAGTTTGGCGATTTTAAGAACTTTCGCCCCCATTTCCGTTAATTTTAAGACCTTTCGTGCAATTTAGGTGTCGATTTTATCCTGGCGAGCGATAGCGAGCCTGTAATTTAAGAGGAACCGGCTTTCAGCCGGGACATTTTTCTACCGAAAAATGTAAAAATGTATCTTGAAAGGGGCTCAAGGGGGTGTAATCTTAAGCTTGATGGATATCTAGAGACCAAACTAAAAACCTCCCCTTAAGGTGGACCCAGATGGTGAAAAGTGATTCACATTTTAACATAAAGTTTATCACTTCTACGTGGGAAGAACATGAAGGCAATGATCATATTTTGTCTAAAACCGTTTGTAACCTGCTGGAGTATTTTGTAAGAAATGATTATAAACAAAAATAATTACAGAAAAACACAATTAAAACAGTAACACACTCTATTACTGGCAGAGCTAAAAGAAATTAACCCCTTCTTTACGGCGATGTCTTTGTAAGTTTATTCTAGCTACAATTAGACGATTTTGTGCAGTTTAGGACGGATCTGTGGTAGTAAAAATGGTCAAGTGAAATAGTTCGAAGCCTGTTAATTGCTGGAGGTCCCTTTCTATGCTGAATAAAATGGTCTAATAGTAGCCAGAATAAACCTAAGAAGACGTTGCCGGTACATCAGGGGTTGATACGACCCCTTCACTTCACGCATGCAGTTCCTACAGATTGCGTACCATTTAAACTTCATTGATTTCGTTGTCACCTTCTGATTGTATGACACCCTCCTTCTCTCCCTCAACATCTCCCTCTTTCCCTCCTCCCCCCTCCCCGTTCTTCACCCTGACACCCTGCTCCTCTCCCCCACCCCTTCCCCAACATTTCCCTCTCTCCCCCTATTCCTCCTCCCTCCTCCAACTTCTCCCCTGCTCCCCCCTCCCCCTACTCTCTCTCTCTCTCTCTCCCCCCCCCCCCCAACCCCCCCCCCCCCCTGCTCTTTCTAGGTGTTGGGTTGGCAGTATTGACCCGGTACATTAAAGGGGATTCCCCGCCGGAGCCTACATGTGTGTGTGTGTGGGGGGGGTTTCCTTGGAAGACACTCCCGCCGGGTCGTACTGCTTTGACCTGCTTTTTTTTTCTCATTTTCTCTCTTTCTCTGGCTTGTATCAATTCAGCCCCGTTCAGTCTACTGTTTTAAGACATATTTATCCCCATCCAGGTGTTGCTTTCTTCCGCATTGTATGGAAAGATCCGGCTTCGCCCGAGACATTTTTCTATTGAAAAATGTACAAATTTAGCCTGCTGTCAAAAACATAAAAAATATGCTGGCTCGCTACCGCAAATCAACAAAATCAACACCTGGATGGGGAGAAACATCTGAAAACAGTAGGCTGAATGGGGCCAAATGGATACAAGCCAGATAAAGAGAGAAAAGGAGAGAAACAAAAGAGGTGACCCCCCTTAAGTGTTACTGACGGATAGTATAGGCCGGGCTGGTATAGCGATAAGGGCTGGGGATGTGTAAAAGGTTATTGTTTATGATGGTTTCTCTGTCACATACATACACAGAAACATACACACGAACAAATACACACAGATAATTTTTTTTCCTTTTCTCTCTCTCCTCGTTTATATATATATATATATATATATATATATATATATATATATATATACACCGGGTATATATATATATATATTTTTTTATATGTGCATGAAGGAGACTAAAGGCAGGTTGCCTGTAGCGAGTGTCTCCCCCAAAAGCCAAAAGAGTGACAGAGAGCCAAATTCAAGGGACGTTGGGGTCAAAATGCTTTGACACACAATGTTTAAAGCAGTCTGTAAGTCATAGGATGAAGGAAAGATTGATTGAGGGAGAGAGTTCCTGAGTTTCACTTGTTGAGTAGAAGAAAGACAGAAAACTTGCTAACTCTTGGGTTGGAGAGCTGGACAGAATAGGAGTAGGACTGTGTTGAAAGGCGTGTACCTCGCACTCGTCGCAAGGGAGGAGGTATGCACTGAGAGAGCTCTGAAGAACACTGATTGTTGTAATAGTGATAGAAGAATGAAAGAGATGCAACATTACGGCATGTAGAAAGTGATTGTAGGGAACTAGTAAGAGGAAGTGAGTTAATGAGGCGAAATGCTTTTCACTCTACTCTTTCGAGAAGTGCGGTATGGATGGAACCTCCTCACACATGCGAACAATGCTCGATACATGGGCGCACTATACAGAGTAAGAAGCTGTGTGGGGGTGAAAAATCCATGAATACGGTTGAGCACTCCTAACTTCTGGGAAACTGTTATAACCGTCTCGCTGTCACTGACAAAGTCTGTGGGAACACAAAGGGTCACCCCAGGAATAAGACCTCCTGGTGGTGGAACGATGATGTAGAACATGATGTGAAAGATAAAAGGAGATGCTTCAAAGCATGGGAGAAGGGAGGTAGTAAGGAGGAATACCAGGCAGCTAAACGAACTGCCAGAAGAGTTATTTACAATGTTAACAAAGGCATTAAGGACCTGGTCCTCGAACAAATGTGTAACACTGACAATCCTAATGGGATTTTCAACCTAGCTAGGCGAGTTAAAAATGACAGTAGGGATATTATAGGTGAACAGTGTGTTAGAAACGATAATGGGAAGATTGTGTAAGCAGAAGATTAAATTAGAGAAGCATGGAAGGCACACTATGAACGATTGCTAAATGTAGAGTTTAAATGGGATAAGGAACAGCTTAGTATCGAAAAAACAATATCTGGCCCCCCTCCTTTGATAGCACCAGCTGTAGTGAGCGACGCAATCAATAAAATGAAGGACGGTAAAGCTCCAGGGTGCTCTGACATTGTCGCTGAGATGATAAAAGCCTCAGGGGAGACTGGTGTCAGCTTAGTCACTGAGATGATAAACACCATTATTAAAGATGAGAAAATCCCCCAGGATTGGCACAGAAGTGTAATAGTAAATATATACAAAGGAAAAGGGGATGTGCTAGATAGAGGTAATTATAGGGGCCTGAAAATGCTTGACCAAATCATGAAGGGCTGTGAGAGAGTCTTTGAGGGTTTGATCAGGCAAAGCATCTCTATTGATGATATGCAGTTTGGTTTTATGCCAGGACGTGGTACAACCGATGCTATCTTCATAGTCAGGCAGATACAGGAAAGATACTTACTAAAAGGCAGGGATCTTCACTTTGTGTTTGTAGACCTGGAGAAGGCCTTTGACAGGGTGCCTAGAGATGTTGTGCAGTGGGCTACGAGGAAACTTGGTGTGGAAGAGTGGATGGTGCGTGTGATAATGAAGATGTATGAGGATTCGCGAACTGCGGTGAGGGTGAAAGGTGTACTGAGTGAGGAGTTCACAGTCCGTGTTGGAATTCATCAGGGTTCAGTGTTAAGCCCCCTCCTCTTTATTATGGTCCTGGAGGCACTGTCTAGAGATTTTAGATCCGGACTCCCGTGGGAAATGTTTTATGCAGACGATTTAGTCCTAATAGCTGATAATGTGAAAGATGCTGAGGCCAAATTCAGAAGATGGAGAGAGGGCATGGCGAGCAAGGGTTTGAGAGTCAATATTAACAAAACCAAGGTTATGCATTGTAGATTGAGATGAGGCAATGTGGAAAAGAGCGGTACATTCCCATGTGCAGTGTGTGGAAAGGGTGTAGGCGCTAACTCGATTCGGTGTAGCATCTGTCGATGTTGGGTGCACCATGGGAGTAAGCGCTGTAGTAGAATAAAAGGACCCCTGCCGAAGGATAAGTCAGAAATAGAGAAATTTGAGTGCGTAGTGTGCAAAGGCGTGCTTGTGTTAAATGATGATCCTGTGGTTGTGAATTTTGGAAATGAGTCATTGGAGCTGGTGGACAAGTTTTGTTACCTAGGAGATACCATCTCTGCCAGTGGTGGGGCCGAGGCTGCCACTGTCGCTAGAATTAGATGTGGCTGGGGGAAGTTCAGAGAATTGCTGCCAATTCTGACCATGAAAAGAATGCCTCTCCCCCTGAAGGGAAAGGTGTATGCCTCAGAAACATGGGCCATTAAAGTAGAGGATGTCAACAGCATGGAACGTAATGAGATGAGAATGGTGAGATGGATGTGTGGGGCCAAGCTGCAGGATAGAATAACAAATGATGAACTGAGGAGACGTTTAGGTATAAAGAGTATTAGCGAGGAAATGCGTACAAGTAGACTGGGATGGTATGGGCATGTGGAGAGAATGGATGAACAAAACTGGGTGAAAAGATGCAGGTCTGTGATTGTGGAGGGAGCTGCACCAGTTGATAGATGTATCATTTTGGAAGTCCCATGAAACCTGTGGCTCATATTTGGTCATTTATGACAAGACTCAAAAGACAGAGTTGGCGTATGTGAGCGTAGCTATTGTGCCACCTCTTCACATCTAAACCTGTGGTACGGTTGGCCAAAGAAGTCGTGTCTCCGCTGTCATTATGTTTGGCTCGCTGTGTGCTGTATTAATGTCTGCCAGATGTTGAATAGGGTGTAAAGGTAGAAAATGTGTGTATATCTCACTCGAAACAATGAAATAAAGCTTAGATAGTGCTGATACCAATGATTGATAAAAATATACTTGCTGCCCCGACATCACTTATTTGGCCAACTGTACTAATAAAAATCTATATGGCTTAACAATCACTTCTTGACAAAGCAGAATTTCTGCTTTTCAGAATAAATTTATAAATCAAGCCACCTCTCTATAGAAAGTGCTTTCTTAGAAGTACTCTCCACCAACCTTTCATTGGCAATAGTAGCCTAGAAGTTTAATTGTTACTAACAGCAGTAGGAGAATGGATGTTGTTTTAATTGGATATGTCTTTCAAAAAAGGCCTGAACAAACATATATCTTTGTCTGTCATTATAGAATTATTAATCCATTAGTAATCATGTTGCTGTGATGTCTACTACATTCCCTAACCCCTGGAGTAAAAGAAGCCTCCAATTTACACAATAAACAGAATATTCCTGTGTAGCTCTTGCATGCCATATGTTGTGACTAAAAGGGGCAGGGGGACAGGACTTGTTAACTTTGGCAGACAACGCATTTAAGAGAAGTAAAAACCTGAACAAAGCTTTAGTTATGTCAAACTCAATTCTGTTGCCTAGTGTCATACCAGGGAAGGAGATCGACCACGTTGTCATATACAGTATATTAATTGACGAACCCTTAAGAACACTGCAAGATCTATAGGGTTGCCAAGTTATTTGCTACTAGCTACAATCAAGTTGTTGCTAACCTAAATCTGTGGCTAAAATATGAGATTAAAACAAAAATACCTTCGAGAGTTTCTTAAGCTCAAAGATGCAGAATATGAAAGGGAGTAGCATTGTCAGTCTCAAATCTGTGTAAGTTTATTACTCTGTAATTGTTGTTGAACTGTAGGACAACTTGAAACACGAGGATCTTGCAGCAGCTGATAAATGCATTGGAGTTAAACCAAAGTCAAGGAGAGGGTCTCTTACAGGGGAGACATCGAGCATTGTTAAAAAGTTAATGGAGGGCTACTGCCAGGGAAGCTTTATCTCCAGGGCTGGTGACTCTTCAGTTTTATTTGTGGGCATTCTTTGTTGGCTCAGACAGTGTTTCCTTCATCTTCTTTGTTACCCAGTTTCATCTTTCTAAATTATTTCATCATCCTTCTCAGTTGGTGTTTTAATGCTTGATTCCATCTTGGGGAGATTTGGCAACCTTCTGGTGGTGGTGATCTGGGGACTTATTATTATAAGGGGCCGGTTAACTACTGGTTGGCTCCTTGCACTTGGCTTATTCCTTCCAGGTTTCCATCTTTCAACTAGTGCCTTAACCCTCTCCGACATATGACGCGATTTTGAGCCTATTGGGGATACTTTAAAGCCTTTGTTACCATCAGGGGTATTTAGAAAACTTTAGTTTAGTTACTTCAACTTCTGCAGTTGTCTTTGAGTTAGCTGTGGGCAGAAATCTAATTTTGGAGAGGTAATTATAAGAGTGAGAGAACTCTATTTCTTATTGCTAATCTGGCAACCTCTGTGTCATAAATGCGTGAAAGGATTAATTTAAGCCTCCCTCTGCCTCCGAGGATTTAGCTGTGCCATTTGTCCTGGACTTTGCATTCCATTTTTTGGCATTATTCTCCGGATTGTCATTCTCCTTTTAAATTACCACGATTCCATTCTTATATCCCACACATCTTACTGCCATGGACCATACCTCTGTGGGTCCTCTACAAACTGGATTAATTGCGTCGCTAATGTTGTTGGGGACTTTTATGGATTTACCCTTCCTGTGCAATAATGCATGACAATTTGCTATAACTGCCTTTAACTCAAGAACAAGAATAAGTTTGTTGACAAGAGCTGTGCTGCCAAATATATATTAAGTAACGTTCAACACAGGGATGTGTTGTAGAGCAAATAATAATAATAATAATAATAATAATAATAATAATATTTATTCAGTTAGCAATTTACAGAGTTGGTACCATATAGTATGTTACAAATATGACATGTACCAGCCTTACATAATTCCAACTAAGGATAGCCCAATAAGGCCGTAAGGCGTATTTCCATTGGGGTCCCTGCTCTTACTGGCAGACAATAAAACGTATGCCAAAGTGTCACTGCAAGAGTTAAGGTCATAGTTCTCAAAATATCGTACGACCTGTTTTGTGCACCCTGAACAAGCTCAATTTTAAGCCTATTGGTTTGGATGGGATATGCTCAACTTGCATCAAAGACTGGGCTGACAACATCGAGGAGTTATAATTGACTGATCCCTGGGAGACAACTTCAACCAATCACCAGCCACCTGTGCCTAACACGCTACTTGGCAAAGGCCTTGCTTTAGTAATAATATAATTTATGAATTTCACTCCTAACACCAAACATCTCCCAATGAAATTTATAAAAGCATGTGATCCTACCGGGATAAATAAGGCTGTGGCTAGGCTTGAAGAGTGAAAGGGCTTTTCTGAAGACCTTCTAAAGTGGAAGATATGGCCATAAGTGGCATTTGGTGATGATTGCCATGTATATACAGTATATAATATATATATATAGGTCCTACTGTATGTATATAGTTTGTTTTTCTTAATTTAATTGCCAGTTTATGAGATTGTTGTGAAGCAATTTGTTGTGAAATTCTTAAATCTGTAAAATAATGTAAATATATTTACTTAAGCATTCAGTTATAGCATTAATCATACACCATTCCACTGCCATCGATTTCTGGTATCTTGAATTTTCTAGCTCATGTTTAGTGCAAGACGAGAATAAATATAATTTCTGAAATGGCTATAGTTGTTCAGTGGTTCCCCGTGGATAGTGACTCAAATAGATTGGATCCACGTCGTTAAAAAAAAAAAAAAAAAAAATCAGTGCTAAGATGCATGTGAGAAGGCGAGAGGATTGTACATAACAAATATGGCCGATGTAGCCCATCAAGGCAGATATAGTCCTTTCCACTGTTCCCATGACTATTCTTTTCCTCTAACCTGCCCTCTGACTAACATACTCTGGGCAAGTACCGATGCAAAGATCAGTCCAGTGGAATTAATAAAAAGAATCCGGGACAAGCATTATAGAAGAAGACCAAGATGAGTACTGGCACTTGTAACAAGCATGGCGGTTGTTATGGTATACGAAGTGGGATTACTGAAATTACTGAACAATTTGCAAATCAGTAGTTTCAGTTGTGCATTAACCCGTGGAGCCCCGGCTAGTTTTGTAATGTTTGCGCACCAGAACCCGGCCGGTTTTCAATAAATGGTTTTATTCCAGAAACAATAGCGAATGGGTTAGGAATGAAGGAAAAACCACGAAAAACCGCTCAAAAAGCTTAAAAAATGGTCCTACAGAGCCCCCGAAAACGGATTTTACAAGAGTAAAAAATTGAAGGCAATTATCCCCAAAAAACAGGTTATTGCGCGCTCGCGCGCACGCACGTGGACTTTGAGAGTTTTCAACCATCGGCACGGTTGCGTGGGATACGTACACAGTTTCCATACAAATCTGAGCCCTCTTGAGTGGCTACACCTGAGGTTACGGTCGGCGCAATTAGGGTGACGCGTCAGGCGCGTCTCTGGGGCTGTGCGTTACATACATCGCCGATGCGTCAGACGCGTCGCTGGGGCTGTACGGGTTAAGGGTGAAACCACTATCCTCATAAACGCAAACCACTAGAGACAAATGTTTGTTTTTGTTTTATACAATTAGTTTAACCAGACCACCGAGCTCCCAGATAGAACTCCTATAGGGCTGGCCCGAAGGATTAGATCATGATGTGCAATCAATCAAAGCAGAAATGGAAAGATCAGGAAGGGATTAAATGTAGCTAAGGAGAGAGGAGTCTTTTAGGAAGCGGAAAAGTCGGTAGGAGGAGAAGGACGGAGATTCTGCTAGTATGGTACAAAGGTCGTTATTGCCAAAATAAAGAAAGCGTAGGCGGGAATACTTTCGACAGTCTGTAAAAATGTGGCGAATCGTCAGAGACGTGCCGCATGTGGAACACTGAGGTTGAATACCGTGTGGGGACGACATCAAGTAGCCATGGGTTAAACGCGTGTGACCAATCCGGAGACGGGTCAGAAGAACTTCGCAATATCGGTGGAAAGAAACGATGATTGCCAAGGGCCGACTGTAGGTTTCACAAGGTGAAGGAGGTTTGTGGCAGGGGATTGAGAGGACCAAAATATTTTCCATCGCTGAGTAATAACTTGTCGCAATGCCGCAATCCAGTCGTTGACGGGTAGACAAATGTCGTAACCATATTTAGTCCGAGGGTTACTTTTTTGGGGGGCCTCCCCTATTTCGATCCATTAGTTTTGACATTAGTTTAGTGATAACACGACGCTTCACCCCATTCACATATTATTTTTTTCTAAGCGAGTGATAGCGAGCTTGTAACTAATCAGACTTCGGGCGAGACATTCTCTTTATAAAAAAAAATACAAATTTAGGCATATTTTAGCTTGAAGGAAGTCTGGGAAGGTATTTTTGTTAACCAAGGGGACAAAATAAAATAAATTGCTCGAAAATGGCAAAAGCAAGCAAAATCCTCGATAATAATAAAACAAAATATAATAACCCACAAGATGTCAGACCAGATGGTGTTAGAGAAAATTGTGCCCTTAATACGGTTAAGGAGAAGTAAAATACAAATTAATATTCTTTACATAATCTATAATTAAATAATTTTGACACTATACAAAGTAGTATCAATAACACATAACATTCTGTACAAGAAGAATTATTTGTACATATAAGTAACATATAAATATTTAATAATGAATGCATAAAAACTTTCAGGTTCATAAGGGCTTCAAATAACAAATATCCCGAGCGTCAATTAATTATTCTTTGCTGCAAATACACTCAATGTTTATGCAACATGACAGTAAGTACATTGCAGATTCTATATCCACATATTAAAAATAGTGTAATGTTTCTATATTTGAATCTTTATCATAAATATGATATTTACTAAGCAGTAAAAGCTTTCCATTCGGACCCCGCCGATCCGGAAACCCGCGGCTCTCGAATTAGCCTTTCAATTCGAACTCCGACCTCAGACTTCCAGAAAAGTCTGGAAGTCTGAGGAATACAGTCCAGACACAATCACATCAGGACTATATTACTCAGATCTTCCGGAAGTCTTGAGTAATATATAGTCCAGAAAGGTGGGATCTTGTCCGGACTATATTATTCAGACTTCTGGAAAAGTTTGGAAGTATGAGTAATATAGTCCGGATGCAAGATCTTTTCCGGACTATATTTCTCAGACTTTTGGACTTTTCCAGAAGTCTGAGGTTGGAGTAAGGAGAGTCAGACATTTGGAAAAGCACTCTTTCGGACAGGCTCTACCCCCAAATAGTCCGAAAGTGTGAGGTGTTACTTTTATATTATCCAGTCTTGTCTTCCCGGCACTGTGAAACCTGAGACAGTAAGTACGTTGCTCTTTCAACACCACTATTGCATTATTCTTGAACTTGATATCACAAGAATAACATTTTAAAATGTTCAAATAAAATGCATAATTCCCTACTAACACAAACCATGTGTAAAAATAAGGAATGTCCATTACACATTCCTATTAAGAACCTTTTCTTATTGTAGCTATGACAAAAATACTGTTATGGTCTTCTGCCAACCTGCATGGGCGAAAGTCTTTTGTAGAAAACAATGTTACAGACAAGTGTAAATAGCATGATGAAAAAGAGAATACCAAATGTCCACCGTGTACCTAGGTCTGTGTACATATATGTCACAATGATGGGGCCAGTTACCCGCGAGAGACTGCCAGTGCTTGTTAGAATACCCATCCACACACCCTGAGGCTTGGGACCAATCAATTTAGAAAAGAGAGAGCTGGCAATAGTGAAGGCGATCGGGTACCCAAAGATGGCCACGATGTTAGCGACGACCAGCTGTGACTTTTCAATGATGGGTGTATATAGGCACCATTCTTGAGCAGTGGGGCATCCTAAATCATCACAGTCGTGATCCCTCACTGCGTGGCGTCGTCGCCGTCTTAAAGTTGTCATTGATGCTAGATTGAGGGTGTCATTTACCGATTCTAAATTAGCTCTATCTTTTTCAGTATCATCTAATATTGTTTCTATTGTTGTCAGTTCAGCGCTTATAGACAATGTACTTAAGGTAGTAAAGGTATCAGTAATGTTCATTGGCAGAGAAGTTATTTCAGGAGAAGGTGTGGTGATAGGGTGCAGAGATGTGCAGTTCTTCATTTTAGGATAAGTGCTACCCATGGGAAAGTGCAGAAGCATGGCCACAGTCATAGGAAAGAGGCCAAACAGAATAAACACTTTTCTCTCATCAAATCGCTTAGATAACCAACCAGCCAACATAAATGTAACGATGGACATTGCACCTGCAATACTTAAGCCTATACCGACCACAGTGATGGCTAACTTATCTGTCCAAGCATACATATCGATGCACATAGGAACGACGAGAGTTTCCAAAAGAACGTAGATCATGAGAATAATAAAGAAGGAACTCAGGACATTGATGATGCCTACATAATCCGGCTTGGGCAGCTTCATGGTGAGGTTGGGATTATTTTTCATCTGCAGTTGGGCTTCCTTAGCTGCAATGTGGTGCTCCTGTTGGGGGAAAAATCAGTTGTTTGGTAAGTGAAGAATTATACTTAATATGAATGCTCAATAACACTAAATAATTTAGATAAATTGATATTGGTGGATTGAAAAGTAAAGAAATAAGAATATTAGGCTACCGGTTTGACAAGCTAAAATAAGACGCTTGAAATGGACACTCGGTAAAACTTTAAAAAATACAGATAAAATAACACTCTGTAAAACCTTTGAAAATACAGTTACAGTAGAAACCAGGTAACACTATAAAATTACAGCTAAAATAGACACAGGTAAAATTGTTAACAATACAGTTAAAATAGACATTTGGTAACACTTTAAAAAAATACACTTAATATGGACACTCGGTAACACTGAAAAATATACAGTTCATATGGACATTATGTAACACTTTAAAAAAAATAGTTAAAATAGACACTCAGTAACACTTTATAAAATATGGTTGAAATGAACATTAACCCACGATACACGTGAGGGCAATGGCAGGCTTACATGCACTAGGCCTTCCGCTTTTGATGGGGTACGAAGCTGTTAAAAGTACTATAGATAAAATGAAGTCCGGGAAAGCCGCCGGGAGCTCTGGCATTGTCGCTGAGATGCTAAAGGCAGCTGGAGACATTGGGGCAAAATTGGTCACGGAGCTATATAATGCTATCATAAAAGAGGAAAAATTTCCCGATGCATGGCAGAAAAGTGTGATTGTAAATATATAAAATGGCAAGGGTGACTCCTTAGACATGGGAAATTATAGGGGCTTGAAAATGCTCGATCAAGTCATGAAAATCAGTAAAAGGGTCTTTGAATGCATGATCAGGGAAAGTGTTGCCAACAGCGAAATGCAGTTTGGATTTATGCCAGGATGTGGCACAAATGATGCTATTTTCATTTTTAGGCAAATGCAAGAGAGGTTCTTAGAAAAAACAAGGGGTTATACCTAGTTTTTGTAGATCTGGAGAAGGCCTTTGATCGGGTGCCCATATTTATTTAACTCACTAGTGCCACGTAAACACGGGAGAGAAATTAGCGCGAAGAATAACCGATAAATGATGAAAATTAGAGGAAAAATAGGTGATAATTGAGGAGGGGGGAGAGGGGAAAAAGGTGGGGAAGGAGGGGTGAGAAACATATGGATGAGTGGTAGGAAGTACTAGAAGGGAATTATATCACCTAATGACATATTCCTTTGTTTTCAGAGCCCCTGGGGTGTTTTGGAAGTTTTGTTTATGGTCTTGCTACCGTGAGGCCTATCGCATTTGCTATGGTGACCCTTCCATTAGGCCTATCGCGGTTCTTGGGTTAATGGCGGTCTGTCTTCCTTCCTCTTTAGCCTGGGATATGCTAGAGCTATGTTTTTTAAAGTGCCACCAATGCGGCCCCATTAAAGGTCAATTCGGACAAAATTTGTTATATTTACCATATAAAGCAATATTACTGCTCCATATGTACATATTTTACTTGTATAATGAACATATGAACCTTTTAAGAAACAGAAAATAGGTATATAGAGGAAAAACCAGTGAAAAACTGCATTATTGTGACGGGAGGTGAGGGTAGAGGCGTACGAGGGAGCAAGACATAGGTGTGCCTTCATCGCTTGCCTGAGGCAGACCGAGGTCTCAGCTCTCTACCGCGCATGTAACAGGGAGATAGGAGGCCAGGAGAGGAGGGGGGGCGGAGACAAGATTTGTAGGGAGTGGGGGAGGGAAAATAACCAATAAATGAGTAGGGGGAAGGGGGGGAGGGGAACACATGTGAAGGGAAGGCAGGTGGTGGTGGACAGGAAATATGCTACCTAATCACATATTGCTTCCACTTCACCGGGTCTGGGGCATCTTTTGTGGGATTTTTTTATGGTCTATCTACCGAAAGAAGCGTCACAGTTGCCCAGTAAAACCTTCCCGAAGGAGTGTCGCAGCTCTTAGGTAAACACTACCTGACTAATAATATCTGAATTTTTTTTAGAATTGTGCTGCCGATCAGCTGCTTCAATGAGGAGTGTCGGTCTCTGTTTACTAAAGGATCTGTGCTGCCGTGAATCTCGTAATGCTATTAACTTAAATTTAATAGAATTGGGGATAATATAGCTTGTAAATGGTGTTGGTGGCATAAATTGTATTGAAAACAGTTTAAAAGGGGTTGGAAAGAAGGACTTTATGGAAGGCCTAGAACCTAACCCCTCCTAGGTACGTAACCCCCGCGTAGCTGGCGCGATCATTGTATATTACACACTAGGACATAAATCGTGGCCTCAAATTTTCGAAGCTATCCCGATTTGTATTGAATCTTCTCATTAATGGCGTACCTAATATTTACTTTTCGGCGATTCCTTTCGTCGTTCGAGGGTTCATATTGGGCCAGGATTTGTGTCTTAAAGTGTACACTATAAGACACAAGTTATGGCTCTCTCTAACTTCTCGCACTGCTTACTTAAACACTCGAAATGAATATACTAGGTAAACAATTAATAAAAAGATTAGATTCCTTTCAGGATAGCTTTGGAAACTTAAAAGCCACAACTTGCGTCTCTGAGTATACAACTCGCCACAAAGTGAGTTACAAAAGACAAAGACCTACTTGAAAGATACAAGGCATGAAGAGGAGGAAATTGATGATCCCCAAAACAACGCCGATCCATCCGGTGGCTGTGTACATGTTCCACTGTATCCCCAGGCCACCCACGTCCACCTCGGCCTCCTCAAAGAGTCCTTCCACAGACGTGGAGTTGTTGGGGGTATCAGAGTCACCTTGGGAGAAGGCTACAGCGAGGGCGGTCTGGATGGCTAAAACAAGGACAGCATTAATTCAAATATCTGTAGCATATAATTATACACTCTTCAATACTTAAATCAATCTCCTAAATCCTAAAACTCATATAAAAGGGAGCATGGTTCTAATCTAGAACAGAAGAATTGTGCAAACTTCACCACTTTATCTAACCTAAAACACTTAAAACAGGAAACATGGACAGCATGGTTCAAACATATCTAACAGAAGAGAAGCTTAATCCCTTCTTAATTTACTCCGATACACATAAAATCTGTTGCAAACCGAGTAGCTTGAGAACTTCTTCATTATCGCTGGACTCGTGTAGAAAGGTATGAGTTTAAATCTATGTTACTGAAGAGTACTTGCACACCTCTTCAAGCTTCTCTGCTACAGGTATAAAGGAAAGCATTAATTCAGCGGTGTCTTTCTTATCTGATGCATTTCATAAGGGAGGCATGGCTTCATACCTTTCTTACAGAAGATAATCTTCCAAACTTCTGACCGCATCCTCTGACAAATGTAAAATAGGATGCACGGATTCAACTCTGCCAGAAGATTAAACTGTACATTCTTTAATTCTAGTCTGACACACTTAATAGAAGAGCATGGTTCAATCTTTAAAATATATTATTTTGTTAACTTTTATATTTTGCTCTGACACATATAAAAAAAGGTTATGAAGAAACATAATTGTGTGCACTTCTACATTATTCCTGACGCACGTAAAAAGGTGCGTATAGATTCAAATTTCTATAGCAGAAGTGTAGCTTGCACACTTCTTTATTCCTCTTTTGACACATGGATAATGAGGATAATGTTTGTATTTAACATGTGGTATGATTTGAATGTACATACTACAGAACTGAAGATCTGACATTTTATCCATTTTTATATACTGGACTAGAGGAAAAGGCTGAAAATCGCTAGTAGTTGTAAGGTTTGGATACTAGATAACTCCTTTTGACATATTGAAAATATATTGTATGGATCAAATTTAAAATAAAAATTAAGTTTGAATAACACTTGTTGGCTTCTAACACACATATGCAGCTACTCTCATTTAATGTACAGATTATTTGTTCACACATTAACAAAGTTAGCAATTGAGTTGGATACAGTTAAACAAAACTTCTACTTAGCATTGCATACGATCTAAGACAACAAAGCATTAATCAAATGTTATATATATATATATAAAATGCCAAGATACTGTAATTGTGGAATTAGTGAAATATGATGCGTGCCATGTATAAAGACCGACACAACATAACATCTACGTTTCATTTATGGCACCTAGGTAGTCTCAAACACAATCACAATTAACATATTAGTACAGAAAGAATGAAAAGGAATGAAAATGTCACTCTAGAAAATGTAGTGACCTCCAATGTATTTAGTTTTTCTAAAAGGAGTATGCTCTGAAATCAAGCTCACTAAATTATGCTTCACTAGATAGAAAATGTAGAATTCAAATCACACTGCACCAAAATAAAAATAGCAAACACAAAATAAGTGAGGCAGGGTATTGAGAAGACATAATACTTTCTACCTGATGAGTTGTGATCTTGGTGAGGCATTGGTAGCAATGCTGCCAAGCCTGTCTGGATTGCTGAGGTGCATGAAACAAATTACAGCACAACAGTTACATAATAATTCAACACCATTATATACAGTGATACACAATTGCCACCATAAGAATGGGCGGGCCGCCCATAGTCATAGTGTAATAATTGCTAAATCATCCCCGAACAGGAGTTTATCTAAATAACTTTCTGAAAAAAATAAAATAAAACAAAATGCAATAATGCTACTATGATTTATAATAAAATATGATATATCTAAAACAACCTGTAGGTCATCATGGTGCCGTCATAGTAACTACTGTCTAACATTTATCAAATATAATGAGTGTGACCTACTATCATATACCTTGTAGTCCTACTGTCATAAATGCTTAAGGTAAATACTGTGACAATCAATAATATACTGTGATATACATTAAAGAACAACATAGTCAAGCAACTACCATATACTGTGATAAACATTGAGGTAAATATTTGGACTTACTAACGCTTGAGTTTAAACACTTACTGGACTGACTGTACCTTGAAGCTAGATGCTAAGTCACTGCTGACAGAAAATAAAGAAGAGAGGTAAAGTTGGCCATGGAGTAAGCATGACACTACCCTATACAACATTGTAAATGATACGATGAGCATTGAATATACTGTGTGTGTATATATATACCGGTATATATATATATATATATATATATATATATATATATATATATATATATATATATATATATATATATATCTCAACACCAACTTGTATACCTCTCTCACCACCACCACTGTAAGTCACCACATAATTATAACCTTATCATCATAATACACTTACAATGAACATATTTACATATTTCATTAGAGAAACTATAAAAAAAACTTCAAAATTTTTCACACCTGAATCATGCCTACTTTATGTAAAAACAGCTACAAGAGCCTTTAGGTCATTTGTCTATTAGCAACGTTTTCTGGCAATATTTCAGGGTTATACTGTATATTATGGTTATCGGCAATTTAACTGAAGGCATAATATTGTAGATGGCGGACATATCGAAAAGCTGCCGTTCAAAAGATGTCACCCAAGAATTGACGAAAATATTTTAAGAAGTTATTGTGAGGCACTGTTTTAACCCCTTGAGGATTATGATGAATTTCGACAGATTTTGTTTTTATTACTATTAACTAGACTATTTTATTTAGCTTAGGAAGATAGTGTGGGAGTTATAGGGTAAATTGAGATACCTTTTACCCATTTGATTCCTATAGATCCTTCTTAACCCAAGGAGCACATAATTGCCTGTTGCCGAATGTAGTTATATGCGAACTAACTACCTTCGATTCTGACAGAATTAGTTATATTTACCATATAAAGCATTCTTTCTTCTCCATGTGCGTATATTTTACTTATTTGATGAACATATGAACCTTGAAGAGCGATAAAAGTGGGCATAGCATTTGGGGGGTGAACAATTGACATTTTTGCCGCCTGGTCGTAATCTGGGGCGGGAGGGCGAGAGACATATATCCTCCCTTTGCAACATCTCGCAACACACTGAGCTCCGTGGGAGAGATCTCGCACTTCTAAAGGGTCTCTAAATGACTCACCCGTATCTTCGAGACTGCATGAGAATAATTTATGCGGAAAATAATCGATAAATTATGAAAATAAGAGGAAAAATAGATGATAATTGAGGAGGGGGAAAGAGTGGGATAAAGATGGGGAAGGAGGGTTGAGACACATATGGATGAGTGGTAGAAAATACTAGAGGGGAGTTATCTCACCTAATGTCATATTTCTTTGTCTTGAGAGCCCCTGGGGCATTTTGGAAAGTTTTTTCATGGTCTAGCTTCCGTGAGCCCCATTGCATTCGCTATACACATACTTCCGTGAGGCTTATCACACTTGCTGGGTTAAGATGCCTAACATCGTATAATGATAGCCAGAATAAACTATCAAAATGCACCATAATCCTCAAGGGGTTAATGTTGCCAACAATACAGGGTCCAGATACATTAATGGCACCAGATCTTCCCTTGCTTGACATATTCTATATGTGGACATCGCTCTTTGTGGCTGAATTGACCAACGAATCAGATATTTACAGATAATGGGTAACCTACTTAAATATAATAGAAAGCAACAACTTAGTCTTATTAGTGGGGATAGGGACACTCTCTCTTACTACAGGATCTCTTTGGATGCCCTTTTGGTGACATTATTACTGACTTTTGATCATGTAGAAATCAAATCCCAGACCAAACAAACTACATATCCTGTACCAATATTGCCAAATGTGCCATATGAGTATGAACATAATATAGGAGTGTAAAGAGAGGCTAATGACACCAGAGGTACCAAAATGCCGGAGGTTGACCGATATCTGTTACTATAGGGTCTCTAGGGTCAGTTTCCCCATTCCCATATTGAAAATAATATATGGAAGGGAAACATAATCTCATTATTAACCCTTTTAACACGATGACGTAAGTTTCGTAATTAATTGGTCCCCAACAGACGATATTCTTTAGCTTATAATCTACTCCTAGGACGCAAAGGGGTAATTACGATGTAAATAAACCATCTGCATAATACAATAGGACCTAAAACTACATAAAATCGTCTAATGTTAGCCAGAATATAGGTAAAAAGGGCATTATCTTGCTGAAAAGGTTAAATTGAAAGGGGTGAGCTCTCCCCTTGAGTGTTTTCCAAAGTGGGAAGGGGACTGAGTTTCTCCAAGGATGGGTTATACATAGCCCGAAATGTTAAGAGAAGAGAAGATAAAAGCTCTTTTTGTGTGTTTTCTCTCACATCTGACCGATCCACTTGTTAATATAAATCTATCACATTACTATGCGTTCATATGCAACAAAAACGATATACTGTACTTAAGTGTTGGAATCGTTTACATGTTCATATTAGTACTAGTAAACGATTGAAACACATATTCTGAGTACTTTGTTACATATGAACACACACTATTTACAATGTAGTATCGTTCTTCTGTGCTGCCTAACCTGGTCCGAAGATGAAGCCGAGTCCCTGCGAGGCGGAGGTGAGGGCAACGGCTGTGGTCCTCTCACTAAAACGGGTGGAGGCAGCGATGTATGACCGGATGATGGCGATGTTGGCTGTACGGAAGAGAGGGAATATACAGTATATGTTGGGTCCTGAGTTCACAATAAGCATGGTCTTCCTACTTTATCCATCATAATACTCCTTTTTTCAGGCATTTCAATCAGGCATCATGGCATAGGCGATGGGTTCAAATGTCTGTATTACCCCATTTTTTTTTTCTATGTGAATGAGGGAGACAAAAGGCATAACTGCCTGCAGCGAGTGCCTCCCACAGAGTTGAAAGAGTGACAGGACCAAAATCAAGGGACGTTCGAGCTAAAATATGGTTCTCAAAAGGCATCTATTATACTAGCGATTCAATGAGTAGATACAAATTGACTGACAAAATTCTCTAGTGTGTGTCAAACCTGGGTCATATTAATCAAGTTTTGGCCTTACTTTACTGTTAGTTAAGATTAGAGGACATGACCCACCACGTACAGACATGGATGCAGCAAAAATGGGAAATCTAATTATCCTGTTATGTAAACCACACCCTCCTCTGTTTATATTTATTGTGCTAGACCTCCTAAAAAGAGATGAATCTAGTTCTTCTGTTGGCATGACATGGCATGACATATGTTTCATATGCCACGCAAAGTTGACGTTTGGGTAAGTGTAAAATAGTCATGGTGGAAAGTCCAGATATTATCAGGAGGCAAAATTCCCTTCGCACCTGGCATACAACATGAATATAGGAAATTATGAGAAAAACAATACAATTGAACACTAACGCCTCGAAACAAGGAAGGGGACAAAGTAATAGGGGTGAAGAATGGAGCTGGAAGATGAGATGAAGGTATAGGGCAGCGGTTCCCAAACTGCGGGTCATGAGACTGAAACTGCACTTATGTGTGGAACACTCAGTCTTAAAATTGTATGTATGTATGTATGTATGTATGACCCCCAAATGGGCCATGAGCCTTTTTCTGGGGGTCATGGAGGGTCCAAGATTTTGAGGATTTTTTTTTTATATATATATATATATATTTTTTTTTTTTTTTTTTTTGTATATTTAGGTTTTGTCGTAAGACTATTTACGTTCCTAATGCATTATTTTTTTTATTTTTTTTATTTTTGTTTTTGTTATTGCTCTCTCTGCTGTGATTAAACTTTAAAATGTATCTGCGCCATTGGAAATTAGTATTTTTTCGGAAGGCTTATAAAGGTGGGGGTCATGGTAGGTTTGGTACTACTGAAAGGGATCATGTACTGGAAAAGTTTGGGAACCGCTGGTATAGGGGCTTGACCCAACATGCGTGAATTGTATCTTTTTATATATTCTCTTTGTAGAATAGAACGGACAGGACAAACACATGACGTGAATATATGAAATTTGAGACATAACATTTTCCCTGGAATACTGTGGAGTCACAGAAATTTACATTGCTGATCTTCATTAACGTCTGAGTGAGATGGAATACCACAGGGAAAAGCTTGTTCAGTTTACTCCATAGGCTTTACCCCTGTAGGCTAATAAGGACCTTGTGCCACCCCTGTGTTTGCATGACGCATGACATGAATATAGGAAATGTGAGACTCATCCTTGAAGCTTTGTATTATTAGCACTTTTGTTACTGTAATTCTTTAAAAAGTTTAATAAAGAATTGAGTTTGACTTTGTATTTGAGACAAGCAATATTTTTGATAATTGAATACCTTGAAGCAATAAAGGGGACAGAGGAAGTAGTAGGGGGTGAGGAAGGTAGCTGGAAGAGATGAAGGCGTTGGGGCTTAGCCCTATATGCGAAAACCAGGAGGCTAGTCAGGACCTTACATGACCCCCATGATACATGGCGACATCTGGATTCATAGGCTTGGATGACCTGAACAGTACCCTTCCAACTAGGACCAGACCGCTGGATTCATAGGCTTGGGCGACCTGAACAGTACCCTTCCAACAAGTACCAGACCGCTGGATTCATAGGCTTGGGCGACCTGAACAGTACCCTTCCAACAAGTACCAGACCGCTGGATTCATAGGCTTGGGCGACCTGAACAGTACCCTTCCAAGTACCAGACCGCTGGATTCATAGGCTTGGGCGACCTGGATGGTATCCTTCAAACTAGTACCAGACCGCTGGATTTATAGGCTTGGGCGACCTGGACGGTATCCTTCAAACTAGTACCAGACCGCTGGATTCATAGGCTTGGGCGACCTGGACGGTATCCTGCAAACTAGTACCAGACCGCTGGATTTATAGGCTTGGGCGACCTGAACAGTACCCTTCCAACAAGTACCAGACCGCTGGATTCATAGGCTTGGGCGACCTGGACGGTACCCTTCAAACTAGTACCAGACCGCTGGATTTATAGGCTTGGGCGACCTGGACGGTATCCTTCAAACTAGTACCAGACCGCTGGATTCATAGGCTTGGGCGACCTGAACAGTACCCTTCCAACAAGTACCAGACCGCTGGATTTATAGGCTTGGGCGACCTGGACGGTACCCTTCCAACAAGTACCAGACCGCTGGATTCATAGGCTTGGGCGACCTGGACGGTATCCTTCAAACTAGTACCAGACCGCTGGATTCATAGGCTTGGGCGACCTGAACAGTACCCTTCCAACAAGTACCAGACCGCTGGATTCATAGGCTTGGGCGACCTGAACAGTACCCTTCCAACAAGTACCAGACCGCTGGATTTATAGGCTTGGGCGACCTGGACGGTATCCTTCCAACAAGTACCAGACCGCTGGATTTATAGGCTTGGGCGACCTGGACGGTATCCTTCCAACAAGTACCAGACCGCTGGATTCATAGGCTTGGGCGACCTGGACGGTACCCTTCAAACTAGTACCAGACCGCTGGATTCATAGGCTTGGGCGACCTGAACAGTACCCTTCCAACAAGTACCAGACCGCTGGATTCATAGGCTTGGGCGACCTGGACGGTACCCTTCCAACAAGTACCAGACCGCTGGATTCATAGGCTTGGGCGACCTGGACGGTATCCTTCCAACTAATACCAGACCGCTGGATTCGAAGGCTGGGGCTACCTGAACGATACCCTTCCAACTAGTACCAGACTCCTAACCCCAGAGGGGACTTCACAACAGTCCAAATATAATGGGTTCCTATTTATACTGCCAGGAGAAACAGAGGCAAAGGGCGTATGGAGGTATTTGCATGGAGTTACAACCATTCATAAGGTTTACTGAACAGGCCAATGGTGTTCTAACTGTTCAAAGGGTTATATTTGTATATACAGTCAACCAACTACCGATATGCCAAGCACTTCAGTGCTAGGAAGTGTAAAACATATGAACAATTTGAACCTAGATTAATAACACACACAAATATTATAATGTAAATCAAATACAATCGTACCGTATGTGAATTACAGACACGGAAAAGCACTGCACAACAAAATATCTCTTGGGTCACACATACGCATGAACAAACCAACACACTATTACTATTATTATCATTATTATTATTATTTGTATATATAAATACTACAGTACTACTACTACTACTATTCTTCTAATAATTATGAATAATTATTACTATTAACCCATTGGCTGCAGGTGACGTTCTAGAACGCATAAGCAATTTAGAGCAATCTCCAGGCTTTAAAAGCCTGTAAAAGCCGTAGAAATCGAGTGTCAGTGGGCGGGAGCGTGAGGGACCTCCGTACGACCCTCAGAGCAGCCAGCCGCTCACTGAGGTAGACTGTGGTCTCGCGCGGCTGTCTCGACAGTGTTGCCGAGCGAGCGAGAACTAATAATTAGCGAGTTATCCCGAATGTATATGGCAACGCTGCGGGTGAACCCCGCCACCTACGAAGCTCGTTCTGGTGTCATTTTGAAGCTATTTTCGCCTAGTTTTCGGCAGAATACAGTTCATTAAATGCAGATACTTGATTAATCATTCAGATGTGCCTGAATATGCGCTAAATAGCGCAAATAAGCCCACAGCGTAATGGTTAATAATAATAATTATTAGTATCATTATCATTATTATTATCATCATCATTACTACTTCAATTACTGCAGCACTGCCATCATTAATACTGCTGTCACAACACATTACCTGAACTAACACCGACCAGGAACCTAGAGAATATCATAACAGGAATGGCCGCGGTACCAAAGACACTGAGGATGGCGTACAGAGCGTTGCCCAACGTAAACATCAGCACCGACAGTAGGAACCCGCCCCTGGAGGAAGAGAGGAGAATTATATAGTAGCAAAACTAAATTGTCAAATATTATAAGTACACTGTAAAAAATTAACACTAATTTGTAATAAAGATGGTACATATAAATAGTGTTTGTCGGTTTATCTATACAAACTACAACACGTAAACAATTGAAACACTTATTATGTGTATCATTTATTCACTTAAAAAAACAGAAAGAACGAAAAGGAAAATTGGGGAAGGTGCCAGAGTATATATATATATACATACATACATACATACTTACTTATTCTTACAAATAAGTGTTACGTGTTTACAGTATATGAATCGGGTAATTCTCCCTATACTAAGGTTTGCTAGGAGTTGTCGCCCCAGGCAGTTATTTCAGACTGTAAGCGACGTAGCCTTTTAAAAAACTATATTGGCGAGCTCTCCACCATCCCTCTCCTTCAAAATATCTATATTATAAGCTGCATGTCAATATTTCCGTAGTCGACACATATTGTAGTCTTTGCATATTGTTGTTCATTATGTCCTAAAGTCACCTATAATCATAAATAACGTATATTTATTATAAAAAGTCAAAAGGGATTTTCGTGCCTTTATATTATGATAGTTAATAAGCTTATTAGTATATTTGTAGTCATTATCAGCTGCATAAGGAAATTCCCATGACTAGTCTATTCGCTGTAATTAGGCGAAAAATCATGACCTCTATCCTCTGTAACTCAAAAAGGGCTCGAACAAATTGGCTGTACATTTCCACATATATTCCTTGACTGACTCTTCCCAAATGGTAGAAATATTAGCTCGATTATTCTAGTCATTTTTGAGTTACAGAGGTTAGAGGTCATGATATCTCGCCTACTTACAGCGAATAGACTATAGGCCTACAATCTAAATAAATAAAGGTCAATGTTTGTCTGTTTGTCAGTTACCCGACCTTTGTTACTAAACTCCTCCCACAGTTTTGGTGCCAGGTGGGAGTGTGGGGCACCGTTGGAAAGCCCAGGCTTTGGAGATGGTTTTAGGCGAGTTTAGTGGAAATCAAAGACACTTTTGTTTAATACAATTTTCGGCAGAACTTATGTAGTATACGGGAGCGAAAAAAATGCGAAAAAATGGCCGTTTGGGGCAGAAGGAGGCCTCCGATCGAAAAGGTGTATGGAACGAAAGTTGTTCGCAGCCCCCAAAATTGGGATACGGATGAGGTCAGATCCTAAATCGGAGGTCATTTAGCGGCCGAAATCGAAGTCGCCGTTTAATGAGGCACAGGAGGTCGAGGCCGGTGATTATGGTAGTAGTAGTAGTATTGTGATGATTGTGGAAGTAGTGATTGATGATGGTGATTATGGTAGTAGTAGTGGTGGTAGTAGTGATGGCGATTATGGTGATTACCCGGGCAACGCCGGGTACCCCTGCTAGTACTATATAAGCACTTAGTGTAATCATATTCAGTATAATACAAACAAGCAGAATCACAAACATCAGTGATAAACTGTACTTAAATAATGTTGATAGCGACAGTCGGGGAGAGAGAGAGAGAGAGAGAGAGAGAGAGAGAGAGAGAGAGAGAGAGAGAGAGAGAGAGAGAGAGAGAGAGAGAGAGAGAGAGAGAGAGAGAGAGAGAGAGAGAGAGAGAGAGAGAGAGAGAGAGATACACTACAACCCTCCAAGGCCTCCCAACTCTGCCGTAATTTAAGGAGAGGTATTTAGTTTGTTCCCTAGGCCTCCATCAAGCTTAAAATTACACCCCCTTGAGTCCCTTTCAAGATAAATCTGTACATTTTCGGTAGAAAAATGTCCCGGCCGAAGGCCGGTTCCTCTTAAATTACAGGCTCGCTATCGCTCGCCAGGATAAAATCAACACCTGAATGGCACGAAAGGTCTTAATATGGGGTGAAAGTTCTTAAAATCGCTAAACTAATGGGGCAAACGTTTTATAATATCAAAAGCATGGGGCTAAACATGAGGGAGAAAGGGATCAAGAAAAAAATCCCTCAAGTGGAGATCTCCCCTTAAGGGAGCCCACCTCGCTTTTTTTCTCTTTCTCTCCCTCTCTCTTTGGTTTGTATCCATTCGGCCCCATTCAGTCTACTGTTTTAAAACGTTTACCCGCATCCAGGTGTCAATATTTGCCTGGCGAGCGGTAGCGAGCCAACATATTATATACTGTATTTTTGTTTTGACAGCAAGCTAACTTTGTAAATTTTTTGATAGAAAAATGTCTCCGGCGAAGCCAGATTTCTCCATACAATGCTGGCTCGCTGTCGCTCACCAGGAAGAAATCGACATCTGGATGGGGATAAACGTCTTACAACAGTTGGCTGAATGGGGCCGAATGGATAAAAGGCAGGGAAAGAGAGAAAAGGAGAGAAAGATAAAAAAAAAGCCGGTGAGCCCCCTGTAAGTGTATTGTCAACGGCGCCTTACTCGCACGAACCTAAACCCTAATTTGACTCAGTGTCCTTGGTCGTCCTTTACTGAGCGTACACTGTAAATATATAGAGGTGTAAAAAAGGTATATATGATCATTGGATATAGGGATAGTGATTTACCTTGCTTTTTTTTCTTCTTTTCTATGTGAAAGAGGGAGACAAAAGGCAGAACTGCCTGCAGCGAGTGCCTCTCCCAGAGTTGAAAGAGTGACGGGGCCAAAATCAAGAGACGTTCGAGCTAAAATGCTTGGACACACAGAGTTTGAAACAATTTAAGTCATAGGAAGAGGGAAAGACTGATTCTGCGAGAGTTCCAGAGCTTAGCAGTTGAATAGAAGAAAGTCTGAGAATAGCGTTTCACTCTTGGGTTGAAGAGTTGCATAGAGTAGGGGTGGGATTGTGTTGCAAGATGGGTACTACGTACCCTACGTAGAGGAGGTGGTATACACTGGGAAAGCTCCGAGGAACACTGATTATTGTAGTAGCGATAGAATAACGAGAGAGATGCAACATTGCGGCGAAGAGAGAGAGATTGCAGAGTTGGTGCGTGGACGGGAGTTAATGATACGAAAGCCTTTCCTTTCTACGTTGTCTAGGAGTGCAGTGTGAGAGGATCCTCCCCACACAAGTGAATAATACTCAATACAAGGTCGCACTGTGCCCCTGTACAGAGCAAGAAGCTGCACAGGGGTAAAGAACCCCTTTGAGGCGGTTGAGCACACCGAGCTTCAGGGAGGCTGTCGTAGCAAGACTGGTAATATGGTCCTTCCAAGTGAGAGCAGAAGAAAAAGAGACACCAAAAATATTGAGAGAAGATCAAGGATTGATTTTTGTATTGTTGAAGAATAAGGGATAATCCTCTGGAGGTTCCGAACGGATAGTAAGATGGAGAAATTGTGTCTTGGAAGCATTAAATGCAACAAGGTTTTCTCTACCCCAATTGGCAATAGTAGCTAGATCAGAAGATAAGTGTTCTATGCCTTCATTACGTTTGTCTGTAAGAGGAACACCGGAGTTGATAGAATGAGGAAGTGAGCGATGGCCATCCACAACCGCAGCTATGGAACGGCCGGAAAGGAAATTAGAGACAAAGGCACAGATGGAGGGACAGAAACGAAGGAGGGTAGTTTAGAAATTAAAGATCACCAGTAGAGCGACCCTTAAAGCCATACTGGCGATCTGAGAGCAGATTATGAGAAGAGAAATGCTTAAGAAATTTGGAATCAAGAATAGTTTCAAAAACTTTAGAGATACAAGAGATGAGAGCAATTGGACGAAAGTTGGAGGGTTGAGAGCGGTCACCCTTCTTTGGGACAGGTTGAATGAGAGCAAACTTCAGGCAAGAAGGGAAGACGTTAGAGGAGAGACAGGGACGAAAGAGTTTGCCTAGGCAGGGGGTCAGCACGGAAGCACAGTTTGTTTGTACAACAGGAGGAACACCATCCGGACAGTACGTCTTCTTAGTATTAAGCCCAGAGAGGGTAGAAAGTACATCTTTAGAAGAGATTAGGATATAATAAGTAGGAGAGAGGGGGGTGGAGAGGGAGGAATAGCACCGGAATCATCCAAGGAGCATATATATATATTTGTGTTTTAACAGCAAGCTAAATTTGTAAATTTTTCGATAGAAAAATGTCTCCGGCGAAGCCGGATTTTTCCATACAATGCTGGCTCGCTATCACTCGCCAGGAAGAAATCAACACCTGCATGGGGATAAAAATCTTAAAACAGTTGGCTGAATGGGGCCGAATGGATACAAGCCATAGAAAGAGAGAAAAGGAGAGAAAGATAAAAAAAAACCGGTGCAGGCGCACGCGCGCGCGCGCACGCACACACACACACACACACACACACACACAACTGCTCAAATCACTGATATTTCTCAGTTAACCCTTTCAAGATCCGATTACCCATTTGTTTCGGTTTCCTGGCTATAATTAGACGATTTTATTCAGATTCAGAAGGGTATATGGGCGTCAGAGGGTTAATTGAGATAGTCTTCACCCTAATAATGCCCACATATATTTCCTCCACTGTATAAATCGTCTAATGATAGTACGAAACTCGCAAGTGTTCCTTTAAGTAGCAGTTACACATGTGTGTGGTGTGTGGAGACCTTCAGGGATTAATATGGTGTGTGTGTGTTTAATTGTGTGTGTGTGTGCTTAATGGTGTGTTACTCAGTTACTTGTTCGTCAAGGGGAATCCACGCAATGCGAGCTAAGCTCATTATTATCGCGCCTCCTTAACTGGGAATGTATTGCGTGAAATGCATGTTAAGTGTTTTATGTACTGTTGGAATGGCTGTGGATGTGTGTGTAGTCTGTATTTAGCCAATTGGCGACATCGGAAACGAAGGCTTAGGGTGGATCTGTATGGTACCATTCTCACTGTAGACGGTACCGTCTCGCCCGAAGGCTTAGGTAGCCATCAGCTTAGGTGAACCATATGATACCCATCTCGCCTTGTACCATTTTTGCCAACCCCAGATGGGACGTCACAACGTCGTCCACTTATTCCAGGTACCTATTTACAGCTAGGTGAACTGAGGCTAACACATGAAAGGAGACAAGCCCAATTTGTCTCCGCCCGGCCGGGGATTGAACCCCCGACCCCTCGTGTGTGAGACGAGAGCTCTACCTTATAAAATAAGGGTAAGGGTGTGTGTGTGTGTGTGTGTGTGTTTACTGGTGTGTGTGTGTGTGTGTGTGTGATTAATGGTGTGTGTGATTAATGGTGTGTGTGTTTAATGGTGTGTGTTTGTTTGTAATAGGGTGTGTGTTTAATGGTGTGTGATTAATGGTGTGTGTTTAATGGTATGTGTGTGCTTAATGGTGTGTGTGTGTGATTAATGGTGTGTGTGTTTAATGGTGTGTGTTTGTTTGTAATAGGGTGTGTGTATGTTTAATGGTGTGTGTATGTTTAATGGTGTGTGTATGTTTAATGGTGTGTTTGTGTGTGTGTGATTAATGGTGTGTGTTTGTTTGTAATAGGGTGTGTGCTTAATGGTATGTGTGGGTGTGTGCTTAATGGTGTACGTGTGTGTGTGATTAATGGTATGTGTTTGTTTGTAATAGGGGTGGGTTTAATTGTGTGTGTGTGTGCTTAATGGTGTGTGTGTTTAATGGTGTGTGTGTGTTTAATGGTGTGTGTGTGTTTGTGCATGATGGTGTGTGTGTGTGTTTAATGGTGTGTGTATATAAAGCTTATATAAAGCTTAGGAAGACTTGTGGTAGTTAAAAGGGTTAATTGAGATCGTTTGTAGTCTTTTAATATCAAGACGTTCTTCCTAAACTGAATAAAGTCGTCTAATGGTAGTCAGAATAAAATGTATAGGGCGTCACTCATACTAATAGGGTTAATTGCATATAATAATCACGAACATCAATGGCAAACGTTTGTCGAAATTGAATGCTAAAACGTGATATCAGACGGACAAAAAGGTATACTATCTCAATTAACCCCTTGAGGATTTAGGATTATGACGCGTTTTGACAGTATATTCTGGTTATCATTAGACGATCATATTCAGATAGGAAGAACTTGTGGGAGATAGAGGGTTAATTGAGATAGTTTTTACACCTTTGATTCCTAAATAGCTATCCTAAATTGCATAATAACGTTTAATGGTAACCATGCAGAATAAAGTGTAAAAATACGTTCTCGGGTACTGAACGAGTTAAGGGGGTAGTGGTTATTTAGATCTCTATTTATTTATTTATTTTATTTATTTATTTCACAGTTTCCTCGCTAGACCTAAACCAAGCTTAAAAAAAACACCCCCTAGACACATATTTCTTGAAGGGGGGGTCCCTACAAGAAATATGTGTACATTTTCAGTAGAAAATTTCCCGGCCAAAGGCCGGCTCGCTATCGCTCACCAGGACAAAATCGACACCTAAATGGCACGAAAGGTCTATATATTGAAAACAAATGGGTCAAAAATTCCGAAAATCACAAAACTAATAGAACGAACGTCTTAAAATTTCAAAGCTAATGGGACAAAACATAAGGGGGAAAGAGCACATACCTCCCCCTTAATTAACCCTCCGACTCCCGCAATTCCCTCCTGAACTGCAGAAAATCGCCTACAGATAGCCAGCATTAACTACAAGCACGCGTCCTCCTTGTACACCACCGAGAAGGGTACCGGTGAGAATTCTGTTTGATCATATTCTGGCAATGGTTAGACGATTTTACTCAACTTAGGAAGGACGTCTACCCATTAAAAGGCTACAGACTATCTCGATTAATCCTTTGAGCTACCATACATCCTTCCCAAGCTTCATACAATCGTCTAAATGTATCTGAAATCAAATAAGACGTCACCGGTACGCAAAGAACCCGACCCCCCAGAGAAGAAACAATCCTACTAATTTCCCCTGGGTCACTATATAACTCATCCCAGATCACCCCAACAGAGGCAGAGGCAGAGGCAGAGGCAGAGGCAGAGGCAGAGGCAGAGGCACACGCACACGCACACGCACACGCACACGCACACGCACACAGTTACAAAGTGGTGTACAATCTATCTTATTCTAGTTACATTGTAGTTTATCTTATTGTACCAGTACCTCCCTACAATCAACCTAGTTGTTCCCCAATTCGTCCCTCCGCCACGACCATTTCAAAGTCCAAGTCTCACTCTTGTCCTCTGTAGCAGGGAGGACCTTGTACCCCTGAGACATAGGAGTGCAGACCTGAGAAGAGAGAAAGAGAGCCGGCATCTCATCCAAGTTATGACTTGGCTTCTATGCTGGCGCTTTTTCTCCGATATTTGTTCAGCTAATCTGGCATAGAAGACACTTGCAGAAGGTCCCATACCTCCCGACGATGAGAAGACCAGAGGAGTAAAGCTTCCTTGATCCCTGTTCAAAATTCTTTCTTCATAAGCACGTTTTTTCTCACTTTCGTTACTCAAGTATGCCGCCTTGTGTCCTCGCTCACGATATGTTTGTGCTCTTGGGTTGAAGATTCTGATGTCGAAAAAAGCCCGTTGTCCCCTCGTCCAAAAACCTCGAGCACTTACGTCCACTCTTGCTTCATTTGAAGTATTTGCAGTATTGTGGGCCAAGCGCTGTCCGTCCATAGGCAGAAGTTCCGGTTCGATTCTGACATCATGGCACACCTCGTCCAGCATTTGTGCAGTGATGTCTCGTACTTCATCATGCCGGATACAGATGAATCCTCCTTTCTTACAAGTCATACAGTGGTCTGAGTTGTTTATTTCACCACATGCACATTTCAGCGGCAGGTTCGAAACTGGCCACCCATACCTCAAGGCTACGGCATCATTGAATTCTTGTTTATTTAAGCTGAAGCCTTTCTCCTTTATTGGTAATGATGTGAGCCAATTTGAAGCCCCCGTGTCTTGTGCCATCTCAACTCTCATTTTCAGTTCTTCCCTACATCTGGTCTTAATTTGTTCTAGGCTATGTCTCTGTCTCTCTTCTCTGCTCTTTGTAATTTCCTGTCTTGCATTTCGTTGTTCCTCTTCGTCCACCTCATCATTTTCATTTTGCTCCCGTATTTTTTCTGTCAGAGACGTAGTAAGTTTAAGGGAATTTTGGTTCTCATGTAGTGCCGCCTCCACTGGGTTTATGATCCCCATACCTCCGAACCTTGGCGGAAGAGCTAATAGATCTCTTAGCTCTTGCGTGACGCCTTCCATCTCTGTTAGGGCCGGTATGAATGTTCCTCTGATTGCTTCTTCAAGCGGTTGGAGCATCTGTCTAATGCCAGGCACTGTTCTCATAAGAAAGGTCCATCTGTGCTTAACACCATATGTGAAGGCAGTATATGCAGCATGTGGTTCAGATTTCGCAATGTCTGCCAGGGTTTTCACTTCCTTTACCCACTCTGCTACACACACACACACACACACACACACACACGCACACGCACACGCACACACACACACACACACACACTCACAACTGCTCAAATCACGGCTATTTCTCAGTTAACCCTTTCAAGATCCGATTACACATTTCTTTTCGGTTTCCTAGCTATAATTAGACGATTTTATTCAGATGAAAAAGGGTATATGGAAGTCAGCGGGTTAATTGAGATAGTCTTTACCCTAATAATGGCCGCATATATTTCCTCCACTGTATAAATCGTCTAATGATAGCCAGAATAAACTGTCAAAATTCGTCATAATCTTCAAAGGGTTAAGTGTCCAAATCCACTTACCAACCTCACTTCATGGCCTAGCATAAAGGTAACCTGACTATCCTAACCTAATCTGCTAGTTACCATAGCATAACATCACCTGAAAACCGTATTTAAGGGGGAGGTAGTCGCTTTTTCTTGACCCCCTTCTCCCTCCTCTTTAGCATATCAGTTTTGAGATTTTAAGGCGTTCTTCACGTTAGTTTGGTGATTTTGAGACCTTTCGCCTCATGTCTTTGCCAGTGTTAAGACCTTTCGTGCTATTTAGGTGTCGATTTTTTCCAGTCGAGCGATAGCGAGACTTATCTTAGAAGGAACAGGCCTTCGGCCGGGATATTTTTCTACCGAGAAATGTAAAAAAAATCTCGAAAGAGGATGTATTTTTTTTTTTTTTTAAAGCTTGGTGGAGGCCTAGCGAGGGAAATAAAAAATAAAATTAATAATACATATATACAGTATTATATAAAAAAACACACACACACACACAAGCACTAGCCCCTTAAATTAAGCTATTTAAAACAAAAAAGCTCTCCCTCCAAACCTAAGCTTTCTATGTACTCTGGATTCAATAACTGGACAAAATGAACTTAGTAGATCTTACACTTAAATGGTGTGTATAGTCGGTTTTATTTCAGCTAACGATAAATTGAATCTCTTCCTAGCTAATTTCTCGATACTTAATGGAAAAAATATGAAATGTCTCTAAATCATATTAGTGCCAAGTTTTCATAATCAAGAACATAATTAGATACAACAGATTTATCTCGGGTGTTGATTTATTAAAGTTTGATAGAGGTCTAGGGACCAAACCCCGAATTTCTATTAAAAGTAATACATACAAACTAAAAGACTGGAAAGATAACCCATAATCAATTCTCAAATTTATCAACCTAATTATTATATTGCCTACTAATATCCCATTCTTATCTTATATGGTCTTATATGTTTAGAAGAGTGTGTGAAAAACGAAGGTAAATACGGGGAAGAGCAAGGTCATGGTCTTTTAACCCTCTCCGTCACATATGACGCGACCGCGTCATATGGCAGTATTGCCCAAAGGTATCATATGACGCTTCCGCGTCATATGAACCTAGTGAAATAGCTCAATAAGTAAGTTATATGACGCTTTTGCGTCATATTGAGCTCAGTAAGTTAGGTAAGTTTGATCAGAATCTGTCGATTGGTGTCAACCCCAAATTCCTCAGACTTATAACGGTCCCTCAGTGTGAGAAAGACTGTTGTGGGGGAAATACCGGGCCCTCGGGCAACCCCTATCTTTCGTAAGTTAATATGTCTGGGGAGGTTAAAGGGATGCAGCTTTGTGAGGTGAGGTTGAACGGTCAGGGTATGGAGAATGTCAGCTCATTTAAGTATTTGGACAGTGTGTTGAGTCAAGATGGGAGTGTGGACGAAGAAGTGCAGGAGAGGGTCCAACAGGGGAAGAGGGTTGTAGGAACGCTGAAAGCAGTAACAAGAAATAGGGTGGACAGCATGGAAGTAAAGAAGTCCTTGCATGACAGTGTGGAAATCCCGACATTGACTTATGGGAGCGAAGCATGGACGTTGCTGAAGCGACTCAAACCAAGAGTGAGAGGGGTGGAAATAAGTTACTTGAAAGGTGCGTGCGGAGTTGCATGGAGGGATAGACAGACAAATGAGGAAGCACGAGAGAGGTGTGGTGTGGAGGTAGATGTGCTGGAAAGTGTGAAAAGGAACATCTTGAGATGGTTCGGCCATTTGGAATGTATGGGAAGCGAGAGAATGACTTAGAGAGTGTACGAGAGTGAGTACAAAGTACAAAGGAGTACAAAGGAAATCAAAGGAAATCAAGCAACAACAGATCTAGTGACCCTTCTAGGTTGCTTGTCCTCCAAAACAATGAGGATCAAGTGTCCAAACAGTGGTTTAGAGTGGGTAAGGGAACATTTGAAAGGGAATTACTGCCCTGGAACTAATGTCTGTGGCAGGATTAGGAAGTTAGTAGGGGACAGATGGATTAGTAACTGAGGGGGGGGATAAAATAAAGTTATTCATTTACAAACGCAGTCAGTCGCGGGTTTGAAGCGAGATATTTGTCTAGGCGGAGTTTAAATGAATCAACGGTGATGCAGTCTATAACGTTTCGGGGAAGCCCATTCCACAAGTTGACAACTCGATTGAAGAAGAAATTCTTAGATTCGTGTGAGTTAAAAGATTTACCAATAATTTTGCAACCGTTTCCCTGCGTGTAATTAGATTGGTCGATAGTGAAGTACTTACTACAGTTCATATTGTCGATGCCTTTGATGATTTTGAACACTTGAATTAAGTCACCTCTTAATCTGCGCTGGGTTAAAGGAAATAGATTTAATTCTCTAAGACGCTCTTCGTATGGTTTGTTCTTTAGGCTAGGTATCATTTTGGTAACTCTACGTTGAACTCGTTCTAGCTTGTTTATATCTTTTTGGTAATAAGGGCACCAGGATTGAACGCAGTATTCCAGAAGAGGGCGGACTAAGGAATTGTAAAGGGTTAGGATAACTTCTTTGGATTTATGCTCAAATGACCTGCCTATAAAGCCAATTATTTTGTTTGCCTTCTTAACAACTTCTGAACATTGTTGACTCGGTTTTAGGTTACTCGATATTGTTACTCCCAGATCGGTTTCCTCTGTTTACATTCTTAAGCTGAGTGCCATTCATCGAATAGTTTGCTTTCTCATTTAGGTATCCGATATGTAATACTTTACATTTATCCGCATTGAAACTCATTTGCCAAATTTGGGCCCAACATGACAATTTATCTAGATTGTGTTGCATATCGTCAACTTGTTCTTTTGAGAGTACGCTATTTGCAATTTTTGTATCGTCAGCAAATTTTGAGATTGTACAGGTGAGGCCCTCATCTATGTCGTTGATGTAAATTAGAAAGATAATTGGTCCTAGTACCGATCCCTGGGGTACCCCGCTACTTACATTGGTCCATTTAGATGCCTTACCGTTTATGACTACTCTTTGCTTTCTGTCGCTGAGCCAATTTTCTATCCATTTCTACACACCATCTTGTATTCCATGCGCTTTTAGTTTTAGCAGTAAACGTTTGTGGGGAACTTTGTCAAAGGCCTTTTGAAAATCAAGGTATATAATATCTACAGCTTTACTCTCTGGTGATGGGCTGGTCTATCAGAGTGAGAACTGAGCGATCTCTGCCATACCCATAGCTTACTCTGACTGTTCCTTTTACTTATATATTTTCTAGATCTCAAGTGACGGCGTCTCTTGCGTGGATTGACCTCCTAATCTACCAAGATTGGAAGCCAAAGCGTCACATCTTTCCTTTGCCCCTCAACTTTCTCTTCATAATTGCTGAGGGGCACAGGGCCCTGGGTGGGGCTTTGGTTTCCCGGGCGTTTCCGCGCCCTCCTCAGTTCCCCGCCATGGAGTGGCTTCGGTCACCCAGGCTTTTATTGTGGTCGGCGGGGAGGGTTCTGTGGGGGCGCTCGGTTGTGGCCTTGGCGTTGCTCGGGGCCTTGGGGCTGTTCGGCCAGGCAGCTTGGGGAAAAACAACAACAACAACAACAGCTTTACTCTCATCGTAGAGGTTGAGGATATCGTGGAAGAAGTCTAAGAGGTTTGTTAAACAGGAACGTTTTTTACGAAAGCCGTGTTGAGTATCTTTAAGTATGTTATTTTCCTCTAAGTGATTTACGAGTCTGTCTCATATGACCGTTTCTAGCATTTTACATACAACTGAGGTTAAGCTAATTGGACGATAGTTACTGGGTAGGGATTTGCTGCCTTTTTTGAATATCGGTGTTACGTTGGCTAGCTTCCACTGATCAGGCATAGTTCCAGACTGCAAGGATTTATTGAATAGTAATGTCAGTGGTTTGGAGAGCTCATCCTTAGCTTCCTTCAGAACTCTAGGCGAGATTGTATCAGGTCCAGGCGTTTTATTTACCTTGAGTTTATCTAAACAATTCAATACTTCTCTCTCTGTAACGGTGATATTGCTTAGAACATCTGAATTATCAATCTGAATCGGCGATGGTGTAGGGATATAACTGAGGTCTTCTGTTGTAAAAACTGATGCAAAGAAGGTATTGAGGGCATTACTCATTTGTACTTCGTCTTTGGTGTATTCTCCATTTTCATCGACTAACGGTCCAACAGTTGAAGTAACTACTTTTTTCTTTCTGATATAACTATAGAATTCTTTCGGATTTGTTTTACTTTGATTCGCAATATGTAACTCTAAGGTCTTTTTACTTTGCTTAATTAACTTTTTGGCTTTGCGTCGTAGCTCTACAAATTTCACCCGTTCTTCGTCATTTTGTGAGGATTTTAATCTATCATTAGCAAATTTTTTAGCAAGCAGGCAGTTTGAAATATCTTTATTCCACCATTTGGGCTTATTATTATGGCCTGGACACCGTATTTTCGATGGTATGCAGTCTTGCACTGCTTTTAGGTAAGTGGTTTCGAATAACTTCCAAGATGTATTTATGTCGTTATTGTTAATTAAAAAGCTCCAGTCAGTTTCTTTAAACATAGCTCTAAGTTTATGGAAGTTTGCTTTCTTGAAATTAGGGACTTTTTCGATGCTACTATTTGGTTCGTTACTAGTAAACTTTAAAGTGAAAGTTATCGTACGATGGTCGCTGTTACTGAATTCATCACCAACATTCAAATTCTCTATTAATTCTTCTTTTGTTGCAAGTACAATGTCAAGAACGTTATTACCACGGGTCGGCGTTCGAACAAATTGATAAAGCGAACTCTCTTGCAAGTTCGTATACAAGTCATGTCCGGAGTGTGAAGTAAGAGTATCGCCCCACTTGGTCATAGGTAAATTAAAGTCGCCAAAAATTACGGTATCTTGTGAGTTACTTACATCTGCAATTTGTTCGTAAATTTCTCGGTCAGTTTGCACTGATTGAGCTGGAGGTCTGTATATTAATGCAAGTATTATTTGTACCTTTATTATTCTTTATTAGCACAAAAGATGCGTCGACGTTCACAATTTGAGGTTTTGACAAGAGGGTAGGGTTAAGACTTTCTTTGATATAAAGTAAAACGCCACCTCCATTTCGATTTATTCGGCTTTTCTCAAACATTACATAACCGGAAAGTGAATACTCTGCTAAAAAGTCTCTATCTTCTGTATTGAGCCAAGATTCTGTTATGCCAATCACATCATAATTTTCTGTAAACACTAGCTCCTCTAAATCTGAAAATTTATTGCGTATGCTACGAGCGTTTGCATAGAAAACCTTTAAATTTGTTATTTTAGAACTCACGGAACGCTCTTTAATAATATTTTTGGTTCTTGTCGGATCTACATTTATGTTCATGGCTGTCCTCGGTCCTCGCTGTCTTCGGTCCTTATCGCTGGTGGTCCTCGGTTGCCTCTGTTTTTTTCTTGGCGTTGGATGATTTATGTCACTGCTGCTTCTTCTCTGATGGCGTTTTTTGATCCATGGCTGCGGACTGCTTCGTGTAGGAGACGACCCATGCGTGCTGAACCCACAGGGTTGTTGTTGTTGTTGTTCCCCAGGCTGCCTGGCCGAACAGCCCCAAGGTCCCGAGCAAGGCCAAGGCCATAGAGCGCCCCCACAAAACCCTCCCTGCTTACCACTAACAAAACCCAGGTGACCGAAGCCACTCTAAGGCAGGGAGCTGAGGAGGGCGCGGAAATGCCCGGGAAACCAAAGCCCTACCCAAGGCCCTGTGCCCCTCAGCAATTATAAAGGGAAAGTTGAGGGGCAAGGGAAAAACCCACAGGGTTTAGAGGAGTGCCATCCTTGCGGAACAGAGTAGGCTGGTTGTAGAAGTTGTCCCAGAGGTTGATGAATTAAACTTCTTCCCTCAGACACAAATATTTTAGTCGGCTATTTGTGCTGAAGGCCTTGTCGTAGAATTTATCAGGTGCGTCGATCTTGGGGAGAATGCCTGAGATGATGATATTCCTTGACTTGTTTTTGTAGTGCTGGATCATCTTGCGATATTTCTCCATCAACTCTTCGGATCTGGTGCGCATGACGTCATTTGAACCAGCATGGATGACAAAAAGGGTATTTTCATTTGCATCCTTTGTGGTATCTTCGAAGGCTTCCACAATGTCGTCCAGTCCAGCTCCTGGGATGCAAAATCTTTTTCGTTGATTTGGGACTCTGTCGCAGAACTCTTCAACCTGTCCTCGTAGGATGGAATCCCCAACGAGCCTGGTCTCTTCTGGTTCGTCTTCCATCTCTACCAATATCTCAAATCTGTTCGACATTGTGACTGGTAGATGAGACCTTTTCTGCGTTGGCCGTGCACCGTTCCTCACTGGTGTAAATCCGGAAACCTGTGGTGGCGGGACTCTACGATAATACGCGCTCGCTCACTCTCCAACCAACCTCCGTCCCAGCTACACACGCTAAGCCTTCTTTCTCCTAGTTATTTCACCAGGTGTTTTCGCTTCACTTTTCATTTCGTATTCCATATAGTCATTACATCATCTTTGTTACTTAGCACAACTTAACGTATATATTTAGCCTATCCTAGCCTATTGTAGCCTCTTTTCATACTTTGTTTACTATACTAACCACTTCCAGTTATCTAGCCTATTTTCCGCCATCCTCCAATCACCAGCTGAGTTCATCTAAGGGTAAATATATTCTATATGGTTAATGTTCCTTTAATATCAATAATATACAGTCCACTTATCTAAATTAACCATAGGAACACTGATATACCACAATTGGACAGAGGAACACTGATATACCACAATTGGACAGAGGAACACGGATATACCACACTTGGACAGAGGAACACGGATATACCATAGTCATAACATGTTTGTTATCTGTCTGTCTGTCCGTTAATAAGGTATCGAATCCAACTTACAAAGAACAATTCAGTGACTACGTGTACAGTCGTGAACATTAATAAGTAGTGGAGTGGTCTTGCTACTAGACTGATAATACAATGGACCCGGGTCGGGTTCGAATCCCAATATGGCAATGGGAAGATATTATTGGGATGGAATTTGTGCTGTACCTAGTATCAGTGCATTACCACAAAACCCACTGAAACACCAAAAAAATACTCTCATTGTTCCTGATTAAATAGCACTGTATGAATATTACCATATTCAAAATATGCTACAGGGGGACAATGCCTAGTCACTAGTGAATTAATTGCGGAATAGGTGGTGTTCTGATAGTGAGGGTCCGAGTCTAGGGGGTAAGATGGTGAAGCGCAGAGGAAAATCAGCTTCAGAGATGGGGCTGCTTCGACCCGTGAGTAGGTGCTTCACATGTCTCGCTCCCTAAACTGGAACGAGACCTTACGGGCTTCACCGTGTTTAGCGGTAGAATGTATAGGCTTTCAGCCTATGCCCGAGAGGGAGTAGTTGAAATATAGAAAAAAAAAAAAAAATCTGTATCGAACCAAAACCACAATACTCTCTCTATTATATTCCAAATCCTTCAGAACTTGGCTTTGCAGACTCGAAAATTCCAATGGACATAACGTTATAAGGGAACACGGATAAGGAACCATTTTTGGCCAAATTGTGCACTTTGTGACTAAAGCATTATACTTAGTACACTGATACTAGGACACAATGGGAACATTTTAAAAGGTGGAGGGAATCTATATCCTCATGCTGGTGCCTGTGGCAGCCCCTTTTCAATTAATTTCCATTAGAGTTCTGAAACACTGATTTTTGACCCAAACTGTATACCGTGATAGAGGTGTCAAACTAGTCTCAATTGACTCGTCTGGACAAGGGAAACAAATTATATTCAGACAATGTTTGGCTAATGTTGACCGTTTGACTTGTACTGGATCCTGTAGTTTAACAAATTAGGGATAATTGGCAACAATTCTTACCGAATTGTAGCATGATGATAAACTACAAGAAACTTTACAAGTCAAACGGTAAACATTAGCCAAACATTGTCTGAACATAATTTGTTTCCCTTGTCCAGACGAGTCATTTGAGACTAGTTTAACATTTCTATCACAGTAGGCTATACAGTTTGGGGCAAAAACAAGTGTTTCAGAACTTTAATGAAAATTAATTGAAAAGGGGCTGTCACAGGCACCAGCATGAAGATACAGATTCCCTCCACCTTCTAAAATGTTCCCATTGGGTCCTAGTATGAATGTAGAAAGTATGATGCTTTAGTCAAAAAGTGCACGATTTTCTTCTTATCCGCTGTACTATATAGGTTGCCTACAATGACTTAGAGAGTGTACAAAGAAACTTCACCTCGCATATAAACTCAGTAAGAGAGTTACACTATTGGGAGCGTTTAAGATCACTGAATCTGTATTCGTTAGAGCTTAGAAGGGAACATTACTTAATAATATACACATGGAAAATCGCAGAGGGTTTAGTACCAAATCTGCACACTCCGATCGTCATGAAGTTCAGTGATAGGAGAGGTTGGGAATGTGATATCCCGAGGATGAAAAATCGGGGTGCTACAAGCTCGCTGCTAGAGGGTTGTATTACATAGAGGACCGCGTCTCTTCGACAAACTCCCACTACACGGTAAGTAAGAGACATGAGGGCATCGCATTAGACATCTTCAAGAGAGTTCTCGATGTCGAACTGCAAAGTGCCAGATGGCCATCTTCGCAGGGGAACGTGCTGCCCCTTCGAACAGACTGCTGCACCAAATGGCAACCCACAATGAAGGGCAGCATGCTCCTCGGTGCCACTAACAGAGTGGCGAACTCAACATAAGGTAAGATAAAGTTCTCTTATTGGCCCGTCAAGTATCGATATCTGGAATCTACAATACCACCGGTTCACTGTCTCATCTCGCAAACTCAGACCAAGGTCCATAGATATCTATAAACCTTGCCTCAGACAACACTCACTCTCTCTCACTCTCTCTCTCTCTATCTACCTATCTCTCATCCCACCTATAAAGCTTATCACTCACTATATGACAATTTAACATTTTAATAGCCGAGTAATTAACTTGGGAGCAAGTCAATTTCTTGCCAGTTTTAAAACAATACTATAGATCAGGTTACGCAACTCAAGGGACTGTTTCAAATACCAGCTAGAGTAGTTCACGTAAATTAATCCCACTTGTTACTGTAGGCCACTGTACGTACCTGATTGATCCTGCTTTGTTAGCCCACATCCCTAGCAGAGGTGAAGCCAGCATCTGGCCCAGGGGGTTAGCTGAGATCACCCACCCCAGGAACTGCTTGGAGACACCAGGGGACAGCTGGGGGGAGAGAAATGAAATGGTAAAGTTAATGTGAAAAGGATATTGTGAGAATAATAATACAAAAATAATACAAAAATAAGAAATAATAATAATAATAATATTAAAAATAATTGAAGGAGTAATTCCGTCCGCCAATCAGTAGACGGGATTAGCTCAGGTGGATAAGCAAGGTTTACCCTTTAAATTTTGTCACAGGGAACACCCTGACACTCCCCCACGCTCGACCAATCACCAGCCTCCTGTGACACAGCACAAAGATCAACTCTCATCTCCTTTTAAACGCTCGCCTCATAACTCGCTCTCAGTTCACACCCGTATAATTTATCCTGGTCACATACATTCTATTACAATGGTGCCACCCGCTTACTCGCTTCAGCCTCTATAGAACATCTCTAATAAGCTTCCGGGAAAACATTACGAAGATGAAGCAAAGCAGGAAGAGAAGATTGAATTTTGAAGCGAGCGGGCTGGTGTAGCTCCTCCTGAGCGCGCGGCTCGGCCAATCACAGGGCCCCGTTCCGTGAGGGAGGGGTATAAAGGGAGGTGGGCGGGGCCACAGGACTCACTCAGCCACGGGCACCTGCTTGGATCACACTGGCGAGCTCTTAGCAAGCACACCCCCTTCGCTCACTTTGGTACCCATGGAGAGATAAATAAGCCTGTTGCTGTCCTCCAGCAACCGAGCGCTACTGAACACAAGATGAGCCGGGACCCAGTACACCGCCCACCCTTGGCACAGATACACCTACAATATCCTGATGCCTGCCGACATATCGCTAGCCTTCACACAATAAGCCAAGCGATTAAAGATGGTCAACTGGTGGTAGATGGTACGGAGAAGATGGAGATGGTGTATTGGCCCGCTTTGAAGTGGTGAAGCATAAACAAGAGCTTCCGGAATATTTTTAAAGGACCCTTAACCCTTCTTGCCCGGGCTCGCCATCCTAAGGACATTATTGAGATCCGGGCGATCTGGCCGAAAAATGTCTTAATAGGCCTAGCCCTATCTTTGTTATTTTAACTGCTAGAGAATTCAAACACATCTCAAAACGTAGCGCTGTTTTGTATCTGTAGACTGGCTTTGAGTAGAGCTCTCTAGGTGAACTGGTTCAGTTGTGATGACAATTTCCGCGGTGCGCATTTTTCCACGATATTAGCAATATCTTCACAATAATAACACTAATTCTTGTTTTCCAAAACAATAACAACAAGAGTCCGACTTCTCCTTCTTGTGTTTGAAGGTGCGCGTCGCTCTGACCGGCTGTGTTTACATACGGTTCGGTTCGGCGCACGGCTTTCAAACCAAGCTTAATAGGCTTTCAAGCTTACGGATTTTAAAATGACACCCGGGTTCCTGGCCATCTGCAGCGGTGTCATTTTAAAATGACAACCGGGAAGGAGGGGTTAAGAGCCCGAACAGACTTACCAAAAAGTTAAATGCTAGACCTAGCCAGTGTGTTCCAACCATACAATCTATGTATTCTTATAGAACAGCAAACGAGAATCTGATTAGACAAATGATGAAATAAAGAGATGTGTTGAGAGATATAGCTGTTATTGTTAGTAAAGGCACTCAGCCAATCAGCTAGCAATAGTACAGAATCGAATAGGATATTGAGTAAAAAATGTTAAATATTAAGTGGGACTTCTTCGGGATAAAGCTAAAAGGGAAAATAATTGATAAAGCCCATGTAATTGAGATAACTGGGTTTACCTGAGCAGTTTTCCGGGGTTTAGCATTTACAAAATAGGTTAGACCAAGCTGAAGAAATAGTTAGAGAAGGGCTTCAGCAGACCCATGAAATACTCTTTTTGTTATAAGGAAACAACAGTTATTAATTAGATATTCACCTCGTCGACAGCATGCTTTCGAATGCACGTAAATATCTAGCCAACTCGTTTTAAGGATGTCATTGATTGAATAATAGTTTGTAACATTGTTAAAGTGACCTAAAGGACATAGTGTTCTGATATTGTAAAGGTGACATAAATACCTGTTGATTTAGTAATTGTGTTCAATATTGTAAAGGGGATTTAAGAACGTGTATCGAATAATTGTTTACTAGTATGGTCATGGTGATGGTGATGTAAATACCTACGGGTTCATTATTCGTGTCTAATATGATTAAGGTGATTTAATCCTATGTAAAGGAATGTGTTTCTGATATTGTCATGATGATGTGAGAACATATAGGTACAATCCTCGGTCCTAATACTGTTAAAGTGATTAAAGGATATATTGAGGGACAGTTATAGTATAGTTTTATCTACCATTGTGAATATAGTGATGTGCCTTTGGCTCGAGGTCGAAGTGAGTCAAGACTCTGAATAGCGATTGGTTGTGATGGGAATGTAAACATTTCAAAGTGCATAATATACTGGGCCGTCGTAGGCATTCAAACTCGTCTTGACTCGAACAGAGAATCAATTGCTATGTGGATTACGGTAACCATGGGAGTTTGTTAAATAAAGACGTGAACTTCCAATCAACTGTCGAATTATTCCTACCCTAGTAGAACAGTTAATTTAAGTTTAAGTACAACAATAATAATAATAATAAAGTAGACGTGCCGTTTTGCCCAAAATCAAAACGGCATACCCAACTCTGCGATGGGTTACCATCATCACTAATACCATCAATCACAATCAACATAATCACTACTACTGCCATCATCACTACAACTGCCATCATCACTACAACTGCCACAATCATCACGAGTACTGTCATAATCACCATTACTATGATCATCATCACTACTACAATTACAATTATCACTACTACTCTCACCATCATCACTGTCCATTGTCACTAGCATCTTAATCACTACTATCATCATTGATACTACAACTATCAACCATCATTACTAATATCATCACCACCATCTTACAATCATCATTACTACTGTTAACATCATCACTACTACTATAACCATCATCATTACTACTGTCACAAATATTACCATAATTTATTCTACAGTCACCATCATCACTACTACTGCCATCATCACCATTACTATGAACTTCATCACCACAACTATCGTCATCATCACTACAAATTTCACCATCCTCACTACTACTCACCATCATAGCTAATACTCACACCATCGTCACTACCATCATCACTACTGTCATTATTATCACTACAACTATCATCATTACTTGTCACCATCATCACTACTATTATGACCATCATTACTACTACTGTCACCATCATATCTACTACTGTCATCATCATCACTACTGTCATCATCATCAATACAACTACAACCATCATCACTACATTTTTTTTTTTTTTTTTTTTTTTTTTCTATATTCCAACTACTCCCTCTCGGGCATAGGCTGAGAGCCTGTACATTCCACCGCTCAACACGGTGAAGCCCGTGAGGTCTTGTTCCAGTCTGGGGAGTGAGACATGTGAAGCATCCATCATGGCTCGAAGGAGCTCCATCTCTGAAGCGGCTGGTTGCTTCGCCCAAGTGCTTCACCGTCTCACCCTCCAGACTCAGACCCTCACTCTCAGAACGCCACCTATTGAGCAGTGAACTCACTGAATTATCGCCATTATCACTACTATCACCATAAATCCAAATATTACTACCATCACTTCTAATGCCAACTAAACTAACTTAACCTAGCAAATGCTAGCGAGATGTTTTCGCTCCCACAACGAATGCGTTCTTAGTGTGTGAGCCCCTTCGGGGCTCACACACTAACAACGCCATCATTGCTGGGGGGCGGGGGCGGGGGCGGGGGGGGGGGGGGGGGGTTCCGGGAGTGTTGGGGGAGGGGGGGGTCCGGGAGGTGGGGGGGGGAACCATATTTTGGACCTAAAATCATAACTATTGCATAAATTCAAAAAATCTTTTTTGACTGACTTTTGCATTCACGCAACAAATATTTGTGTGAAATTTGGTGAAAATCCGTCCAACGGTCTAGGAGGAGTTCCGAGACAGACGGACGACGACGAAGACAACGACGACGACGACAGACATTTTTTTCGTGTGGTACCCACTATACGGGGGGGGGGGGGGGGGGATACCAAACTCTGCTTACGCATTATATATAATAATTTATCTGTAAAATTCCATTATGTAAACAATCTGTATCACAGTCTAGTCATTATTACAGTATATACCAACACTGCTCACTATCAATATATGCTAGCTCAGACGTGTGTGGTATTTTGTTTTGTATGCAGACATGTGTGGTATACCTACACACACATTATATCTCTCTCTCTCTCTCTCTCTCTCTTCTCTTCTCTTCTCTCCCACCTCTCTCTCTCCCTCTCTCTCTCACTCACTCTCACTCTCTTAGGTTAAGATAGGACAGGGATTACAGTTGGTGTTAGTTTAGCTAGTAGAGTTAACACTATCTGAGACCTCCTAGTTGATACGAACCCCCTGTGTATGTAATATTTTCCTCACTACTAGATTCTCAACCCACACTTCCTTTCTTTCTTTTTTTTTTTCTTTTTTTTATTTAAGTGACAATTACAAAGTGGTGTACAATCTATCTTATTCTAGTTCCCCTATAATTTATCTTATTGTACCGGTACCTCCTTACATTCAACCTAGATGTTCCCCAATTCGGCCCTCCGCCACGACCATTTCAAAGTCCAAGTCTCTCACTCTTGTCCTCTGTAGTGGGGAGGACCTTGTACCCCTGAGACGCAGGAGAGCAGACCTGAGGAGAGAGAAAGAGAGCCGGCATCTCATCCAAGTTATGACTTGGCTTATATGCTAGCACTTTTTCTCCGATATTTGTTCAGCTAATCTGGCATAGAAGACACTTGCAGAAGGTCCCATTCCTCCCGACGATGAGAAGACCAGAGGAGTAAAGCTTCCTTGATCCCTGTTCAAAATTCTTTCTTCATAAGCGCGTTTCTTCTCACTTTCGTTTCTCAAGTATGCCGCCTTGAGTCCTCGCTCCCGATATGTTTGAGCTCTTGGGTTAAAGATTCTGATGTCGAAAAAAGCCCGTTGTCCCCTCGTCCAAAAACCTCAAGAACTTACGTCCACTCTTGCTGCATTTGAAGTATTTGCAGTATTGTGGGCCAAGCGCTATCCGTCCATAGGCAGAAGGTCCAGTTCGATTCTGACATCATGGCACACCTCGTCCAGCATTTGTGCAGTGATGTCTCGTACTTCATCATGCCGGATACAGATGAATCCTCCTCTCTTACAGGTGGTCTGAGTTGTTTATTTCACCACATGCACATTTCAGCGGCAGGTTCGAAACTGGCCACCCATACTTCAAGGCTACGGCATCATTGAATTCTTGTTTATTTAAGCTGAAGCCTTTTTCCTTTATTGGTAATGAAGTGAGCCAATTTGAAGCCCCCGTGTCTTGTGCCATCTCAACTCTCATTTTCAGTTCTTCACTACATTCGGTCTTAATTTGTTCTAGGCTATGTTTCTGTCTCTCTTCTCTGCTCTTTGTTATTTCATGTCTTGCATTTCGTTGTTCATCTTCGCCACCTCATCATTTTCCTTTTGCTCCCGTATTTTTTCTGTCAGAGACGTACTAAGTTTAAGGGAATTTTGGTACTCATAAGGCGCAGCCTCCACTGGGTTTATGATCCCCATACCTCCGAACCTTGGCGGAAGAGCTAATAGATCTCTTAGCTCTTGTGTGAAGCCTTGCCTCTCTGTTAATGCAGGTATGAATGCTTCCCCGATTTCTTTTTCCAGCGGTTGGAGCATCGGTCCAATGTCTGGCACTGTTCTCATAAGAAAGGTCCATCTGTGCTTAACGCCATATGTGAAGGCAGTATAAGCAGCATGTGGTTCAGATTTCGCAATGTCTGCCAGTTTTCTCACTTCCTCTACCCATTCTCAACCCACACTCCCACCCTACAATAACTAACTTAACACTCCACCCCACAATAAGCTCAGGTTTGTTAGGATGAGGCTATAGGTACCAGCCGAAAATGGCGGTACTCCCGGGGAGTGCTAGGTGGCTGATAAGGACAGCTGGAACTCCTGTTTCACCACCGGGCCTCCCTTGCTGATCCTTTTTGTGCCTCACCAATATTGAGGGCAACCCCATTCTGCCCTCCTAAACACCTCCTCTTTCTTTCCATACACTATACCACAAACTCATCACATACAACACTACCTTTAAAATAAACAATGATAATAATAATAATAATTATAATAATAATATAAATAATCTCTGTAAATTATAAAATATTTTGGCCCTGACATTTTCAACTCTGGGGGAGGCACACGTCACAGGAAGTTCTGCCTTTTGTCTCCATCATCCACATAAAAAAAAAAAAAAAAAAAAAAAAAAAAAAAAAAAAACGACACCCCCACCCCACAATAAACAACTTGACACCTCCACCCCCCAATTTATAACACCCCCACCCCACAATTTATGACACCCCCACCCCACAATAGCCAACTTGCCACCCCCACCCCACACTAGGCGACCTGTGACCTCCCTCTAACGTAAGTAACACTAAATTCGCCACAGTAAGACCCAATTCCTGGAACTTGGCCCATGAAGCACACTGACACCAACTTATGGACCTAGAGCTACGTTAAGGGGAGATGGGGCGTTTATATTTGCTTATTGTTTTATCTTTTTGTTTCCTCCCTAGACCTCCATCAAGCTTAGAAAAGCACCCCTAGACCCCCCTTCAAGATAAATTTGTACATTTTTCGGTAGAAAAATGTTCCGGCCAAAGGCCGGTTACTCTTAAAATTACAAGCGAGCGATAATGGCACGAAAGGTCTTAATATTAACAAAGACATGGGGTGAAAGGTCTTAAAATCGCCAAACTAATAGGGCGAATGTCTTGTAATCTCAAAGCAAATGGGGCTAAACACGAGGGAGAAGGGGGCCAGAAAAACCGGCCTATCCCCCCTTAATACATTACGTTGGTGTGTCTGAGGGTGAAATAGTCTTAAGGGGGGTCACCGTTTTTTTTTATCTTTCTCTCCTTTTCTTTCTTTCTCTGGCTTGTATTTATTCGGCCCCATTCAGCCAAATGTTTTAAGACGTTTATCCCCATCCAGGTGTCGATTTCTTCCTGGCGAGCGATAGCGAGCCAGCATTATATGGAGAAATCCGGCTTTGCCGGAGAAATTTTTCTATCGAAAAATGTACAAATTTAGCTTGCTGTCAAAACAAAAATATATATATGCTGGCTCGCTACCGCTCACCAAGAAAACTTTTGACACCTGGATGGGGGTAACCGTCTTAAAATAGTAGGCTGAACGGGGCCGAATGGATACAAGCCAAATAGAGAGGGAGAGAAAGAGAAAAAAGCAAGGTGGGCTCCCTTAAACTTTGGGAAGAGCCCACTCTCTCCTTCCCTGTGTTTCAGGTCCTTGGTGCGAGCATAATGTTGAAAGCAATTCCCTTCACTGCATCTCGTTTGCAGGCTTCTAAACCTTTGGTCAGAGTCCATAGTGCTAAAAACACCCAAGAATTTTTCTAAAATATATTTTTTTATTACCCCAAAATGTCTAATACTGACTGAACATAGCCTTTAGTAACCTAATGCAATTCATAATGCCCCAAAATACTCAAATGTTTTACAAATCATACACTCCAATATCACTAACATTACGTACCGGGTACTTTATAATGGAGCGGAGCAGTGCCGTACAAGGGGACTATCTTGACAGTCACCGATAAAAAAATACCCCTATTACACCCCAAAATAGATGAAAATAAACTAAAACAGCATATAATAACCTAAGAAAAAATGAATAAACTATACTAAATTAAAAAATGACAAACGCTACATACCTCGCAGGGTGGTGGTATGGTGTGATCAGCGACGACTATCTTGAAGGTGGCATTAAATATATAGTGCAACACACCCTAAATAACTCAACACACATCCTATATAACCCTAAGACACCATTAAATAACTCTAATATATGTTATACTAACCTGGACCAAACATAAATGCTACGTACCTCGCAGGGTGGCGGGATGGTGCGGTAAGGAGGGACTATTTCGAATGTGACCGATCGAAAATACCCTCAATACACCCTAAAATAACAACATAATACAACCTAAACACCCCTGAAATGCCCTATAACACTTCCAATACACACCTTAATCACTACAAAACCCACTACAGTAACCAGGACTAAACACAAACGCTACGTACCTCGCAGGGTGGTGGGGCGCTGCGGTAGGAGGGCACTATCTTGAAGGTAACGGATCCTCGGGCCTCCCGCTGCATCAGGGCGCGAAGGTGAGGGTGGAGGTGGTGGTGGTGGGGAGGAGGGGAGAGAAGAGAACAAGGTTAGTCAAAGGTTGTACTCCAATAAGGTAATGGGTAATAGTAAACATGGGTAGTGAGTAATAGTACACATTTGGATAGCGAGTAATAGTACACATTAGGATAGCGAGTAATAGTACACACTTTGATAGCGAGTAATAGTAAACATATGGATGGCAAGAAATTGTACACATTTGGATTGGTCATTTAAGAGATGTACATCATTTGGACAGCGAATAATATTAAACATTGGGAAAGCTTCAGTCAAGCGTCGAATATCAATAGAACATTGTGTACCAGTGATAAGTCGTACTGCAGCTATAGGTTGTACTTCAATTAGGAAGAGTAGTGACAACAAACTTTTAAAATAAATCTCTTTGGACAACAAAGTATTACACATTTTGAAAAGGTCAAAGGTTGTGGTTCAGTAGAATAGCATGTAATAATAAGTTAACTACTTCATGTGGATAGTGAATAATAGTTAGTAGTAGTAATTAAATTGAACAGCATGTAATAACAAACTATTGAAAGAATCAGCCGTCAAATTGTACTTCAGTAGAACAAGTAGTAATAAAACTGAATTCACCGACAGGCTCGGACAATATCCTACTGTATAATGACCTATCAGTACATCCTTCAAATATTATGCACTCATTCAGATTGCGCTATAATATTTTCAACCATCAATTGCCTACCTATTAGTACATATATTACAACTTTCTGCGCACGCACGCACGCGCGCACACACACACACACACACACACACACACACACACCCACACCCACACCCACCCACACACACACACACACACCATCCATCATTAACGCCCGATATATTTGTACATCATATACAATGTTGACACCCATTCATATAGGCACACAATCACTAGCAACATTAATGACCCCTTTGTACATCTCATAAATACATCGCGCTCATTCATAAATACTACGACCATTTGAGCAATACAAGATATTTCTGTACAATTCTCTCATACGTCATATTCATAAAACTTGCATTAATATAATATAGTAGTTTGATGGTTCATTAACATATTTAGGGTGTATACAAAAATTGAAAAATGTAAATGTCTCATGTACTGTATATACCAGAAGTTCGATCCAAAAAATTTATGATTTTATATACATCGTAATATACATAATTCCTACTGATATAGAAAATATCTATACACATTCATACCTCTCTCTCATACACACACACAACGTTTAATTAATATTTGCGTTGAGGCACTTCATTCATGTTTTCAGGATTGGCATTAACTATCGTACTCAGGAAACACAATATATTTATAAACACTATTGAAATAGGATACACCTAAGCGCACACACACATACACATACACATACACATACATACACACACACACACACACACACACACGTCAAACAATATTATATATATTGTTTTTTTTATCTCACTAAGCTAATCAATACCATCAATCAGTTTGTCTGTCTGGTCCAATGAAATGCTAAAAGTTTGCAATCTAGCAATCTTACTCCCTCACACAGACTTTTATCTTCCTGCCTCCCTCTCCCTCTCCCTCTCTCACACACATACTGTAATTGATAACTACCTCCTTCACCCACTCTCTCTCTCTCTCTCTCTCTCTGTCTCTCTCTTTGGCAATCAATTCCACATTCATCCACACACACACACACACACACACACACACACACACACACATACACACACACACCCACACACACACACACAGCCATCCACCCGGTGATTTTCAATGATTTTTGTTTTATACATATATTTCAAAGCCGGATCACAGCATACATTAACTCCCGCCAAATAACCCATGATATAAATGCAGATATTCATAGTTTATTCATGGATTTAAACGTGATCAGTCGGGGTCATACACATATATACATGTGTGTGTGTGTGTGTGGGGGGGGGGGGGCTGTGATTATTATTAGGGCAGTATTATTGTTTTGAGTGCGTGATATTGATGTGTGTGTGTTTTGTTTTATATTTTGTATATTTGGTAGAGAGAGGGGGGGGGGGTACTGGTGTTGGGTGTTGTCTAGTGGAAGATGTGGAAAATTAAACACTAGGACACACACACACACACTCTCCACACACACACACACTCATCTTACTCAATTTAATATTCAATTCCCTTTAATTTTACATTGTCACTTCTCGCTGTGGAATTGATATATAT
>CM064552.1:7860524-7868024 GCA_032716605.1 Paralithodes platypus | reverse complement strand
TTGGACATAAAAATATAAGGAGGAAATATTTTATGTATATTATATGAACTGAGAGACTGAGCAACGGAAAAAGAAATGTGAAGATTGTTTTAGTGAGCAGAATATGTGTGAGTGCCTGATTGAGCATAGTATGTAAACATAAATGTATTTACAAATAATGATGTTAGATTAAGTAAGCTTAGGTCGGGTACACGCATATGTAAACATACTGTGGACCTAATAATGCACACAACACCATAAATACAAAGGGATCAATGAACAAACTATACAAACAAATACATTTAAAAATAAAACAAATACAAATAAATAAATGAGTAAATAAATAGAGCTTAGCGAATGCAAAAAAATATATACACTACTAATAGAAATCAGTAAATACTGATAATTAATGGTACAAATAATATGAAAATTTTAATATATAATTATATAATCTTCCTTGTAGAAGACAGAGGAATTGGCCTTCGGACGAGACATTTTTCTATCGAAAAATGTACAAATTGATCTGGAAGGGTGGTCTTGATGGAGGTCTAGGGAAGAAACTAAAAAATAATAAATAAATATATATACCGGATAACAAATAAACCCTTCCCCCCTTAAACGGATACTTGTAACAGTTTTATATACCGCGTTAATTGATGCTTTAGGACACTTTTATATCTACCGAATTATTTGTCAAACGAACTATGGGTATCTTCAAAATGTAATACAAAGTTGGCCCCTGTACGCTATCGTCTGTGTGTTTAAGCTGGCGAAATATTTACATAACCTAATTACTCAGCTATTACAAAAGTTATAGCCACATATTTGTGTCTTATTGTTCCATTAACCCTTTTAAGATTCAATACGCATTTGTTTTCTGTTTTTTATGGCTATTATTAGACGATTTTATTCAGATTAGCAAGGGTACATGGAAGTCAGACGGTTGTATGAGATAGTCCTTACCCATATAATTCCCACAGATCCTTCGTAAGCTGTCCAAAATCGTCTAATAATAGCCAAAATAAACTCAAAATGCGATGTGATCTTCAAAGTGTAAATTATCGAGAAATGGAGTAAAATTGTCGCTAAGATAAAAACAAATCCCGTCGAGTGATATGGAGTGTACAGTAAATGCACATAGTCAAGTGCCGAATGTGGCACTGTCCATCATCTGTGGGTAGAGATGCCTTCCAGTGACATCTGTCAATTACCCTCCAGATTTCGTTGTCCGCCATGAATCCAATCCACAGGCTATAGCCTATGGCTGGAGGGTTGAAATACATACAAAACAAAAATGTGAGGTTAGGTTAAGTTTCCTTATTTATTAGGTTAGGCGAATATATTCAATATATGGGTGAAGTCTAAAGGCTTGAAATACATAAAAAATGTAGGTCAATTAAAGTTTGGTTAGATTAAGTTAGGCGAATCAAATCAACACGTGGGTGATGTGACAACACAAAACATATCACCAAGGAAAACACACACTCATCAACATTAAACAGAAACAGGTTGTGTGCATTATACTGCTATCAGACACACATTAGGAACATTATACTAAAACATTGATGGGTGTATCATATAGCTAATAAGTTATTTAATAGTACGGCATGTTCATTGATATCTTCCCATTCATTCTTCCATTCAAATGAAGTAAAATAATATACAATATTTATACAACAAATATGCAAATATGTATATATTTTAGAATTACTCGAAATAATAGTATATATATTTTTTCACTCGTCTGTTTTTTCCTTAATCTTATAATGCTATACGGATGAAATATTTACACTGCTTTACAAAATTGTGATAATATTTCTGGTGTATTGGCATCCATTTCTATACCTGAAATTACACTGTCTCAAAGTACTAAGTTTATATTATTTATTTATTTGTCTGATCGATGGGTCAAACTCAAGTCAATATGAATCCAATTATTTATTTTCTTCTATTGCTTTCTAAACAAAAACAAAACTTACTTAATACCGGACTCTTACACTCCTACTATATCATTATTGTTATTATTATTTACCAATGTTTAAACAATATAATCATTAGCGTATATATATATATATATATATATATATATATATATATATATATATATATATATATATATATATATATATATATATATATATATATACTGTATATATGAATGCCGACTACAATCCATCAAATAAATAATCTGATCTCCCTTCAAAATACAAATAACAAGATATTCAATCCTTCTTCTGATAAAAGTTTTGTGTTGTCCATTACCCCGTGTTCCAAAGTCCTGTTGGTAATACGATATGTGGCAGTGAGGCTCCTTCAGGGGGAGGGATGCGGTCATATGATATTGGACCAACATGTGTAACGAGTTTTGCTGGAATTCCTAACTTGGGATAAACTTAATGGTCCTTCAAAATAATTGTATATGTTTGTCTGTCGGTTTATTTAGCTATCTCTCTATCTAATCAATGTATGTGCTGTATGTACTGTATGTATGTATGTATGTATGTATGTATGTATGTTTATCTATACTGTATATCTGTATGTCTACTTATTTAGTTATCTATATATATGTCTGTCTGTGTGTGTGTAAACTTCAAACTTGAGATAAATTTACTGACCCTTCATTATAACTATATACTGTATAAAATTATGTTTGTCCATTTGTTTATCTATTTGCTCACCTATCTATTAGTCTGTCTAAAACTCTATCTATCTCCAATTCTGGGTGGGTGGGTGGGTGGGTGGGTGGGTGGGTGTGTGGGTGTGGGTGGGTGGGTGTGTGTGTGTGTGTGTGTGTGTGTGTGTGTGTGTGTGTGTGTGTGTGTGTGTGTGTGTGTGTGTATTCTTATTCCTATAATTATCTATTTCATATACTATACTTTCCCGGTATAAAAATACACACATAGTAATAACATATTTAAGAAATGATAATGATATAATTCATGTTCGTCCAAAAATAAATTAGAAAAAGTGAATGTTGCGCTAAAATACACTATCAAACATTTTACTAAATCCTACAGTAATTACAGTATATTAGTGACTATAAATACAAATATGACTTCACATTTGTATCGTATGAGGAATGATTATGTACAACATTGATACTAATAATAGCATTATTATTATTATTACTCTAGGTAGCAGGATAACCATTTGCAACGTGATTGTCCAATAATTATACCAGGTCCATTAGTGTGTATACCCTGACTATCACTGAACACTGTACACTCATTAAGGGCAATTACGGGGTGGGTGGTGGGTGGGTGGTGTGGGTGGGTGTGTGGGTGGGTGTGTGGGTGGGTGGGTGGTGTGGGTGGTGGTTGGGTGGTGTGGGTGGGTGTGGTGGGTGGGTGTGTGGGTGGGTGGGTGGGGTGTGTGTGTGTGTGTGTGTGTGTGTGTGTGTGTAAGTAGAGGGAGATATGTACAGTATAGTATATGTATGTGAGTGTGTAATGACAATATAAGATTTTTAAGTACGGTATGTTAACTTCCATTGCATTCATTCTCAACTTGGATACTATTTAATTCACCTTTTCTTATAATATGAAGCATTATTTCTATTTTAATACACTATATGCCGGTATGGACAGTCAAAATCCATAGTTCGTCGATAACTGCTCAAAACTGTAATCATACGTTACAATCACATTTCTTAGACAATTCTCGCATGTTTCTATAGCCAAGTACTATTTGTTTCTTGTCATGAGTCGAGATAGTGACCCCCTTTCTCTAGACTTAACACAATTTATGATCAAGAGTTTCGGCGAGCTATTAATTTTGACTGTACGTGTGTCTCTTCATATTCTATTAATTGAATTTCCGCTTTAATGTAAACCTCTTAAGATTTGTTTTTCTAAGGAGTGTTTTATAGTGATGCTTTAATATGATGAATCTTACCTAACAGTTTCGTATAATAAAACATTGAAATATAAAAATTACTCGTTAATTATATTCTCTCTCTCTCTCTCTCTCTCTCTCTCTCCTCTCCATATCATATCTATTTTATACGAAACCTACCAATCGCCCAATATGTACACTATATTCAACCTATACTATATACTTATTTATCAACCTATTACATCTATATGCATTCAACAGCTTATTCCTGTACGTTCTATATATATCATCTCTTTAAGGGCAGATTTCCACTTGAGGGATTTTTTGCTTTACCCCTTTCTCCATCATGTTTAGCCCCATTGCTTTTGAGATTTTCAGACGTTCACCCCATTAGTTTGGCGATTTTAAGAACTTTCACCCCATTTATGTCACTTTTAAGACCTGTCGTCCCATTTAAGTGTCAATTTCTTCCTGGCGAGTGATAGCGAGCCTGTAATTTAAGAGGAACCGGCCCTTGGCCGGGAATTTTTTCTAACGAAAAATGTACAAATTTATCTTGTAAGGCGGTCAAGGGGGTGTAATTTCAAGCTTGATGGAAGTCTAGGGAACACACTAAAAACCTCCCCTTAAACGGCTCATGATATACATTCTAAAGCCTTACAACATTTCATTCTACACATATTTTCATATCACCAATTTCCCTCTCACATATGAATTGGCTTCCTGTCAATATAAATTCATAGACAAATATTTCGGGTAAGCAAGCCAGTCCTGTACACTATCACCTCACTATCATCTCAATCACTCAAAAATCATTCATATTCGTCCTCTTTCTATAAACATCTATGTACATTATGAGCTCACCACTTTAATTACATATATTTACAAGGATTCTCTCACGTGTACACCAATGTCATTCACTTGTCACGCAACCCATTCTTCTTTCGTTCCTCACAGCCATTTAATCCAGTATCACACGAGCGTTTTTCCCCTCAACCGTTATCGTCAACACTGGTCTGCCAACTAATGAGGTAAGCTTTATAAATAATTCTGACATCTAAATTAATCTGTCTTTAGTCTAGTTGCCAAAAATAATGTACATGATTCCAGAAACGTTGCAGGAAAAATATTGATAATTTGACCCTCGAAAATTGACGATAAAAGCTCTCGTGTGATACCCCCACAAGTTATGTATCACAACATTAGGTGGACATTTTACAGAACGCTTTAATCACTTCCACATGATGACCATTTGCTTGTTGTCTGGCTAACATTAGACAACGTGTTCAGCTTTAGAAAGAACCTCGAGGAATCAAAAGAGTTAAGTTATTTCAATTAAACCTCGGACTCACACACGTAGTCATGCTCAAAAATCGTGTTATATCTTATTTGTTCAACTATGGTTATCTCTCTGGCAAAATACATGTCCTTGATACACATGAACAAAGCCATTAATGAGTATTTATTCTTTATGTCAAATAACATAATTCGAAAGCAGTATTAGGCACACACCCATTTAATCAGTATAAAATACAAATGAAACAATACAATCAATTATTATATCCTAGATTCTTCAGAACTTGGTCTTAAGGGTGGGTGTAAGTAATAATTGTTGGCAACTTCACATTTTCTTAATATGAAGAGGAAAATACGAGTTAATAGTGTGAAGGAGGGCACGACTTATGAACGTGACTGTACTTCCTAAAGCTTCATAAAATCGTCTAATGCTAGCCACAAATCAACTGAAAAAGCAAGTCATCATTAATCCCCGTCCACTCACCTTCAGAAACTTCAGACCCTACCCAAGTCATATCAGGCTGAATCATATCACCGGAGGTCAATTAACTTCATGTCAGGTCGAATCACGTCATTTGATGTCAATTAACTTCATGTTCAACTAGCTTTCATGTCAAGTCTTGGGTGGTCAGCTTAGGTCAGGTCAGGGTGGGAAGCGAGAGGCCAGGGATAAGCAAACTATCTTGGTCGAAAAGTTGGTCTGAATTCCTATTTTGGTATTAAGGGGAGGCAGACCGTTTTTCTGGACCCCCTTCTCCCTAATGTTTAGCCCCACTAGTTTTGATATTATAAGACGTTCGGCCCATTACTTTGCCGATTTTAACACCCTTCGCCCCATTTCGTTGTCAATTTTAAAACCTTTCGTGCCATTTAGGTGTCGATTTTTTCATGATGAGCGATAACGAGCCTGCAATTTTAACCCTTAACTGGCGGCGCGCAACATATGTCGAGTGAAAGAAATTTGGACTATGTGGCGGCTCACAACATAAGTCGTGTGCCATTTTCAGCACGTAATGTTGCTGAGAGAGAGAGATAAGTGGTGGCAGGAGAGTAGCGAGCGTATGACTGCTCCAGACCACCGCGGTGGACCAACTGACATGAATCCCACCCTCCTCCACCCTCTCACACTCGCTACACAGTGAATTATGTAGGGAAAGTACCGAATTACATGGTTTTTGCAATCGTGTTGCGCGATTGTTGCAAGAAAACTAGCGGTCGTACAAGGATCGTTGTGGTGTCATTGGAAAGCTCTGTTTCAGGGATAGATACTTGTTTTACGCTCTGGATCTTATTTAGGCATGAAAATGATCACGTAAACAACCCTATTTTGGGTAAAAACACCCCGCTGGGCGGTACATATTAATTACCGCCTAGGCCGCTCGTTAGGTGTTAAGAGGACCCGGCCTTCGGCCGAGACATTTTTCTACCGAAAAATGTACAAAACTTGAAGGGGGGTCTAGGGGGTGTTTTTCTAAGCTTGATGGAGGTCTAGGGAGGAAACTAACAAAATATATGAATACATTAATTAATAGAGCAAACAAACGGCCAGACTCCCCTTAATTTACTGATTTACTGATTTACTTATTTTATTTTTGGTTAGGTCGAATGCTGGCCTGGTCGACAAAATATGATATGGTCGAGTATTGAAATGGTCGAGTTTACGTTTGGATGAAAGTTAGTTTGGTCAAGATTATTTTTGGCTGAAATTGGGTTTGGATACATTTTGGCCTGGTTAAGGGAGCCCACCTCGCTTTTTTTCTCTTTCTCTCCCTCTTTCTTTGGCTTGTATCCATTCGGCCCCATTCAGCCTACTGTTTTAAGACGTTTACCCACATCTAGGTGTCACTATTTTCTTGGCGAGCGTTAGCGAGCCAGCATATATATTTTTTGTTTTGACAGCAAGCTAAATTTGTACATTTTTCGATAGAAAAAAATTCTCCGGCGAAGCCGGATTTCTCCATACAATTTTGGCTCGCTATCGCTCGCCAGGAAGAAATCGACACCTGGATGGGGATAAACGTCTTAAAACAGTTGGCTGAATGGGGCCGAATGGATACAAGCCAGGGAAAGAGATAAAAGGAGAGAAAGATAAAAGGAGAGAAAGATAAAAAAAAAAGCCAGTGACCCCCCTCAAAGTTATTCAGAGACAGAGGTAACATCAGCTGTTAGAAAGATATATTTATGTTGGGGTTTTGCGAAAAAAAATAATTTGTATCAGAATTTGAATCAGGCATACTTTTCAATCAGTTAATGTTAACGAGGATTTATCTTTCCATTAGGGTATTGAAAAGTGTAATTATTTTGAACATATATGAATTTGTTTTCAAACATCGTTAGCAAGGATTAAGAGGAGCATTTTTTTTATATCCCCCTTCTCCCTCGTGCATAGCC